>JAWWEE010000018.1:8160701-8457917 GCA_035221455.1 Xenops minutus | reverse complement strand
CCGTCCCCACTTCCCAGGCTGCTCCCCAGCCATCTCCATCCCCTCCCCCCCAACTCTGGAAACATATGACATCTGTGGCTCACTGAGTCCGGCTGTCCGTTCTTCTCCTCAGGCTCATCCTCCCCGGGGCCAGGCAGGCCGCGCCGCCCGCGCGCCACTCCGGCCCGGCCCCTGCCGCGCTCGCCCATCGCCGCCACGGCCGCGCAACCGCCCCTGCTGCCCCGGCAGGTCCGCCCGCGCGGCCGCGCCCGCAGCCAATCACAGCGCACTAGCGCCGCCGCTCCCCGGCGCTATTGGTGGGGAGCGCCGCCAGTCACGAGCCAGGCCGGGGGTTTCCAGCGCGGAGCAGCGGGGTTGTACGAGCGGCAGGGGCGGGGCTCTCCCGCTGGGGGATGCTGATTGGTCGAGCGGCGCGCGGGGGCGGTGCGCGGGGGCTACGGCGGCGCTGATTTGATGGGGCGCGCGTGCCCTCTCGGGCGGACCGGGACCGGGACCGGGACCGGGACCGATGGCTGCCCCGGGGGCGGGGCGGGGCGGGGCGGGGCGGGGCGGGGCCCGGGGCCGGGATGTGTCTCCGGGTCGGTGCTCCCCAGAATCAGTCAGCACTCCCGAGAGACAGTCAGCGAGCACATCCAGCGCAGCCCAAGGTGGGGCCGGAGTGCCCATTCCTGAGCCCTGAAGCACAGAGCGACACTCCGTGTCACCGCCGAGGCTTTAGCCAGGCAGATGGCAGGGCAGGCCCCAGGGCTTGGGTGGCGTGGGGACGTGCCAGGTGGAAAGGACGCGCACACCAGGTGGAGTTTATTGGAACCTCCTGAGGGAAGAGGAGATTCCATCAGCTATGGCACGAATGCTCACACCAATCAGTCCACACAGTCACTTACAAGAAAAAGGGCGTTTCAAAGTCTCGCTTAGTTTTAAAGAATAAGTACTGTTGGGAACATACTCAGATTTACGCCGTACGTTTCCCGTTCTGCAGAGCAGGCGGTAGCCGCAGGCCGTGCTCCGCAGATCCTCCAGGTGGCCGTCTCGGCACGGCTGCTGCACCCACCCCTGCAGAGCTGCCTCTCGTGCTCCTACAGAGTGCACTGCCGCGGCTGCCAGAAATCCTCCTGTCCCAAATTTCCTTATGTTTACATTGGGGGAATAAATACATCTCATGGGGAACATGACTATCAGTATTAGCCAAAGCACACCACAATTACATGTGAGAAGAAAAGGGGGCAGACACGTTGTGAGCATAAAATATCAAAATACTTGATAGGAATGACTTGTAGCGTTCCTAATAACTCACAGCCAAATGTTTAAAAATATTCTGTATTCCCTGTAATTATGTACTTAAACGTCTCTGAATTCATCAGGAAGAATGACGAACATAAGCCATTTAGAAAGTCTGTCATTCTCCAGACAGAATAGTGCTTGTGACATTTAACCCAAGTTAATATTCTATTGACCCACTGGCTTGCACACAGCTCTGTGTCACTGACAGACCCCAGATAAAAGTCAGGCCAAGCCTAGTGTTTACTCTAAAGCTCCTTCATACTCCTTTAGAAGTATAAAGGAGTTGTAAAGTGATAACAGGACTTTGGCAGTGTAAAACGGGCCTGGCCTGTCTCTTTCATGTTGAAAACCCTGTCAGTAACACCAGCATGAGATATTTTTCATTAAACAGTAATGATTTTGTTAAACCACTCTCTTGTTAAGAGAGACATGTTTTGTAATAATGAAGTATGGTAAACAAATTCCACTTTCAAATGACACAACACTATGCAATTAAATATTATAACATAGCATGGAACAAAACTTTGTGCTGCGCCAGGATAGGAGTATGGTATCCATTTATCACAGCATCACCCCAAAAGTGCAGAATATTCATGCAAAACAGCTGAATTTTTTCTGCTAATTCAAACATGGAAATGGTTGGTATTTATCCAGCTGCATGTAAAAAAAGAGAGGAAATGTTCTTGTAGAAGCATCAAAGGCAATATTACCACACTTTCCAAATATTAGTTATGTGCTAAAAAGGGACTTGGATAAATATGTTAGGTATTTCTGCCTCCCTTTTGTTTTGTTTGTTTGTTGGTTGGGTTTTTTTGTTTGTTTCTCTCACTATCTACAGTTCTAATGAATGGTTTAGTAAAACAAGTAAGGTTTAGTTAAATAGTTTGGGGCCTGAGATGGAAAAGCAGCACAGACTATGAGGTTGCCTAAAGCTGTACTTCTTAGGACAGAAGCTGAAGAGTATTTCGTAATAGGGCTATTACAGCCACATTCTTTAACAAGAATAAGACCTTCCTGTGCCAGTAAAATAAATGCCAACAAAATGCCAATAAAATCTGCCAGAAAACTGCAGTTCATAGATGACATTGGTTTATCTCCCAATTTTTCAAGCTGATACCAGCTTTGTAGTCTATGGTAAATATTGTATCTGTCTGGGTTTGTGTAATCTATGTGACTGGGGACATGGGAACTGCCCAAAATGCAGTATAAATCAAGGCAGAATGTTTGACACTATTGCAGCAGTCTCTTTTGGTTCTTTAGCGATCAAAAGCACAAACACAGTCTTTCAATAATGGCAGGCATCCTTAACGTGGCATCTCAATACTGGCTCATCTGATGACTAGTTACCAAGTTCTGGACATAAACTTTCAGGTTATTCTTCCTCAAATGAGTAATTTAATCTTAAATTAGTATGGAGGACCTACCTCCTATGACAACCACCTTTTATGCACCGCAGTGTTATGATTTTAACCTTGCCTCACTCCTAACATTATTCCAGAGCACTCTTTTTCCATATCCCTCGGGAGACACATTTTAACAGTGTTCTTTATGTCTGACAAAGTCAGTGCATACACAGAATACAAACTCTGAGTGAGCCAGTTTTCCCTTTTCCATCCCTATGACATACTTTCCATCAGAATTTACTGCAGAGTAGGCAGGTGAATGGATGGTCTAAGTGCACTTGCCCATCCCTCAGAATGCTGTGCTGCTGTTGTGAAAATTTTCTTTTCTACTGTGTTTGACTGTCAGAAGTGAAGCTGAGAATATAAAAAGAAACCTATTAGTTATGCATTCTGCTAACAAACAGCACCGCATATATACAGTAGTGGTTTTTGCATGTGCTAATCAAGCACACATTTAGGAAAGTAAAATGCTGCCAGACTGAGGGCAGTGGGTCCCAGTGAAGGGCAAAGCACTATTCGGACCAAACCCAAGCTCCTGGGAGCAGGATGAGGAGTAGCAGCTGCTAAAACTTGCTGTGGATGTCACGGCTCCTACACATGAGGAACACACTCAGGAGCCAGCTGTGACCATTAACAGCTGGCTCTACCAGGGCAGGCAGAATTCTTGCACAACACCCTTGATTTGTATATTATTTCATATCTGTCAGCCACACTCATTACAGTTTTCACTTTTTTAAAAAATCGTTGGTTTTTTTTTTAAATCCAGGTTAATTGGACTAAGACTTAGTTATTCTGAAATAATTGAAAGTAGAGGTCATACTTTATATACTGAAAAATATACTGTTTTCTTTTAGCTTTATCAAGAGCAGGACAATAGCACTAAGCATCATAAAATAATACATTGCTTTTTGGCAACACATAAATTAACCGATTCAGAATTCAAAGTTTAGATACATCTGTGACCTGTCAGCATGAGCGAAGCACACTGAAATCCCTCTTGGTTTTTTGCTCACAATGTAACCAAACCCATAAATCTAACTTTAAAGGAATGAGAATAGAGCCAGAAACACATGCCTTGTCTACACTTAAAAGGGTTGGCTGGTATAGCTACACCTTAGAGCTAAATTGGCAAGCACAGATTTCTTTTCTGGTGTAACTTAAATCCCTTTCTGCATGGAACATGCTAAAGTGGCTGAAGGACTCTGCCAATGTAGATGCCAATGCATCTACACTAGGGCTTTTGCCAGGGTGGCTTTAGCTGCATGGGAGTGATTTTTCATCATTCTGACAGCTATTTTGGCAGAAGTTCTACATTTAGACCAAGTCCAAGTTGGAGTTGGCATTATTTTATATGGCAAATAAAGCAGAAGAGAAGCATTACCAGTTTATGGCCCTGGTTTTACATTATTGTAAATTGTTTGTTCTAAAGGAATGTGTGGGGCAGGATCCATGTGGTCCTTTGGATGTTTGCCTCCCACATTTGTGCTGCATTAAAATTGCTTGGTTTTTCAGTGACTGAGCTTTGGCAAGGGGGAAACTTACATTACTAAAAAAAGATAATGTCCATATTATTTACCTCAGAAATAGCTGTCCTGAGGGTTTAAAGCAAATTCCCAAAGTGAAGTGAACTGCAAAAGGAAGCATCTGGGCCAAAGGCATGTGGATTAATACATCATTCTATTTCACTTTGTCTTCAGTTCAACAACGAATTTAAGCATATATTAAGTTTAGGATTAATTTAAGGCCCATTCATAAGCCCATTTCAAGTTTAGCAGACACGTCAGATATGATAATGCTCCTATCTGAACTTTAATTAAGCAGATATTTGAAATTAATCATATGTTTAAGCACTGGTGGAATCGGGATTTGTGTCAGAAGTGCCAGTTTACGCAGAGCGAGGTTATTTGTTGTGGTACCACCTGCATTTTCTTTCCTGAACTGCATGTTAAGTCCGTACTTTAAAGACATCCCAAGGGGCATTATTTTTCCTCAGAAGTACTCTTACATATTCGGCTCTATTTTTCCTAATCTCCCTTTTGCTCAGTGCATTTTTTTGGCTTTAGAAGTCCACGCAGAGAAGTTTTCCTTGATATAGTTAATTGCATTTACTTTCGAAGCCTTTCCCGTGCCGGGCGCTGGATTTGCCCGTGCGATCCTGACCGCGGGGTTCCCAGAGCTGGGCCCTGCTCAGGGCACAGAGGAGGCTTCATGCGTAATCACTCAGCACTGAACCACCGAGCCAATGGGACGAGGAAGTCTGATTTAATCAAGGCTTCTTCCTTCCTTCTTGTAAGACACAGAATGTGCCTGCTAGCAGCAAGCACAGACAGATTTTCCTGCGTCCTGCAAATGCGAAGCAGGCTTGGCGTGGCTTCCTACAGACCATCCGTGTGCCACAAGTAGGAGCAATTCCGCAGTGCCCAGGTGAGTGTCCTGTGCACTTCGGTTTGCAGTCTCTGAAAACTCAGTGAAGTCGCTGGAGCAGCATTTACCCTGAAACGGAACAGGACGAGTGTCTGATCAAGATAAAATGGTGTAATTTGTTGCAGGGGTTTTGTATTGTTTTGGATTATTTTTTTTTAATATGTAAAAATAAATAGTAGCAGTGGCTTTTAGCTGTGAAAATGAAACTGTTTACATGAAGTGCAGTTAGTTTTCAAGGCACATATATTTCAAGGCAGAAGACTTGTGTATCATAATGTCCAGCTCTGCATTCTTCTGTTCACAAGTGTGTTGTATTTCTCTGGTAGATAATGTTTTAAAGTATTTTTTTTTATTTTCATATAAATATACTCACATATATATGCATATGTTATGTATATAAAGCTATATATGTATAAAGAGGGGTTTTTTTAATGCAAATGCAATTTTGCTCATAAAGTTCTCCCAACCTGCAATGAAAAGTTGTAATTTAAATTTGTTTAGCCATTTTCAGATTCCTCATTTAATCTCCTATAAATGCTCTTGGATAAACTGCTGTGATTTTTCAAAAGACTGAGCAATTTGACAATAAGTAAGTGGGTACTTTTCATGTTCAAAAAGAAGATCTTAAAGAGGACTTGAAGAACAGTGACAACTTTCATTCCAAGTCTGAACTCCAAAAATAAGGGCTGCCGTGATACTTTTAATGAGGAGGATGACCACATTTATGTACTTGCTTATCCAAGCCAGGCAAAGGAAAGGTTTCTGTTAGAGGAAAGTGGTTTGCACTTTCATTATTTCTAGTGGGGAAAGTAATTTCTTTTCCTTTTATAGCCTTGCAGCTTGCCAGAAATCAATAGGCCTGCTGAAGGAATTTCCTCACCTCTGTGCATAGCCCAGCATTGCATAACTGTGTGGTAGGCAAGATGATATGTAGTAACATCCCTGTCCTAAACCTTCCCATTACCTGATAACCACTGCTTGAAGCATTGTTTTAACAAGGTTTTATTGAAGTATATTGTTCTGTTACTTGATTTTCACCTGTTGGCTGAATTGTGAGCAACACTTTGCTCATGATAACTAACTGAATACAAAGCTGTTACTGTGTTCTCAGAGCTATTTCAGCTACCAGTCTATTACAATGGTGTAACAGGTAGGGTTTGTTGTTTTGTTTTGTTTTATTTTGTTATGGTTGTTTAGACACAACATCCTGGGAAGATATTTATGTGGCAGAATGGCCAATCTGGTCAATGGAGTAGGAGTATATTGTGTTGGGCATTTTACCAGCACATGATAAAATAGTAATTCCAGCAGAACAGGCACACAGATGTACTACAGCACAGTGTGTATGGTAAGAAGACAAGTAAAGGGAGAATGCTTCTGTATAATAATTAGAAAATTCAGTTATCCTTCCACTGACCCATTGTCAAATTCAATTGTTTTGTTCTCACAGTACAGTGACAAGTCTCTGGAGGCAACCTGAAACTGTGAAATATGATAAAAACATTATACTATTTTAGATGTCCCCCTATTTTGCCCTACAGGTTGTGATTAAGAACAGATGGCAAGTTTTTGTGTCTTGAGAACAGTAAGTTCTAGCAGTGTAAAAGAGCCAGGCTGCTAGTTATACTAATTATCTCCAAGATTTTAGTCCATCTGAACTCATACTTGCAAGCTTGAGGGCAAAATACAAGGAGGAAAAAGTCTGCCCACACTGAAGTTCATGACCAAATTCTCATAGGTAAGAATTGAGTTCCCCACTTAATAATAATAACTTCTTACGGTTTTCATGTTTGATTGTAATCTGCCAGAAAAAACATCCAGACGCTTTCAGCAGTACTAGTAATAGGAATGGTTCTGCATTGGTATCTATGTAGTTATTTCTATTTATTACTTTAGTTTTTGTGAAACTGCAGTTGCACTGATACAAGTTCACAGAGAACAAAGAGTAAGTAATAAAAAAGATCAGCAAACTGGATTCTCTGAAGGTGTGGCACTGAGAAATGTTGTGGGTTTTGTAATCTTTCAGTGATAGCTTGCAATGGACCAAGATTCACACTGCACAGCAGAAGAGGAACTGTTGGAAGGTGTAAGCAGAATTACTACATTTTCTACCACAAGTCCATCTGATGAAGAAGAAAATCAACCCAAAGTTGAAATTGCGTGTCAACTGAGAAAAGAAAACCCAGAAAAAGATGACTTGAAAGGTTGATGCTATCCTTTAATTTTATTTTTTTCTAGCTATTTATGCAATTAATCCTTTATGTAAAAAACTTACTTATTGCAACAGTAGTTCAAAGCTATACAGCTACACTGCACTGGAAATCAGCCTTGATTACACTTGCAGTTATAATGTAGCAAGGGTGGAACAGACGCACATCCACGTGTGTATATACACACGCAGTTCTCCTTTTAAATTGCTCATACCTAAAATGTATTGGAGATTTAATTTACACACCAGGGATGAAACCAGTGATCATCAGATGCTCTGTCTCAGGAGTGCACCTTCTGTGCATCACAAAATCTGAACTTCTTGAATCAGCAAAGACACCACGATTGAACCTTATCTCAAGCAGGCGGTTCTCCCAGGCCTTTTCAAAGGCAGCATTGAACATTTACTATGCCTAAGATTGCTGTCACCTGTTATTAAATAAAATGCTATGTATAATCCAAAGTATATATAATCTCTTCAAGATTTTCAGCCTGCAAGGATGTCATATAAACCACCTCTCTTAGGAAATATATGCTTTACAGAGATTGAGCCAAACCCCAAAAGCCTTGATAATTGAAACTGTATGGCCAATTGATTAAGAATATGTAAAAGTGGGGCCACGGAAGGAGTACTATGGTGCCTTTACACGTCTATTTCTGCATCAAGCTGATCTCTTTCCCTTCATTTGTGCTCATTCACCTCCATTGTCAGAATGCTAGATACGCTGCAGACTGACTCTGGCTGACTGCCTTGACAGAGACACTCTTGATTAGAAATTGGCACTGGTGTGCCCACTGAAATACAAATATTCCATTTCTTTTATCCACTTTGCTAGCCTATATGCCACTGATGAAAACTGTCATCAGGAGATTTCAAAGGCAGAGAAATCACCCTTTTGAAACACTACATCAAATTCTCCTGTAAGCAAACACTTCAACCAGCTGTCCTATATTTTTATATATGCATATGTATGTGTGTGTGTGTGTGTGTGTACATGACTGTGGGAGGAGAGAGGGGAAAGGAAGGAGATATATAAAATATTTGCAGCTGAACTGTGTCATCAGTTCAGCTACAAAACAAAAAGGATGCAAAAATTCCTCCTTCAGTTGAGCTGGTTTTCCAGCTTTGAGGGTAGGATATTCATGTTTTCTCAGCTTTCGCCTATTACTGCACAAATCCCATATTTGAATAGGGTCAGTATTTGAAAATCTGTCTGAATTTGCAGCTGCATTGTATTAACTCCTCCTTTTAGCAACAAAGAAGCCTGGAGAAACATCTGACTCAAAAGACTCAGTTGATGTTTCTTCAGGCTGCTTCTGGGATAGTGAACAAAACCTCCTGCTCAGACTGCCCAAGGTTACAACCTTGACATACAATACTTTTTTGGCACTACTTTTACTACAACTTTGTCTTCTGCAGATAATTTGGTGTCTTTCAAAATTTTAGACCCTAGTAGCTTTCCCCAAAGCATCTGGACCTGTCTTTATTAGCAGTGAAATCACTAATTGTATCAGTCTCTAGGTCTCGCTGTTACAGCAACAGAAAATCTAGGCTGCCCTTTCACAATATATGCATGTTTTCATTCTAAGTGCAAAGAATATAATCTGAAATACTAACTATAGTTGTTTTAGATTCCAATGCAATCCTAAGTCCCAACTCTTCGATGACCACTAAGGAGCTTCAGGAATACTGGAGGAATGAGAAAAGCCAGTGCAGACAAGTCAAGCTCCTTTTTGAAATCCCATCAACCAGAATTGTAGAGCACCACTTATCTAAATATGTGGTAAGCTAAGAAATGAATATGTAAGCAGATCATTAACTTTCCTTCTCTCTACAGGGGTCTGCACAGCACACAGCATGCCTCACTACATGAAAGCCTTACCGAGGGCCAAGTTTTGCAAGCCATGATCATGCTGTATAGAAACTGTTCTCACTGATTGTATGGGCATAGCTGGTGGAATCTGCCTCTAAAGAAGCCCTCTGACAGTCAGTTCACAAAATCTGCATCAGTGGAGAAGTGATATAAAGTAAATTAGTACCTTGAATATCCCTAACACCAGAGTTTTGTCAACATTAAGGAAATTCACACAAGTATAAAAATATCAATATAGCTACACTTGCACTGAGCTAGCCTGCTGTAGCAGCTGCTGTGCATTTGTATAACTCCCACATCAGAAGTTTCTGTTAGCACAAGTGCAAAATTCTTTGATGTTGAAAAAGTCTAAGACATCCTCCAGCTAGATCACTTGGGATCATTCCCCTTCGCTACCTAGAGCTCCCTTAGGTGGCATATTTCTGTCATATTTTTAATATGAAACATGAGTATGAGGGGTAGGAACAAGAGAGTAGGTTGAATTTTTGTAACTTCACTCACAGAACTGACACTGGGTTTTTATTTCTGATTCTGCTCCTGGCCTTCAGAAGGACTGAATTCGAGTGAGTCTCTTTCACTACTCCTGTGAAATTCAGATAGGGATGATTTCCTTGTTTGCTACAACCTCTGAGATGAAAAATGCCAAGTCTCCTACTAGCATTGCTGATACTGGGTCATCCAACTTGGTAG
The DNA here is from genome assembly GCA_035221455.1 of Xenops minutus. NCBI lineage: Eukaryota > Metazoa > Chordata > Aves > Passeriformes > Furnariidae > Xenops > Xenops minutus. The sequence goes on along the minus strand of JAWWEE010000018.1, from coordinate 8,448,037 downwards.
AATTTGAAGCAGGTAAATGTTTTGGAGACTGTCCTAAGATCTTGTTGTGTTCTATACACATCTACTTAGTTCATGCTATACACACCTACTAAGTTGCTGCTGTTATTGCATACACTCAGGGGTGTCCAGCTTGCTGAATAGTTAAAAATTATTTTAGTATAACTGCATGAGAACAAGAGTATTATTCAGCATATGTACAATTAGTTAAACTTAGTTATAAGTTACAGACTACAGCAAAATTGAGCCAATCTGAATGACAGTCAAATTAAATGGTATTACCTTTTTTGTGCCCATTCCACAAAGAAAAAAAACCAACAAGTACTTGTAAATTATTCACTTAGTTGCCCTTGATAAAATGATAACTGAAAAAAATTGCTCTTATGATTGTTTTAGAATGCATCAGGCATATATACACTTTTCAGCAGGGAGCAGGACAAAGTATAGGAAAATGTCACAGTGCTTACAAATGAAAAGAGATCAGAGAAGTCAGCTCAAATTTAGAAACCTTTCAAGAAATGCCTGTAAAGATCATTTATGAAGATTAAAAGATAGAACTTCTCTTTAAGGGAAAACAAGGAAGAGAATCAGACAGACACTAGAGCGAGTACTGGTTTGCACCCTTCAAGAGCAGCAAAGGAACAACTGTCATGAGTAAAACCTGTCCAGCTCCTGTATAAATCAGCGGGAATAGGGTGAAGTTGAATGTGAATGTGGTTATCATCTAAAAGGTCCACAGTCTGAGTTCTTGGCTGGTGTGTGGTGACACAGTTAAGCTGGCCTCAGTGGAGCTCACTCGTTGACACACATTAGGGATTTGGCCCTTCCTCAACATCACTCTGCTTGAGTCAGACTCAGAAGAGAATCTATTTGTACAACTTATAACACACAGTTTTGTTTTGCAGCTCTTTTCCTAATATCACATTTATTATAACCATTTTGAGGCTAATGAGGAGCTGAGGAAGACATGCTCGAGTTAATGTGGGGCAGCATTGCTGTTAGCTGTTAGTGAAGGAATTTAGATAGCAAACATTGTTGTAGACATGTCAAAATTTTTTGGTATTATTAACATGCCTGATAAGTCTGAATACAGGGCCATGATTTAGAGGGGGAAAAAGGCTTTGGAGTTGCTCCATCTTATTTTTGCACACAGCAAATATATTGCCACATACTCCCTTTTCTTTCACTGTATAATAACACCCCCAAGTCTCTAGCAATGTCCCATAGAAACAACATTTCTGAATATTATGACCAATAGATTACACTCAATATTAAGTCTGGGAAATCCATTCAGTTCGCTGAAGATGATTGATTGCAGCAGCCATGGCTGCTATAAACAAAGCACAGCCACAGAAATGCTTTGTAAGTGGTTTTTATGTGCTTCAGTCTGCTGCTAGTTTGCCTTTCCCAGCACCTTACAGGATGGGATCTGTTAGTGCAATCTATCTACAAGCTATTTACATGCCAAGGCAAAGTCTGGTGAGAAAAATACAGAACAGCAGGAGGTGGGAATTACTAATTTGATGGCTGCAGATTTTTCAGGCCTGTGCTGAGCAAGCACCATAATCCCAGACAGCAACTGATTTAGCAGCACTGCCATAAACCATACGAATATGCAAGATTACACACATAAAATTGGTGCAGGAATGTTTCAGCAGGAGGAATGTCCAAGCACAAAGTCTTTTCAAAGAAGTAACAGAAAACATCTGACTGCACTGGGGCTAGAACAGTCCTTCTCATGCTTGTTTTTCTGTTTGATTGTGTTTAGATGTATAAAATCATCATTTTGCAAACAGGGAGCTTTGACAGCAACAAGTCTGTAATTGAACGGCGTTATTCGGATTTTGAGAAACTGCACAGAAATCTGCTGGAGGAATTTAGTGAAGAAATGGAAGATGTGACCTTTCCCAAAAAAACTCTAACAGGGAACTTCACAGAAGAAATAATCAATGAGAGAAAATTAGCCTTCAAGGACTACCTGAGATTTCTGTATTCTATGAAATATATCCGAAGGTCAAAGAAATTTATTGACTTTCTAACAAGGCCGGAGCTTCAGGAAGCATATGGATGCCTGCGGGGTGGCCAGTACACCAAAGCTTTGGAAATCCTGTTAGAAGTCATTGGTCTGCAGGAAAGGCTGACGAGAGGCAACCCTGTCTCCATCGTCCCTACTCTCTGTGCTATCGTGGTGTGCCACAAGGACCTGGAAAACCCAGCAAGTGCCTTTGAATATGGAGAAAAAGCTCTGTCACGCCTTCATATGCATACCAGCCACAGGTATTATATGCCATTGTTAGAAACAATGATCACTCTGGCTTATGAACTTGGCAAAGATTTTCTGTCTTTACAAGAAAAACTGGAAGAATGGAAGACAAAGAAAGATCCCATAAGGGTTTTTACCCTGAAAGAACTTGCAGTTCGGGAGTATGTACAATGACCATGAGAAACAATTTCATGAAAGAGCAAACTCTTGAGAGAGTTAAGAACTGGAAATTACCTGTTTGGCAAACAACATTGTATTAATAGGAAAAAAATTAAATTGTATATTTTCCATGTCCAAAAGGGACATTAGCATCTATGTCAGAAAATATTACATTTACTCTGCAGATATAAGGAGTACCTTAAGGTTTTTTGAAAGAAATTTGCAAGAAAATAATCATTTATGTTTTGCTTATTTTGAATATAGCTTATTTTGCGTGGAAAGTCAGACTAATGAAATACAATTAATAAAGCACTTAAGAATCTGCAGAATCAGAGGCATTTCTTGCTCATGTAGAAACTTTTTAAACTATTAAACTATTTATTTCTGATTACTGAGCTGTGCGATATGGTTAACAGACAGTCTGTGCTTCCCTCTTGCCTTTCGGAGGTTTGAGTAAACTAGGCCTTTCCTGAGCTTTACAGCCTGGTACACCATGGAAACATCATCTTGGTGGCACTGCACTATTACAGCCAATTTTTTCAGGGATCCAACCCACCTATAAAATACTAAGCTTGTTTTGGCCCTAACACTCCTGTGAAAGCTTCCTAAGAGCTGAGAAAGTCTCTATTTACCTGCTTCGGTAATTTCCCTCAGCTCTATGATCTCTCCCATATATTTATTTTAACAATCTGGAAAATTAATTCTCATAAATATTATAATTAATGTCATTAACTAGCATGGGTCATTATTCTCTGCTGAACACAGTCCACTGAGTACTTTCAGGCCTGGATTCCAGTTACAGATACTACAGGCACCACAATGACATTGTCAATAAATTAGGAATAACTGTATTAACTTACCTCCCAGGCACATGAAAGAATCAGCTAATTGGAAGTGCATTGAGCCTGAAAAAGTTTGCTGTGTATTGTTACAAGAAGGATGTCTTGGAAAAAGTACAGAATAATAGGAGTGTCTAGGGTAGAATGTTAATATTTTAAGTAGCTATTAACAGTTAGGCATTAAATTCAAAACACATGGATTATTTATTATTTGACAATTATTTTTTCTAGTTATACCAGAAGTAATAGAATTAAGAGTAATTAATTAAGAGTCTTAAGGACTAATCTTCCTACAACATACCATATAGCAGGACAGTTAAAATGGATCAAAGGTAACACTTTCTTAGAGAACGTCTGAATTGTAACAAAGCAGTGAGAAGAAAGCATGTCTGGGACCTGCAGCACGCTCCAGCAGTTTCAGGTTAAGGCAGGAAGGAAGCATGGCCTTCATGTTGCTCTAATTCTACAACAGTTGGTGATAAAAGACCAAAAGAATAGGGAAAAATAATTTCCTTCCTTTCCTTTCCTGTCATCGTGTGCAGTGTCCCAGGCACAGCTCTCTTGGATTCTCCTCAGGTTCCCATGGGATGCTGAGTATCTCTTTGTATCCACAGACCCTCACCTTACAGCTGACCACGGGATTAGAGGGTCCATAAGCACATGCCCCCTGGCAAGGATAATTACCAGGAAAAGCAACACATCAGCAAGATCTTGCTTAACCTTTTTTTGTGGTAATGTTATGACTTTCCATCTCCGAAGGATTAACTGATCCATAGCTGACCAATTTTTTTCTGGCATGTTTTGAGGCACAATTTGGCTAAGAGAAGAATTTATATAATTCAAAAGGTACTAAAATAAACAAGGTGAAAAAACCACCCTATTGTTTTTATGGTATGAGCCAAATTTCTTCTTCTTTTCCGTATAATGTACTAGTAGAATTTTCTCAGCAAAATGATCCCCGGAGCAAATCATGTATGCATTTCCTACAAGTGCAGAGTCTGTGACCTTTGGATTTATTAATCTCTTCACAGATTACATTGAAAATCCTTAGAAAGAAAAAGTTAGGATGGTTATGGTGACAAATGGGGAGCCTGGATTTCACCTGCAGCTCTGCCACAGACTTGGTCTGAACTTTGCACAAGAAACTTAACCTCTGTGCCTCTATTTCCTCACTCAGACCTTCCCCTTAAAGTTTCCTCATTCAGGTTTTCAGTACTCATAAATCAGGAAAGCTTTGAACCTTGACCAAATAAGTTAACTCCAGCATTTAACTTGGAAAATGTACACTGGGATAGAGGCAATTTTGATTTATAGAAGCCTATTCCATTTCTCAAGGATATCTTCAGCTGAAAGAGAACTTAGAGGTACTAAGTTGCCAAACTCGTGTGCTTATTGTGGATTGCATAGTTTCTTACCAGTACAGTCTTATTTTAGAATCAGGTGCTACTTTCCTTATAACCTAGAGAAGTTACAAAATTATCTATATATTCCATTGTGCTGTAGTGATACCATGCTGGCTGATCAGCTCCACAGGCAATCAGCCAATTCTGATTGTGCTTGGACCTGCCAAATGAATTCTGCTTCCTTTTACTTACATTTCAACAGTCAACTTCTCCATATCCTTTTGGACTTGATTTTTACAGCAAAGCGAGTGTTCAGCTGTCACATGTTACCAAATTAAAGGGTAATGGCATTCCTGCTCCCACACTGACCCAATTATCTTCCCCTGGTAAGGACAGCCTGTGAGGACCAGGTTCCCTCTGCCTGTATACGTGACTTTATCTTCCACAGTTAAAAAAGTGTAGCCTGGTAGGACAGATTTCCTGCAGGGAGTCAAAGATTGGTATCTTTCCCCATTACCTTTGCTCAGTGCAGCAATACAGAAGCATTGCTGTATTGTCCTGGCTTTCTCATAAGACATAAAACAATGAAAGAGGTGCTCTACACCTGCCACCACATCTTAGTTTTCCTCTGAATAATGTTTTAAGAATGACTCAAAAAAGAAAAAGCTGACATTTTCATCTACATCTATCTGTCTTGCTTATTTATTGCCCTTCCCTAACTCTTGTTGAGAAACAATTGGCGAAACAGCCGAAATTCTTCTGCAATTAACTAAGCAGGTGGTTCCTGCTTCCAGACAGCCATTTTACTTCCACTCTTCACTGCTATACAATATTTCAGTGCTAAAAACCTGTTTTATAAATAAATCCACTTCAGCCATTTCCTCTCTCCCAAAACAATGTGTACTCTTTACAAAATATTTCTTTGGTTTAATAAAATAAACGGAAATGGTCAGTTTCTGGCATTTCTCCTGTTTGCATTATTAAGATTCATCAGCCATTCTCCATACCTGGAAGGCAGCTGGAGTCAACAGACAGAATGTCTGGAGACCCAGGCTCTGCTCTTGGCAGTGTCACAAGCCCACTGAGTGACCTCCATCAAATCTAATCAAATCTCAGGTTTCTTTTGAACACCAATATTGCTTTGTCCTCTTCTATAAAGCTATGTTTTACTTACATTTTAGCAGTACATTCCAACGTATCATTTCCCCCATTTTACAGCTGGGGGAATTGTGGTACAAATAAGAGAAATTATTTTTCCCAAAGTCTGCTACAGTGGTCTGGAGACCACACTGACTCTCTGGAGAAATACTGAAGCACAGCTTGCATCACAGTGTTGCAAAACAGAGATGTGTCACAGTAGCATGTCTTTAAGTGCATCTTGCATGAACAACCACAACAGAGCTTCATTTTTGCCTGTTATCATACACCTGAGAAAACTGGGAGATGTCTATGGAAGAGAAAAGAGTAAGTCTGACTAATTAACATATTTGAAGAACTAATAAATGGTTGAATAGCATAAATATTTTAACCACTACTTTGCAAAAATAGCAAAGCAAAAAGTCTTGCCTAAGAGATTTTTAGGAGATAGAAAAAAAAAATTTCAAGATTTCAGTATCATTTTTCAAAAGAAGGAACAGAAAAATATTTTCAAATACATTTTTCCAGTTTTAAGAATTTTTAGAACTCTGGAATTTCTTTCCAGTGTTTTTATACTCTAAAGAAGAATCATACAACCACTACAGAGTGCCATATACATTAGCAATCTGTTATTATCCACTTTCCTCAACAACAGCACACAATGTATCAGAGCTTTGCAGTACATTCTTACTTCTCCAATTGTCATTGACACCTCTGAAGTATACCTACAACAGATAACAACCTAAGTATAAAATTATACATATTTTTTTTCCAGGAAAAAAGGTTAAAAAAATACTGTCCAACCAACATCTGCCTAGCATGTCTAACAAACCACAGGCTGCAGACAAGCTAGAAGAAAATTTAAATAAAATCTGGGCAGATCATCTCCAAGAGTCCATGGAGAGTTGCATTACGATCTACTGAGCTTTGCCCCATTTCCATATCAATTATTATATCATTTGGGGCATTAAGTAGATAATACTGTTTACACAACTTTCTAAAATAACTAAAGAAGCCCATGAGGATGCCTAGTTACTTATGAAACATATGCAGAGAAGATGCTCTCTGTGCAATGCAGCATCTTGTTTACAGGGAATCCTGTGATCTTTATCACATACTTGTTATTAACTCCTGTTATCTGCTGCATCACTGGAGGATAATATTTGCTTTCCTGAATCTTAATAAGGCTAAATGCATTTATTGAATTCAACAGATTTGTACAATCAGCATGGGAGTCGAGTTCAGGACACAAGATGAAATCTAGGGTTTGTGGCTCAGGCAGCAGCTGAGCAAATCAAATCAAGAATGTTTATTTTTTTTGTTAGATCAAAGGCAGAAGCAAGATGTGTTGAAAAACTAAACACGGTCTTAATGGTGTAAAATACTGGATGTCAATTCCCATCTGGATGAGGTGAGAACCCCAAAGAACCAACCTATTTACATTAAGATCACATTACAACATATGTTCATCACACTTTGTGAGTATATATATGCTTTACATATAGATACACAAGACACAAATTTTCATGTCAGACCAGTAGAAGTTGCAAGTAGCTACACTGAAATAAATGAAGTTATAAGGTAATTGAGAGCAGAATAATCTCTAGTGTCTATATAAACATGTGCAAAATCCCTGTACACAGTGGATGTGTGGATGGCCAGATGGCTGGCAAGTGGAGAGAGCAAACAAATTTGAATGTTTTGATGCTTAATAAACGTTTGTCAAGTGTTAAAGAAATTCAGATCAAAGCTACTTTTACAAGTACCACATGGTTTATATATACATAGTCATAGTTTTAAACTTACAGTTTTCTTGTATTAGAAATATATGTAAGTCTGTGATTATTCAGAAAAAATGCTGAGGAGAAATAGACTGGATGAACTTTTATATACTAACCTCTTTAAACTAGTAATTTAAATACTGTTTCATTGCAGACGGTGTGAGACTCTAATTGTGATAACTGATAGAAAATCTTATAGAATTTTACCGAAAATGCAGAATTTAAATCCTAATAATTTTCCTTATCCGTGTGTCTAAAGGATTTGCCTTCCCCGACGCGGGGCCGCAGTGCCACTAGATGGAGCCGCAGCATTTTCAGCAGCTCAGGACCCCGCAAGATCAAGGGAATGGAACTGAAAACTTTTTTTTTTAATGACTTGAATTTCATTTAAAAAAAAAAAAATCTACTCTAAAGTCTAACATTTAAATTTTAATATGATTAAACTAAATATATATCTCTCAATTCCATTGTGAGTTCAGAGTGTAGTGCCTGGCTTTCCAGCTGTCCTTCAGGACAATTTACCATAGCCCTTTATCAGGCAGCTCTAGGAGCCCGCGAGAAAGCTGAAAGAGAAAATGTTCTTGCAGGCTTTTAGACCTGGTGAGTTCAAAGCCAGAGTCACTGCAGCGTCTCAGTTCCTACAGTACCTTTTCCTTCTGATCAAAAGGAACCAAGTAAAACTCACAAGTCTTAAAAGAACTATCAAATAATGGGAGGAGGGAAGTAAAAATAAATGGACCCATAATGCCTTCTGAATAGTGCTGGGGAAAGTTCACTGACTCCATTTTTAGAGAGCCACACTCCCAAGTATGAAAAGAAGACCTAATTCTGAGTCCAACTACTACAAAATATATCTATTTATGTGCAGGTAGGTATAAATATACTACAAATAGCATACATGCACACGTTTTGATTTTGAGATTTGTCCTCTTGTGAGCATAGAAGAGGAAGATGTGATGGCTACACCTGGACTGCAGCTGCCAGTCATCTCCTTTACCTGTGTTTTAAGCAAAAAAATTATGGAAATGTTTTTGGAAGCAGCCCTGACAAAAACAGCAGATCCAGCCAGCGTAGGCCTGCAGTTGTCTGAGTTGTGCTAGTGATTTTTATCAAGTTTCTGGGATGGCCTTGATTTGGAGCCTGGCCTCTCCCCCCACTGAGTGCCAGCTGCAGACTAGAGTTGGAAAGCAGCCTCCCCCTGCATCAAGATTTTTTTTTTCCAAAAGGTTTCTGCACAATCTTCTAGCTTTTAGAAACAGCATGAGAGAACTGGGCAGTCCAGTGGCAGTAAAAAGCAGGAAGATTATGCCAAAGTCTTTGAAGGAACAGTCTCAGGAGGTGAAATCTTTGAAGGGGTGTCTCCATCCTTCCTATTCAGTTTCTTACAGGGGGGAAAAAAAAAAAAAGAAAAAAAAGAAACGAGACAGGAAGAAAGAAAAGAGAGAGAGAGATACAATCACAAAAGATGAGACATGGATTTGCTTGTTTCTGTCACTACACCTCACCTCCAGGAACAGCAGCTTGAGATGTGTGCTGAGTTAGTGAGGGGAGGGGGTGGGGGGGTGCACTTCCATGGACTCAATAATAATATACAGTGCTTTTATAGTATTTCACATGTCCAGAACATTTTATAAATACTGGGCCAGATTAATCCAGGCTTTAAATCTGCATAAACCTTGGCAGAGGGCTCTGGTGCCCATAAGATTATGAAGTCTGCCATGAAACTAAATTCTGATGATCAAAAAAGGAGACTCAAAAAAGGCACAGCCAGAAAGAAAAGTTTGTTATTTGTGAAACATGAAGACAGAAAAAAAAATCTGTGAAGAGACAAACAAGTGGTTGGTCAGTTGCATTTTTAGGGCTGCCTTTGGAAAGTTTTGGGAAAGGACACAGGTATGTTTTCATTCATTTCATGTCCTCTGGAGAAAAAAGGATCATGCAGATTTCTACAATAAAAACAGTACCTCAGAGGGAGTGACAGGGAAAAACTATTTTTGGTTTATGCATTCATATTTTTCTCATCCTGAGGAGACAGCAGTGAGGATACTTGGTTACAAGTAAATATAAACAATGGTATAAATTACATGTTCTCCACAAGCAGCAGTAAACCCAACTAACTTATTCCCTGATTATTATGCTCCATGTTCATCTGACTGGTCCACATAGCAACTGTAAGAGGCTTGATTTGCACTGCATCAGAATGTATTTTACACATACTTAGATTTGAAATGTATTTAAAATTATGATTTGTCCTGCTGTGCAGTAGCTTAATGATAACTGACCTAATTTGCCATACAAATCTCTTGTATAGGAAAGGAATTCATTTTCCTTTGGAAAGGCACAGCCCTCTTAAACAGCCTTTGTTTGCTGCTGCCACCCCAAAACCCTTCAATAGCTCAGGTAAGAGGCAGTGAAGGAAGGCAGTGCAAGGAACACTCTTTGTCTGATCTCAGCATGTTTTCCCTGCTTTGGCCACACTGTACCATCCCACTGATGTTTGCAATGGACAGAAGGAGAGAGCCAGAAACACAACAGCAACAACTGAAAAGTTGAGACAAAGGGCAATTACCCAGCTGATCACAGTCAGATGAATCACATGGTAGAGCTGGGTAGATTTCCTGTCTGTCAGTCCAGAGGTTCAGTCATTCCACTGGATATATTTATAGCTACTATTTAGCATCTGTTTCACAATGTTACTGGGTCGATCTGCTCTGCTCCTTCATCCCATCCCATCCTCTCCGCCTCAGACACTGTAATTATATTTGGAGAAAAATAGTTATATTTACTAGCTACAGAAAGGTCTCTAAATCAAAAACAGCGCAGTTCCACTTAAGGCTTTTCCTGCCTGACCCTGAAGCATCTGTGCTGATCCCACAGTTGCAATGATTTGAGATTGCCACTGATACCCCCTTGTCTCACTGCTCTGAAAACAGCAGGGACAAGCCATGGAGGTGGACTTCCACCAGTCTGACCTTCAGTACAGGCAGAGCTGTTAACAAACATGCAGAACCATTATTAGTAAGAGCACTGAACTAACGACATTCAGTTCCCTTCTTGTTACTTCAGAGCAGCAGCACCTATCTGAGGTACCATCTCTCCTCCAATTTATCACAACCTACAGTTCTCTTCCATGAAGACACCATAATGATGACTGCCTTAAAGAAAAATTCTACTTATTTAAAAGAAAAGGATCAAAAGAAACTTGCAACAATGAAAGAGGTCATATGCTAGTCTGATTTTCATTCAAATCTCCACGTCTAGTTAAAAAACTCTTAGCCTTCTTCCTCAGCAAGTCACCCTCTCCTTCCTGACAGCTTCTGCCAACAATCTGCTTGTTTTTAATCCAGAGAAACCAACTGAAGTTTGCTTTATCTCCAAGCCCCTTGCTCTGCAAAACGTTTGTATCATTTTGGGTCCATGAGTCATGTCCCCCAAAGCTATTTGTTTATTTCTCCTACTGTCTTCCTTGTGGATGACTGAGCCCATGTATCAGAAAGAATCGTGTGGCTTTTCCATTTCTCATCAGAAGCAGCAAATGTTACAACAATGTGTACATAAAGGGAGATCTGATAACCCACCCATGTATTGCTTCACCTGCCACCTCCAGGTGATTCACAGCAATTCATTCTGGTCAGCAGTGTTAGTGCAGGGTATTGCACTGCATGCAGAATCACCCCCCAAGCCTGGTATAAAGCAATACACTGAATTAGTTCCTCCTCTTCCTCTGATGTAAGAGAGAACTTGCCCCTCTGCCTGTTTAAAGTGAGTGTATAAATTTCTACTTTCTTTTTACTAGAAGTGGTTGGTTTTTTTTCTTTATTAATGAATCTTTTTGGAATTTGTATGTAGTTCAGAGCTAATTTTAGCTTGATCAGAAAGTGCTCTGGGGACGCTTCCATAAAAGGTGCTATAGAAATGTACTACATTGCATCATATCCAAATCAAATTCAACATAGTTAAAAATTAGCTATGGTAGTAAAAAATGCTGCAGGGACGAAGCTGGCACAGAGTCCATGCTGGATAAAATGCCTAAATGGTCGTGATCTCTGTATTTTCACAGGTTAAGACATTCACCTTCAAGGGCAATTTGAACCTGAAGCTTTGAGATATGAGCTGATCACCATGTAGAAATTGAAAAGGGATTTATAACAGTGGAACACTGAGCTGCAGCTATGCAGAAAAACACCAGTGGATCTAAACTACATAATGCTCAATATCTGTGAGTAGGAGCATAGATTCACTTGTCTTTATCCCTGCTCTCTTGGTAATGATGCAAGGCACATGACAAGGACATCATGGTAGGAGAATCAATACTCAGAACCACTGAGAAAATCTTATTTCTTCCATAGAATGAAGAAGCAGTGGCCCTCTGAGGTCAGAGTTAGGCAGTCAGGTATACATGGATAATTGCAAGCATTGCAGTCTTCACAAACATGCATTGATTCACCACAGAATGCCTCCTAAAGAAAAGGAATTCTTAAGATTTCTTAACATTCTCCCGTGAGAGCAAGTTTCTTTTTCAATCCATTGTGCCACCATTACAACCTTATTTTTATTTTCAAGAATTTTCATTGAATCACAGAATTTCTCTGACACGGCTCACCTTTTAGAGATATTTTTCAATTGATCTAATGCATCCATTCTACCTAAGAACTCCTTTACCTCTTCAAAAAAAAACAAAAAAAAAAAACCAAACCAAAAAACCAACACAAAACAAAAAAAGACCTATGGATGCATGTAAAATGTAGCATCATTAACAATTCTTTAATATATACAAGCAAATCTGGCAACTTTAAATCATGTTACTACTTTGAAACATGCCACAGACTGTCTTTTCCACTTTCTACTTAGTGAATCTTCATAGGGTTTTTAATACTCTTTCTACTTTTGCCATGATCAAAGGAATTGCTCTCCGTTTGCTTGTTCCTCTGATAAGTGATAAAAGATGTCAGTGAGACTAATGAGAACTGCCTCCAGCTTCCTTCATAAAGCCCTGTAGAAAAGAAATCACAATGCATCGTCAAACCTGCTAGTCTTTTAGGAAATAAAGTGTAGAAAAATACTAGGCACAAAGACAACAGGGGGATGGGAGCAGGGGAAGAAGGGGGGAAAGCTTTTACAAGAGACACAAGGATATTGATGTGTAAGCAGAAATATTACTCCCATCAATATAGCCTGTATTGGGGTGAATCCTGAAACAACTGCACATGCAAATGCAAAACTCCATTTCTGTGTGTAATGGTATTTGCTTTTTCACACACACACATATTGCACAGGTCACACACAGCTTTCCACCCTCCCATGATACAGCAGTGTTAAAAACCAGAACTCAAATCCAGATTAGGCCTTTACCCTTCAGTGCTGAATGACAGTTCACTTTACTTTCTTCAGGATTTGCCAGAACAAAACTCTTTTCAGTTTCAAAGTGAATTTTGCCCACTAGTGCAAAGACCTTCATTCCAGTGATGGCTGAAAGCAGTGAGCACATCTTCAGCCCCTAAAACCATGGACATGTTTCCATTTACTGACATGGAAAACAACTCAGATAAACTCCTTGGAACAAATTAAGTGTGTGTGCAATGAGACTAGTCCTGAACAAGTGGCAAGATTTTAATTAGTGCTGTGAAGAGATGCTCAACCTTCTGAACAAATTCTTCCTCCCACTCCTGTTTCCTGCAGATTTGCTGACCAGCACCTCATCTTCAGGGGGCTGATGTTGTGTTTTCTCTAAGCCTAGATACCAGTCAAATGCGAGTAGATAGGTATCCTTCTAAGGTAGGACAGGTAGTCTCACTTTGAATTAAACAGAAGTCAGAAACACATGCAAATGAAACAGCAGGCTGATTGCCCACAGACCATCCTCCTCCATGGCAGATGTCTGGGGAACGGGTTCTTGCTTTTCAAGACTGACACAGACATGCCAAAAGGTGGGGGCACTGTAATTTTTCCTGTGAATAACCTGCACTATAACATGTGCTTGGGCGATTGCACATTAAAGCCTGCTGAGTCAGACCTGTGGGCTCCTTAGCAAGTCCTATGAAGGCTGAAAACACAACAGCCCAATAGAGAATCACTACCTTAAAGTCAGCAAGCAGAAAACTGTTTTGGTTTTGACTTGTTTTCCATCAATACTTCTGTTATTTTCTTAGAGTAAGACTGACTATCTCAAGCTGGTAACTTTTAAAACATTTTGACTTATGACTAAGTACAGCCATTTCATTATGTCTGCATATGTAGCCTCCTAACTGTACACATTTATTAAAGCAACTATAGAAGGTAAGAAATAAAAATTTGGATTGTAAATAAATATTTATAACATGTGAAGTTATATATTTTTCTTTTCAAATTAATTATTTTAATCAGAAAAGGAAGGCTTATAAAGTGACTTGCCATAGTTGTTTCCAACTATCATACCAGTCAAGATTTTAAAACTAGTAGGTTTTATCCTGCTTTTTCAGGGACTTGGTGCTAGACATGGCAAAATGGATACATTTAATTCCAAGACAAAATTTAAATATTGTTCTATTTTTTAGAAGATAACTGAACAGTACACAGTGAAAACAAATACCTCAATTTTCTACATGTTGACTTTAATCACTGAACGAAATTGAGCAAATGGAACCTAGCAGAACTACGTTCTCTTCCCTACTAATGAGTAGTGACTCACTGACCTAATGTGAACGTCTTGCCAGCAACACATTTTGGTTATTTCTTTTTTTTTTTAAAGCTTTGAATGATTTAATACATCAGAATAAATTGGACTCAATGTGGTTTTAAAACTTAATTTTAAAGTTTTACTCAAGAAAGACTTTTTTAAACTTAAATTAAAAGTCCAATTTATTTTTAAGTCATTGATTTTCATCCATCCTGCTGTTTCTCTTCATTAAGGGAAGAATGACTCTGATGCCTCAACAGAACAGAAACTCTGATCTTTCTCCTGGGGCTCTGTTTCCCCTTTATACTCATACTAAATATGAAGGGTCTATGGAATGTTAAATAAGGAAAAGAAATGCATTTCTAAGCTGGATAGGGGAGGGATTAGTGAGGGAAGTAGCCTAGGGGAGAGTGGAGCTCCATAAACAGATAGACACCCTGAGGCACCTTCTATCGCCATTAACTTCCCTGGATTGAACCACCAATTAACACCAGCCCAGAGTCGGGTCCGTATCTCCAAAGCCATAACCACACGTACTCTTAGAGCTGCATTCTTCTAAAATACTACAGTGACAATGTTAACCACCAAAAAACAGCTGCAGTTGCTTTTGATTCCGTTTGGATTACTGTTAACTTGTGAGACAGTCAGCAAGTGCACTAATTAGCATGCCAATAAACTGGTGTTTGAATTCACTTTCCTTCGTGATCATATTCAGTGGAAGAGCCATTGGTGGGGAAGACATACAGTTCTGTGCTGATTATTCCAGCTCACAAATACCAGCCTTGCAGCTTTCCTCTCATGCAAGCACCTGCAGAGAAACAGTGCCTCTTGTTTTCAAAACAAGAGCTCTTTTATGGTTTTTGTCACGTGAACTGTCCATTTCATGCATTTTACTAAAAAGAAAACAGGACACATCTTTGGCCTATTTTTACCAATCTCAGAGTTAAGTATTGAAAAGGGCATTTAGCAGCAACTTGCTGGTAGAGCTTGAAACTCACACAAGAATTTCAGCAACACAAGGCGATTATAACATCCAGTCCAGCTCCAAACCAGAGTTATTTCTCAGAGATTCCACAGGTGTCTGCCTGTGCAGGAGTTAGAGATGACTTCAAGGTTTGGAGCCTCAAAAACCTGAAACTGGAAGCTCTAGACTGTTGAAAAAAATAGCCTGCTCTTCAATCTCTATGACTGTGGGAACAATACTGAATCTGTTTTCGTGCCACCTCAAAGATACAGGTTTTTCACTTGGTATTTAGCTCTATTTGTCAAGACTTTCCAGAGCATTTCAAGAGAGCCCTGATACTGTTTGATGATAATGTACTGGTAATTTCCGCACCTACACAGCAAAACTGACTGTCAGAGCTGCTTCAGGGAGGAAAGAGAATCTGCAAATTAGGAAAGAAACTGGCAATGTGAATAGTGCTCTTTGGAGAATGAAGAGATGGTATTGAGATATCCAGCTATGCATGTTAACCCTGCCCAGCACTCAGACAGCTGAGTGGACACAGGTTGGTTTGCCCCCTGAATTCCAGCCCCTCCAGTCTCTCCAGTTCTGCTAGCTAAAGGCTGCAGTACTCAGAAATGCACAATTAAATTAAATCATTTCTACAAAAAGAAAGAACCAAACCCCCAGTATCTGTTGGCTGAGAGAGCTGTTTAGCTTTGTGTAGGGCTAAACTGCAGCCTGCATTTTTATACTCCCACAGAAAACATAACGGCAGCTGAATGACCACAGTTGAAGTCTGGTAGAAATTAGATCCTAGATCTCTGTACCACCTGACCACCTTATTTTTCTTATTATTCATTCAGGTAACATCTCCTTCCTTCAGTAATTTCAGTGAAAACCATTCTAAAAAGCTATTCCTGAAATTATATTAAACTTAAACATGCTGAAGAATTTCTGCAGTGACAAGTATTAGAGTTTTTCCAGGGGAATCAGTTGATTTTAATTTTGTTGTATCGCTTCTGGGAAACATCTTAGCCACAGCAACTTTTTACACTTGATCATTTATAGGGTATTTCTTTCCTTTAGTAGGCTTTTCAATATGTGTAAAAGGCTAGGTATTTACCCATGGTTTTTTCACGATATAGAGGCAGGGAGTTCAAGGAAAAATATTAGTGGTGAGAGCTTGTAACAGGAATGTCATAGAAATGCTTATTCTTGTGATCAGTTCCATTTCAGGGCTGTTAGCCAGACCTCTTGTAATAAATTTAGGCTTTCCTAAACAGGAAACCTCAGAAAAATTCATTTGAATGAACTGTAGCTGTGAATTAACGTTCCCAAGTGCCTTTACACAGACATGCACTTAAGGGTTTAACAGACCGCAGTGTAGAGTTTGGAGATGTCTAGGATATAGCTGGGAGATACCACAACCTCAGCAGTAATTATTTTTTAACAACATAATTCAAATTGGAAGACTCATACTGCTTTTAGTATCTTCAACACTTCAGTTTCACTTAAGTTGTGCTTGTTTTTATCCTTGAGAGACCCAAGGTACTGAAGTGGAGAAATGGTTTTGCCTAGTACTGGAAGGAAATGAGAAATAAGACTCAATTACCACAAAACCCAACAATGCAAAAGCTGGAAGATGGAATCCTTGTCCCTTAAGGCTCTCCCCAGAATGCAGACCAGCGAACATTTCTTCTGTCTTACAGCTGCATGGACAGACACATATACCCTCATGGACAAAAGCTCTACAAGGACTCAGGACCAGTTTAGATCCTGTGGGGAGAGCTGCACTGAACCTACATATGGTCTTCCTTGCTATTCAGTTCCTACGTCTTACCAGCTTTTAGGATAATTTTAGAAATCTAATGATAGAACTATGTGCTGCAGTGCTGTGCCACCTCAGAAGTGCTGTGCACAGGGGTCAGTGCCCTCTCTAATGGCATTGCCCACT
Source organism: Xenops minutus (assembly GCA_035221455.1). Lineage (NCBI taxonomy): Eukaryota > Metazoa > Chordata > Aves > Passeriformes > Furnariidae > Xenops > Xenops minutus. The sequence goes on along the minus strand of JAWWEE010000018.1, from coordinate 8,430,963 downwards.
GCACTACTTGTGTTGTGGGTTCAGTTGTTTCTGCACTATGGTACTCAAATACATTTCACAGTACCACTCTTAATCACCAGGCCCAGTTCATAATCCCTGTCACTTGATTTATTACTTTGCTTCTGGCTACAGAACAAAATATTTTATTTTTCTGGTTGCAGTTCTACTTTGTGATCCAAGGCACCGGGAAGGATAGGTGCCCTTGTCTGGCATTTTGCCATCAACAGTGTCATAGTAGTGATGATCCAGTGAAAAACATTACCTAATGCCAGGCTCCACAGTGAGGTATGCCATTCCTGGAAACACTGCTATTTGATGAAAATTTGTTTTGACAGCTATTACAAGGTAAGCCCAGGTAAGTTCTTAATTATTTAATGTTTTCCATATAGATTAACTGTAATATTCTTTATGAGATAGTCACAAAATTTACAGAAGTCTAAACAGATTCATTCTTTATGTAAGCAGGCATTTTCATTCACTTCACTGGACTGCTACATAAATATAAGCAGGTACAGGAGGCAGCTTGTGGTACATTGTGATTTCAGATATTTAAATTTCAGTTTGAGGCATCCTCAAAATGATAATCACTACAGGATAAAAATATTTGAGACTATGCTTTAGAAATCAACATTCTGGAGCACAGAGGCCAGAAAGGTATTTAGGTCAGCATTTCTTCTCAGTGTAACATTCTGGGGCACAGTCTGAAGCTGCCACCTCCCACTCACAAAATGGGCACAGACACAACATTAGCTAAAGCAGGGTACCATCAGCATAAATCTGGGAGATTGCACTCTACCACTTTTTGTGTGCATGGACATTTAGATACATTATGTTTTTCATAACCATATAATTTATAATGTCATATGGGAAAGCAAGACTTCCTTAAAATGTTTTTAAAGCTGCTCTTAACTGAGGCACAGTTTATCTGTGTTTAGTGCCGCTCAGCTCAACAGCAAAATTCATACCGATGCTGAGGATGATTTTTAGCAAGCTTTTCAAGTGGAAGGGTTTTCTTTCTGGTTGATAAAGCACTGGTCTCAGCTGTGAGAACCAGGGTTTACTTCTCACTTTTCAACACCCTCAGAGCAAAGCAAAAAAGAATTTAGGCCTTTCAAAACACTCACTGCACAGAAGCTCTAGAGAACAGAAACACAGAAAACAACAATGCAAAAGCCTGGTGCGCTAAAACTGTGTCTTGTCCATCTGTACCTTATACACAAATTCCTCCAGAAAAATTAATACCCTCCATCTGGCAAAGGAGGGTGCTTTGAGCACTTTGGAGCAAAAAGGCCATTATAGCTTTACGCTCATTATATAAAAGCCTCCATATTTTTTAAATATATACATAAATTTCATATGCTCAGAAAAGAGAGCAAATTATTAAATATTAGGAACAGATGGGAAAACGTCAGACCACGGCTACTTGTATTTCCTGCATTTCACAGCTGGTTTGCAAGTATGAAGCATGCAAAGCTTTAAGCCACTCAGATCAAATGATCACAGTGGACCAAATTCTGTGTCCTTTATTCAGGCTATTTATTCTGCTTTTGATTCAAGTGTCGTTTTGCCTGAAAGCTACACCTTCTTGTGCAAAGTGCTTTCACTTAGGACTGATTCCACTTTCAGATGGTTCAGTAACTAAACCAAGTTTTCAAACCCCTCCAGACCCTTTACCTTCAACTACACATCAAGGAGAAAGGACTGTCCAGGGCATTCCTAGTCCCACCCAAAAATCTCGTATCTTTCTCTACAGAAAAACTGTAGTTACAGCAGTTCTCTTCCTCTTCCCCTAGCTTGTCATGTATTTTAGCCTCTTCAACATTGTCAGTCTTGGAAAATATGAAAGGCATTTTTATTTCTTTAGAGAAAAAACCCGGAGCTGTTTAGTACTAGGAACACTTTCTCCTTGTTCAGCTGTTGTAAGCATAGATACTATAAAATAAAAATTAAAAAACCCACAACAAACAACAAAACCAACAACAAAACACAAATCAAAAACCTCCCTATGAACAAACCACTGGTGTCATTATATTTAAAACAAAAAAGCCTAGATGATAGATGCAGCCAGACACTGTGTTCCTTTTAACCTGAAACTCTGCCTGTGGGCCATATCATCCTAAAAAGTCTTTGATACAAGTTAGGAACTAATGCTAGGGGCGTATCCAGAACTGCACACAGGTACCTGCTGACTTGCCAACTCACAGGTTTCAAAAGTCTTGTAGCCTGCTCCTGGCACCTCTTGTCAGTCACTGACAGGAAGATCTTCCTCTGTGAAGGGCGATTTGCACAGCAGGGGACCTGCAAAGCAGCTGCCGCAGGTACTGCAAAGAAAATATAAGAAGCAAATTATACAAAAATGAATGTTTTTTCAAAAAAAGGATCAAGAGAGGGAGGGGAGGAATTTGCTTTCATGAAAAATGGGGCACAGAGCAAAGAGGGCAGTAGACATGAAAATGTCATAAACCCCTCAGAGCGCAATGGATGTAGCCGATGAAAGACATCAAGTGCCCCGTGGTGAATGATCCAAGCCAGGAGAGGCCGGGATGTGCCTCTGTGCCTCGCAGCTGCAGGGGAAGCAGCTGCCCAGCCGCCCTGCTCGGTGGCCAGGCCAGGCAGGCCAGGGGCTCCCGTGCTGGAGCAGAGCTCGAGTCACAGCAGCCCCTGCTCTAAATTCCCATGAGCTACAGATAAGCAGCTCGTGCTTTTGGCAGGACGGAGAGTGCTGTGCACTGCAGTCATGTCATCTCACACTGCTCTGGAGAACATTTCTGTGGCAAGCAGAGGGACCATTTGCACATCTACTATATTCCCCCCGAGACAAACCTGAATTATTTAAACGCATAAGAGGGAATACTTCAGCTTGTCATATATGGAAAGGAGAAAACACAAAATAGTACATTTAGATTTTATAAGTCATAAATTTAATACTAAACACAGGATGAATTTAGGCTTTTTGATTGACAGGGCAATATTAGAGATTTGTCCAGAACAAGGCTTCTCTCTCCCCTCCCTAAGACAAGCTTTTTACTTTCAGTAGCTAGGTATCAATCTCATCAGCATTTATCCTTTTTCCTGCCTCTTTCCACTTCCCTAAATCTCCTGTCACAAAGAATTCTTCTCACACCCACAAAAAAGAAACCTGAAAAATTTATTGTAACAATCATATCTTCACACTTTCTTCCTAAAGGGTTTAAAGATAGAAAAAGCTGGCTTTGTTATGCCACTACAGAGTATAAGCAAAAGATGAACAGAGTAAATCAAATAATAAAAAAATACACACAGAGATAAAAAGCTAAATAACAACTGGGTTTCCCCCCCCCAGTTAATTCAGACTACAGGATTGTAAAATGTTTGCCAGCTCCTGCTAGTTGGGATGCTCATAGCTATGACTTGTAAGGTACATAGAAATTCAGCCAAAGCCTGTTTTCTGGAGATGAGGAAGTCTCTCACAAGCTCTTGGGAAAGCAAGTGCTGGTGTGGGATGGCAGCTGCAGCACCCGTAGGTGAAGTGCTAGACAGCCCAGACTAACTGGGTGGTTGAGATAATTGTTTTCCAGTGCTGGAAAGCTCAGTAAGATGGCACCCCTTGACTTATGCCTATGGAGCGAAGGAGGTCCTTGAAAAAGACAACCAAAAGACCTGTCACTGTATTAGAAGAAAGAGCTTCTCAAGAAGGGCTATGAGATGGCAATTGCATGTGTGTCAGTCACAGCTACCTCTTCCTAGCTGAAGAACTAAGGATTGTTTTACTTCAAGCTGCTGAATAGGAGGAGGTATTGTTTACCTCCCTCCTGAAAATCAACAGAAATATGATCATATATAGGACAATTTGTATCTAAAACATGACTCCCAGGAGCAGCCAAAGGGAAACTAGGCTTTCAAATCAAATATATCAAAATCTATACATTGTTAAAGACCTAGATCCAGCCTTGACATTTGCAGCTTTAAAATCCAAATTTCTGGCCCAATCCAAAACTGCAGCTCCAGGCATTCCAAATAGCAGATAGATTCAAAAGAGTTCTTCAGCTTTTGCTAGAAATTCTGGTAAAGAACAAATTGACAAGACTTAGAGGAGGAATCAGTTCAAACAAACTTGATATTTTAAAGGTAAATTAGAGCATCTGCAGGGGTTTTTTTCATGGCTATTCCAAGGTGTCTCCTGTAATATGTACTAACAGCTTAAACTTGAGACTGTGTAATTTTGTACAACTGTGGCTGTGTGCCAGCTCTTGAAACAATTCACCTCAACAGCTATAGTTAAAGTGCCCCAATTTTCTAAATCAGTTGGGAAAGATATTTCATAGCAATACGGAATTAATATTGTCCAACTTGTTAGAATTAGTCATGACTATAATTAAGAGCATACACAGGAGTAGCCATGGGAAAAACAGACCTCTGAAAAGTACTTTTGGAGGTAAAATTACATATTGATCCCTAGTGATAATGGGATAATGCTTCAAGCTTGCAGGCAGAACAACAGGTTTTTTGAACCATGAAAAATGAACACACCAGAAGCAAAGTGAGAAACTTAATAAGTTACAGGTGAAGCAGAATATTTTCCTATGTAGTGGAAGGATATCTTCAAGGAGACAAAATTTTCTAAAAATAATTTGCATTTACTTTGCACTAAGTGCCTGTAGAAGACAAAGTTATGATACAGGCAATTCTCAGTGATTGGATCTGTTAGTACAGAGGAGAGTGCTAAAACTAAAATGATAGATTAAAAACAGATCACTTGCTGAGCCGTATGGGCTACCTTAAACTTAAGCATTCAAAGTAATGTTAAAAGAAAGCAAGAAGTAAACCAAAGGTGGAGTAAAATATCTATCACTGGCTGTCTTGGTGACAAAAAAGAAAGAAAAAAATTAGGCACAGTAGGAGAGAAAGAAAAGGTCCACAGTATCATTAAGTCAACAACCCTCAAAGAGCAGGATTATTTTAAAGCAGGAATTCCAGTGCTGCCAGATGCATGTTTTCATAGCGACCAAGAGAGGTTGGCTGCACACATTTCAAACCCACTCAGACTTGTGGGCTTAAAAATGTGCTCTTGTAAGCAAGCCTTCTGCATTCCACAGAGAAGCAGAACTCTCATAATTCCAGAAACATTGGAGGTTGGATTTGACGTGGTAAACCTATTTATTGTCATAGATGCATACCAGAACGTGTGCATGGCAATTCCCAAATATGGCATCACTCAACACCTCATGACAGCGTGGAAGAGCAGTTCAGGAACAAAGCATGCTAATAAAGAATAAAAAGAGAAGGGAAAAGAGTAAGATTGATACTGAAAACTTGTACGATAGCCTTGCCTTTGAAAAGTAGAGAGAGAGAAGATCTGAAATGCACTTGTTTTATTTCTTCATTGACCTGTTCTTTAGCTGCATCCCAGGTGAGTACATTTGCAGGTGATGAAATAAAGCAGGCTGCTGTGTGCTATAAAATCAAAGTAATCTTTAGATTAGACTCAGCACTCACCATTTTTCTTTGCTAATAAAGACTCTCAAAGAGACTGTCCAAAATGCAGTCTTTTCTACGGATAGATGCAGCAAATTTTTCAGGCCAAATCCTCAGCTTCTGTACATTGACAGAGCCACTGATTAAATTGTTTGCAGCTCTTCTCTCATTGAATGAAGGAAACATTTGATTAGATGCAGGTGAGCCGCTGGAACAACAGTTGCTAGCCTGAAACATCAATTAATAGTTTAATTAAAAAAAGCAGAGTATTCTATGACTGAGAGGAGGAAAGATCAATACAAGCCTATAAAATCTAAAGCCTGAAAGAATAGATTTTTTCTTAATCCTTCAGAATCAGGCATCTATTTTCACCATTATTATTGTTATTCCTTTTGAGATACTAAAAGATATTTGTGCATATCAAAATCATAGAAAATACATTTCTGATCTTTGTATTTCACACAGTTTATCTATAAACAGAAATATGATGTCAGTTTTTGAGTTCTGAAAAATCTGCCTTTAGAGATAAAAACTTTCACTCAAATGCCTATGAAACTTGGAGAAGATTTCCTAAATAATATGAAGCTAGTTTTCCTCCCCTTTGGTAATTACATTAGTCCCCCTGTCCGTACTTCATTTAATTTAGAAAAGCAGAAGTAACTAATCCCCATGTACAGTTTTAATACAGACAGTGATTTAGCCAAAATGTCTTTTTCCACAATTTGTCAGCACTGATTATGAAATGCACAAGGGTCTCCATGGATCCCATTATCCTCAAGCTAAGCTCAAGTATTTCAGTTTAAAATTCTGCTACGTTGTCATGAATCACTATTACTGCAATAGCAAGACCAAGGCATTTTTCTTTAACCTTCCTTTCTTACCAGTATATTGACTTATACACAAGCACAGAAAAAAGGTTGCAGAAAGCACTTTCTGAAAGATGTTTTTCATTAGGATTTCACTACTGATAGACAGCTCACTGGAAGGCAACATCACAGAGATCATTGTGTCTGGCCTCAGTGTCATTGCTGAATTTATGTCTGCTTACCATGGTCTTCCAGGCATCTGTATTTAGATTATGTGTGAAATCCTGGCCCTCTTAATAAATGGCAAAGTTCCCATAGACTTCAGTGGGCCCTGGATTTCTCCCTATTAATGTGTGAATCATAAAATGTTTTGGGTTGGAAGGGAACTTAAGGATCATCTAGTTTCAACCCACCCTGCCAAACCCTTAATTTCATTCCAGGAACGCAGTTGTTCTCTGCTAATTAACAAATACATGACATTGTGATCATCTCTGCAATGAGGCTCCCGTAGCCTTCTGTCCCTATTTCTGTCCTTAATATACTGGTTAAATTGTACAGTGTTTTACTCTCCAGTGCTTTCAGCTCAGATAACATAAGCACCTCTAGTGGATAGCCTATGGGACTACTCATGGTTAAAAGTTAAATGCAAGGCTGTGATGAAATGTCAGGTTCATGCTTTCTGTATAGCTTTTTCATTAGACTGTATTTGATAGCTTTCTGCTAAATCAATCTAGAATACTGTTGCCATTAATAACTTCTGCTATAGCATTGATAGAAATCAATAAAAATAATGAGAGAAGCAACCTATGTGTGATAATTTATCTTTCAATTGCTACAAGAAGTCAAAAAAAAAAAAATAGGCCTGAACAGGCACTTGAAAAATAAACCAGCTTGAAGGCAGCTACAAGAGATAGGGAGGCAGCATAAACACAAGGAACCACTTGGATGGACCATATCAGAAGACCCCCTTACCAGGTTCCAATGATTGCATACATGTCCAAGTCAAGCTTACAAATGGTGTCACAGGCTGTGAAGGGCCCGGTTCCTTTGTGTACAAAAATCCATGGCCATGGAAATCCTCATTTCTTTCCCAGGACTTTTGAGAGATAATCCTTCTGAGGCATCTTATTTAACCACCCAGCCGAGAAGCATTAGTTCTTTCCACTGCCACACTACATGGAAGAGTGAGATGTCATCATTTATCACTCGTGCCTCTCTGTAGCTATGACAAAGCTCATGTTTTAAAATCACAAAGTAAAGGTTAAAACAGTTGTATGTGTGACATTCTTCCTCTGCTCTGTGTTAGTTTATATAGATTGTAAGTTCTTTCAAGGAGACACTGTTTATTTTTAACAGGCTGTTCAGAGCCTATAAAACCATAGGTCTAAGAATTTTGATTCTTCAGCTCGTACTAAGCAGACAGATATACTGCAGCTGAATGTTGCAAGTATGATTTAAGCCAAAAAATCTGAGTACATGTGCTAAAAAAAAATAAATAGAAAAGCTCCTTATTCTGCATTTTCTTTTTGTCAGGTCAAAATACGAGGACATACACACTAAAAAGGGAACAGCTTTTGAAGATTGCTCCTGTGTAGAGCTGGTTGTCTAAATCATCACTAATACTGATGCAGGGATTTAACTACCAAACCTCACAGTACTATAACAAAATCAAAGTGGGAAATTGCTACCCCCAAACCTTGTCAAAGTAGGGCTCTCCCAAATGCTGGCATGATTCCTTCTGCGTCCCACAGCACGTGTTCACCAGGGAGCAGCCCGCACTAAATCTACTACTGTCCCAGCTAGAAGCTAGACACTACTATCACCTGTTTTGAGGCTTTCAAATTCTCATTTTGAAAGTAAAAATGCACTTTGAAAGCAGGGAGAAAGACTGAAACACAACAGATACCCTAAGGGCTCCACTGTGCCACTCTTTGACAGTGGGTTGTCAATCACTACAACATTGCAAAACCAGCAAAAATAGACACTCATATAACATTGTTTGGTTTCCCTTTGTGTCACTGACCCCAGAAAGAAATGGAAGTGATTTGATGGACCTTTCCCCACTATTCAGTATGAGTTTGTGTGTGCAAAATGCAATCCAGGCTCAGTTTAAATTCAAAAACTGGATAGATGTCTGTACAGAACAATAGGAAATTTGTTTGACTACGTATTGTCACATCCAAATATTACATTAGTTGTCCTATAATACTTTAGTTATTTAGAGCTTTAGTTCCTTGCTTATTTGCCTCAGCTTTCAATGCAAGAAAAGGGAAAAGGTACATTTAAATCCTTCCTTCTTGCATGGCAGAACATAAACTGCAGAAAAAATTAATGGGGAGCCCAGCAATACTCTTCTAGATCTCCTGATTCAAATCCTTGGGATTTTTGTGGCCTACCCCGTTTTGATTCCTCAGGCTTACTGAAACTTTAACTTTTTCACTCAGAGACTTTCAGTGACACATACAAGATGTAATTAGGTGTTATGACTGATGGCTGACTTTATGACAGCTATTCAAGCATCATGAGTGCAAATAGTGATGCAAAATAAAAATTAAATTAATGTACTTTATTTCACAAGACAGGCATTCAAATAATTTTATAACCAAGTTTTCATGCTGATTTTAGCTTTGTGTCTGAGCAGAGAACACATCCCATAATTGTACTTTTGTTTGGCAGGCTGCTTGGAAATCCCTTGCAGATACTATGATCAGCTCTACCTGTGTACACAGATTTCTGAGGGTTTTTAAAGCTTAGTAACACCTGTAGCTGAAGGACTTGAATCCGTCCACACAGATTTGTACACATTTGTCCAAAATGCTTAGAGGCATTCTCTTTTTGAGTTTAATGTGGTGCTGGGGTGTATCCATAGAACAGGATAATCTGTACAACCAACATTGTAATTGAATTATTTATAATGTAGTTCACAGAAATAGATCGTTTGTTAAGCCTTCTGTTTCTGTATGTGACTAGGTCAGGATACGTCAAGGAAAAACAGCAGGGGGTTAAAACATTTGTGGATGTTTTGCAGGGTAGAGTAAGGAGATATTTGTTCAGTAAGTTCTGAAATGTTTCAAGACTGTCCCAAACTCTACCCTCAGGATGAAAAAAGATGTTTAAATCTGAGTTATTTTTACTTAGGAAAATCAGAATAGATGTCTTCTCTGCTCTTTCTCTACTGGTAGGCTTGGAAAGACAAAGAGGCAGTAAATTCTGCATTAACCTTAACCACACCTTTCCCTTCCAACTGCAAAAGCTTTGTTAAAGAGACTTTTATAGAGGGTCAGATCATGCCATTCTTGTGAGCAATACCAGCAGAATAGCAGGACATTATATGGACCATGGACAAGATGCTGTGTTAAGAGAAAATGTGTCTCACTTTTTCAAAGCACTGAGAATGAAGAGTTGGTGGAGAATAGTCCTTTAACTTCTCAATGCTCAAGTGCCAATCCAGCAAAGGCTGAGTACCACTAAACTTCAGGGAATATTCATGTGCTGAGAATTCAACAGCTGCAGAGCATTTTCCTGCATCAGGAGCTCTGCCAGTTTTTATGCCCTTTGCAGTTCATGGACTGTGCTGGGGTTGCAGTTCTAAACTTTCCTGGATTTGCTGATGATCACTAAGATGTGCAAGGAGATGATATTCAAACATTCCTACTTAACTTCATTTACTTTATTCACTTCACCTTTTCATAAATGGAGAGGCCGTAAGCTGCTCTAGAATGCGTCTGTGTCATGTTGGCTATTACTTCACAGTCCCCTAAGGAGCAAATGGGGTGTTCACTCAAGTTCTTGACAATTCCTACTCTTTTCACAGTCATGACTATTAGTGCTCCATTTCCTTTCATTTTCTAAATCCTTGTACAGTAATTTGAGAAGAGTGCTGATCCAAGAACAGGAAACAGAGAAAACTTTTGCACTCTGAGCCTCCCTCTACAGCTAACACAGCAATATAGTACCTGCTTCAAAGTGCTGTTCCTGTGAACACACACGTAAATGCTGTCAGTGGCAGTTTTCCCACCTTGCTTTAACAGTCTACAAAATGTATTCTATAATATACACCAAGTTATTACAGAAATATTTGGAGGATTACTTAATTTGTAGGACCACCGAGGTCCTCAGAGAGCAAGCACTAGTTGAGCCTGAAGTATTTGCAGGAATCTCCGTGGATTCCATTCCCGGTAAAACAGACCAGACAGAGATAATCTTACTTGGCTTTCAGCATGCAGCCATCAGAGGTGAGTGCTAATAACACTGTTCTGACTGAGCTTTTGTCCTGTAGCAAGGATATTTAACAGTATACAGTGTGTCAAGCCTACATTAATAAATGGTGACATTCATGTCAATCAGAATTATTGCCACAAGCACCAAGAAGTGTAATTAATATTTTCTGGGGTGCCTTGTCTCATAATAGTTTTTATTCAACATGAAGGATCATGAGGAGTTGTATCATTCTGAACACCTCAAATTCCTTGTGCTAAGCTTTAGTTTAAGGATTTTCCACTGTAAGAAAATCAAGTATAAAATACTTATTACAGTGCTTTAAAATATGCTAACTTGAATGGTGGTATTTATCTCAGTGTGGCAAGCACATTTATAAAGGCTTTATGTTGCTGAGAGCCAGCTTTCTGAAACTGCTAAATGAGCAGGTAGACACATTTGTTCACCTGCAACACCACTGCCACAGGCTGCCACACCTCTGCTTGGTGGAAAGCTGCAGAATGGAATTCAATTCTCTGTCATCACATCAAGGCACACACACAGATTCTCAGATCTCCTATGTTAAACTATTTCCCTCGATACAGTGATGGAAAATACATAGGTTTTGCTATACAAGCTGTAACATTTATGTCTGAGGAAGTCTTTGCCAACTGAAATCAATAGAAATTGGATTTACTGTCGAGGATTTTTCCAGTGGGAAGAGCTTGAGCTGCCTGTGTGGGATTTTCTGAGTTTGGCCTGACACTAGGTGGCAGTAGTTGTTTTAGAAGCCTTTTCCCTTTCTGTCTCTTTTAATTTTAATCCGTAAATAGAAGTGAAAAAGTACACACAAAATCACTGCTGATTCCACTGCCAGTTGATGAGGTTGGGATATTTACGGAGCCTCAATACCAGACAGCAGTGTACAGTTTGAGAACTGAGACAAAAGATGGATCCAAAATAGCCATGGCCAGTCCCAAGATCTCGTGAAAAAACCCTTGGAAAGGCCACAGAAGCCTAAGGAGTCGTACAGTCTGCCATGGGAAGGTTTCTTCTAAGGCCTTCACAGAACTAAACATGTCTTTTCTTCTCCTTCTAGGGCCAGTCACTACATTATCAACAGATAATGCTCGCATGTGGGAAAAATACTAAAAGTTCACCTTTTTTTTCTTTCCTCCTTTGGAGATAAGTTATATAAGAAGAAGCATGTACATTAATAACGCACTGAAAGATCCACTTTCTACATTGCACAAAATCAAGGTTTTTTAATTAGCTATGAGGAAAGGAACATGATATATTTCCATCACATCATTTATCTAACAAGTAATAAAAAACCAATTCATCTTTTTGGAATTCTAGTTAATCAAATTCATTAAATATGAAAGTGTATTTAAACATCACTCTATCATGATAGAGCTATTTAAAATAATTTTAAATTTCTACACTTTCAGTATGCAAAACAAAGAATTAAAAACATGCAGGTCAAGTCTAAAAACTGAGAAGAGTTCTAAAAAGTATAATATATTTCACCTTCCTCTGAGCCTGATATTTCCTGACCATATAGAAGTGTATATATAATCAAGTTTGTTCTCTATATCCATCTTCATAAAGTGAGGTGTTCACTTTTTTATGGAAACTGAGATTTTCACCTAATCATTCAGTCAAGGAACTGAAGCTTTAAGAAAAAAAGGTTGTGAGGTTTTCATTTAACTTGCAAGAGTTGGCACTGCTGGAATGGTGCTTTCTGAGACTATGTACATCAGCTGTTCAGTGGGAAATATCAATCCTCTATAACCCTTTTGGGCAGCAAGGGAAGAAATGGCTGGGTCAGTGAGGGGTTTTAACAGTTTATCCATGTTGTAATCTGGTCAAAAAGTCCCTACTTGTAGGCAAAATTATTTATTTTTTGTTGGTCATCCTTGGGAATTTGGTTTTTATTGTCATACTCAAAGTACACTGCACCATCACCAGCTGAGCTCCTCCTTGGGTCACGCTGCGATGTTGGCTGTGAGCAAGAACTGGTTTAGAACCAGGTTTTTTCTTAAAGATTCTCTGAGCACCAACTCTAAAAAACTGAAGCAGATGCAGTCATGGTACAAAATGTTCTGGCTAAAATAGGGGAAATCTCTGCACAAGATTTCACTTTTGAAACCGTGTCCTAAGAGAAGTGAACAGCCAGGACAGCACTGAGGATCACAGCATCCCAGTAGAGAACAACTGCACTACTGGATTTCTAGTAAATGTGGAATTTCTGGCCAGAGATCATACAACATTTTCATTTCTCTGATCCCAATGTTATTTGCCATCAGAGCAGACATTTGAACTCATCTATCCTAATCTAGTTCTCGCATTCTTCTCTTCTCAAAGAAAAAAGAAAACAGCACATTGATTTTTTTGTCTTCAGACTGACAATGACACTGTGCAGACTAATAGTGATACAGTTATGAACTCCAGCTGTCTTTGGTAAGGAAAAGCCATTAACATTGGCTTTGCCTTTATCCTTTCCTTTTATATCTATTTGCTTATTAGCTGAACTTTCTTTGTACCTCTTGAAACCCACTGTAATAATTCATACTGATTGCAAAAGACATGCTAGAAGAAAAGGCTGCAAAGCCACTTATTTGTCGTTATCTCAGTTGTTGATCTTAGCCAATAAACTGCTGACTGATCACTGCAAATGTTTCTGCTTATAGCAGATATGCAATGGACTGATACTTAATTCATTTTAGCTTCTGTTGCTGCTGGTCTATTAGCATGACAGCTAAAATGCTGTGCTGTGCCCCAACTCAGGCATAGTACAACTGGTGCACCATCTCAGAGGTGGAGTGGTGCCTGTGCTGCTCTGAAACACTCTGGACCATCCAGCACATGCCATTGGTGTCACTTCAGAAGTGCACAGCAATCTACACATCCAGCTGTTTCAGCTGCAGATGGCTGCACTCCGAGGCTTGTCCATCATAGCTAGCGTATTTCAAAGGAGATGGGGACAGTCACAAGACTAGGTATGCACACGCAGTGGGAAGAAAATGGGTATCTTAGGTTCTACTCTGATTTCTATTGGCATCTCTGTACTGTCTGTGGTAGTATCATGAGCTTTCCCTGCTCTCAGTTTTACCTTTACAGTGTTCACTCTGATGTCCTTTCTCCATCAGGATGACACTGTCTGTGCTCCAGGGGTTCAACTGGCAGCCACAGAACAGAGCCCTTCCTGGCATTTTGCAAACAACCCGTGGTGCATCACTCTGCTTTGGGATGTGCTCTGTATTTACCTGTAGAATTTCAACACACAACAACTGAAAAAAAAACTTGAGTGAGTAGAATCTGGATGTTTAAAACCCTCCATCTGTGCTTCTACCTCGTCTCTAGACAGGCACTCCTAGCTACCCACAGGCACTTTTATCTTTGAAACCCAAGTGGGAATTTTATCCTTCTTATGCCCTCAGCTTTGTGCTGACTATCCCAGTGCAAAACTAAGCCAGCCTACTTAAAGATACACCCTCCACAGCCCTCACACACTGTGAAGGAGACAGCTAAACACAACATGCAGTGGTGTGCACACTTGCACAGATCAATACTGCCATTGCTTCTCTTTATTCCCTGCCTTTCTTGTCTTAGAAATGGCAGCTTTTGACAAATGGACTGGCTTTTTGGTTTTGTTTGTTTTTTTTTTAATTTGAACTAGGTCTGGGGTTCCCAACCCACAGTTAGAGCTCCTGCACTCCGGAGTCCTGCACTCTAGAGGACTCCAGGTGACAAAGAGCAGCCCAGAGGAGCCCAGAGAAGGACACACACTGAACAGCTGCACATCAGCACAGCCTCTGACGCTGTGCACAGGACCCAGGCAAGCCCCATGGAGCACTGCAGCCTCAATGTACAAGATTAAGGTGCAAGTGTTGCAGGTCCAGAGCAAAGGAATAAATTTCAGACACGTGGAGAATGCCTAATATAAATAAAATAAACTGTGTAAATGAAATATTTAGCTTTTGAAATGCTAGCTGTTCCAGATGTAAAAATCTAAACAATTATTCCTGAGATAAGCATTGCAAAGTATATTTATATTTCTCTCTAGGTTTTATTTTGTGTTCATTAATATATACAACATTTTCCTTTTTAAAAATACTTTATGGGCCACATGCTCTCTCTATGTACTTTTATGGAATCGCTATTGGAATTGGATGAACTGCATTTGCATTCAAGGGAGAACTCAACTCGCTGTAATCATGCCTAATTTGTTGGAGCACTGTGTATTTAAATCAGATTATTATAATGTTTACAGCTCCCACAACCCCCAAATTGCATGATAATTGTCATGTCATGCAATTTATAGCTATGCAGACTCTGCACTGAGACTGACAGGGCCATTGTGTATATTGGCAGTCAAACTTTTGTGAATCTGAAGAAATCATGACGAATCCAAAAGAAATGTAGGAGCAGAGTCTTACTACCACAGGCACAATGCAGTTTAAACTAAATCCACTCCATTTCACCACTGAAATTCTGTAGTCTTTCTGCCCTTTGAGATCCTAGAAGGCCTCAGCTGATGTGTTCAGAGGTTTGGGTGGTAAGCAGCCTCCAAATAAACAAACACTGGCCAAAGTTGAAAGTCTTTGCAAGCACATATTCCTCTACTATTAGGCACATTTACTTCCTCAAGGTTATTCCTGGTATTAGACAGAAGTATAAGGACTGGATTGTGAAGCATTCAGAAGGAAAGGAACTACTTAGTACCTGGACAACAATGTGCATGATGCTTGAGTTTCAGCTCTGCTTCCTCTGTAGGAGCAGCTCTGTGTGGAATTCAGCAGCTGAATTGCAGACTTGTAAGGAAATATACGACATGGAAAGAAACACACCCTGCTCATTTTACAGCATTTAGCACAGTGTGGTAATGCTTCATGAGTAAGTTTGTAGATGTCACTATAAAATCACTAAGAATAGTATTTTCTTGTTACGAGGGGGAAGAGAAAAGAAATGAAAAGACAATTACATTTTCTGTCCCCAAACTATAATTCTCTCAGTCAGAAAATGCACACAGCTGCTAGAAACTCAGTGGTGATACCAGTACAAAACTTCTCTTCTAGAAATCTGGGAGAAATGTGTTCCCTGTTTTCCATTTCTCAAATAGAGATCCTGCTCCTTGGGGCAGTAGCTGCTGCTCGCTTCCTGAGATGTGCAGCAGTGGCAACTCCATGTTCTCCTCTTTTAACCCAGTGATGCCAAATTAGTGGGGAAGAAAAATGAAGGCACAGGAATGATGAAGGAGGAAATTCTGCAAAAAGGCATGTGTGGTTGGTTACTAATGAAACACAATGTCAGTGGTTCTTTTAAAACAGGAAGCAGATTGTCCTGTTACTTGTGGAAAGGCTGATGGAAATTTGCACGGCCTTTGAGAATGGTTGTTTTGGAACATCCTCTTTGGGGGATCTCAGGCAGCCTGCTGGTAGTGAAGAGCAGTGACAGGAGGGACTCCCTGAGGCTTGTAAGCAAATTGATTAGGACTAAACCCCTGGACAGGCAGGCTCTGTACTGGCTACATGAGGTTGGACCAATGAACTGAAAAACAGATGTTCAGCAGCCACTGCCAGATCACCATCTTGACCTCATCAATAGCCAATAAAGAAATAGAAGAGAAACAAGTTACAGATGGCAAATAACTAAATAAAAAGACATTAAGCTGCCAAGAGGAGCTCTTGTGGGGACTAAATTGGCCATAATACCACCAATTCTGACTAAGAAAAAGAGATGAAATTGTTTGCATAATTTACCCTATGTATTCAGTGTATGAGTATGATTCATTTGTTCTAGCATTTGAACGAGAAATAGCTCGAAGTATTTAAATGATTAATGGTTATCAATAAGGAAAATAATATTTATAAATACGTAAAGTTATCATTCAAGAAAGTGCAGTCAGGGGGACCAGTTTCTAGTAGAAGCTTATTCTAAAACAAAATGGAGAGTTGGAAAATGGTAAATTAAAAATCAGAACATTAGACTACTTTAAAAACAAAGACTGCAAGTAAAACAACTGTACATTCTTTTAGAAGTGAAAAAAATTCAAGTTCAAACACACCTGCCAAAGATTCAAAATTCAAATAAACTTGTGAGACAGACAAGCATGGCCACTGGAATGTGTTACAGGAAAAACATGTAAGATAAATGAAACCCAACAGCCAAAGCATCCAACTCCCTTGTGAGTCACAGCAGATAATCAGCAGTAACGTGGTGGTAGCCTGTGAGCACAGCAGCTTCAAACGACAAGGACAAAACATTAGGTTAATAACAGCTGCCTACAAAAGAGCAGAGAGTAATTGTCCAGTTGGCATACAGGAAACTGTTAGATGAATATGTTACTATGACAAGAAAAGAAAGAAGCTAACAAAGGAGTAGGTGACAGCAATAGAATTATGATAGTATTGCTTCACTAAAATTTATTTGTAAGACTGAATTAAACATTACATGCTATACTTTTTTAATACAGCAATTCAGAGGGAAAAGGAATGGAGTGCTGTAGGATTTTGTGCATCCACAATGCCCTAGGGTAGCTACATCAAACAGAAAATGGAAGCAGTGTCCAATAGGATTCCCAGGTGCTAAGGCAGAAATACCAGAGCTGGGAAAGTATCCATATATGTAAACTATTATTGCTACAACACACAAACTAACAAGTCTTGAGAGATGCCTCATGCATAAAAAAGTGGTGCTGAAGATCTGTCTGGCCTGTCAGCCTTACCAGGACATTCCTCCCTTTGAAAATCTCTGAAGTAGCAACATTTATTAAACTTCTTTTGTAAACATCAGTTTTCTTGCTCTTCTGTGCTTGTTTGTTTAGTTTAGCATTCAAAACAACATAACACGTTTGGTAGCGAGGTTGGAGGGCGTCATTAAATCTGAGTGGTAAATGAGAACAAGGCTCAAGAGGAACTAGGAAAACCCCACCAGGCTCAGGAAGTGCAGCATGACACTCTGCACTCTGGGGTTTGCCCAGGGCTCCACTGCTGCCTTCCAGCTGAGCTGGGACTGGCAGAGTCCCAGTGGGAAATGCCAGACTCAAGAAACCCCCCCACCCCCATCTCTATATATTTCTGTGTCAGAGAACAATACAGTCTCTCTTAAATCCTACAGTCTGGATTGCCTCAGCTCTCTCCAGCCTGGCATTGTAGGAACAAGGGCCTTCCAACAATGAGCAACCACACTTGGGTGGTTGCATGAGCTGCTATGCTCCACCACAGCACTGCCTGCAGGTCTCCCCTGGCATTTTCGTGATGATGTGACAAATCTACAACACTGCTAAACCAATCTTTGTCATTGTATGTGGCCAGTTCTGCATGGGGCCATGCCACAGCTGTCAGGTCAGCTTGTGAGCATCGCTGCTGGCCTGGGATCAGGCGAGGGCAGTAGCCATGAAGACAGACTTCATGGTTTATAGACAATCAAAGCACACAAACACTTCCCTGCAGCATGTGGTTTCTGGTTCCATGATGCCTCTATGTATCAAATGTCATCAGGCCCAAAAGGTCTGATTTTCTTTTAAAAATTGGCAATGACTTATTAAAGGTAATTATTAAACTTTAAGTTTCAGCAAATGTTTAAAATACAATATGTTGTAGAAGCCCATATAAACTGCACCTGTAAGTGACATCTTTGCAATACTCTTGTACATAGGAGGCTCAAAGCTATTTCTTGCCAGCAGCAGTGATCCACAGACTTTAGATGTTGTTAAAAAGCTTACAATATCAGCAGGGCAACTGCTGCCTCCATTAGAAACATGATACTAAGATGCTGATTAATACCAGGAGGGGGCTTTAATCAGCCAAAGCCATATGCTATTTCACTTAAGATGAAAGTGCAAATGATAATCATTATTTCAGAAAGGATGTATTTAAAAGAAGAGCAGAACAGCAAGTGGCATCTTTTTATCATTAGAGCTTCTTCATGCAGTCCCCTTTTTTCTAAAGCTTTATAAGCTTTTATGAACATCTGGATCATTTCTTCATTATATAGGCTTCCAATATCATTATGTTTGATGTAGTGGTTTTAGTGGAGCTATGCTAAATGTCTAAATATACAATTAATTCCTATTAATTATAGTTTTCAAACTGGTGAAATTATCCATCATTAACTTAATCACTTGTATTTTATCTTAAAATTGTATTCACTCTTTTATAATCCCTAGATCTAAAGCCATTTCTTCCCTGGGCTTTGTGTGATGTTTTGCATGCTGTTTGTATAAAGGTTTGCCAGCCATTTTCAACTGCTTGTAGAACTGAAGCTGTCAGCAGCAGGCCATTTTAAAATAGAACCTAATTCAGCTCAGTTGTTTTACCAAGAAGTGCTTCA
The DNA here is from genome assembly GCA_035221455.1 of Xenops minutus. Taxonomy (NCBI): domain Eukaryota; kingdom Metazoa; phylum Chordata; class Aves; order Passeriformes; family Furnariidae; genus Xenops; species Xenops minutus. Next base: position 8,412,169 of record JAWWEE010000018.1, on the reverse strand, counting down.
GAGAGAAGGGGAAATAAAGAGGTGAATTTGGATCTGTAAAGGGCAAGACTTCATTAGACCTGATGAAACTTTAGTTCTGTATTCCTCACACCAAGGCAAGGGGGGTGAGCTGGGCTTAACAAGAGGAGAGTAAGGGAAGAGAGTTATTCGCTGGCTTCCACTCCATGTGGCAGTAATTCAGCATGAATAGAGCCAAATGATTTAGAAGTCTACATTGACTGTACTTGAAGAATTAAGAGCATCTTTAATGTCAAGTTACAACACATCTAAAGAAAAAAAAAACATCCCAAAGCTTTTTCTGAACAGTCTAGCCTCATTTTAGGCTTCTTCTGTGACTTAAACTGGAACTCATATTATGACACCTTAATCAAATGCCTCCCCTAGTTTCCAAGCCTAAAGTTGGGTAGATATTCTCTTTTCTTTCATATGGCATTTGCAGAATGAAAAGAGAAAGAATCAGAGGATTAAAAGCACCAGAACAGACCCGCTTAGCTCTCATCAATCTGTGTTCAAGCACTGGGAGTCAGAAAGTGTGCAGGGAGCCAGAACTGCTGTTAGCACTGATGAGACATGAGTATCAGCTTTGTGGGATGTGGTATGTCCAGTATGCAATAACCCAGTTATTATCATTGTCACATATTTAGTTCTCAGCACTTGCAGAAATACCTCGAGTGGGTGGTGGTCAGGCTGAAAATAGGCCACTGCTTTCACTCCAGACAAGATCTTCTTAAACCCCAATTGCTCCAGGGGTCTCTCCATCCACAGCTGTTGACCCTCCACAGAACACAGCATGGTAAATAGGAGTTACACAGGCTCCAACACAGCACAGAGTCTATGTGTCCTGCCAACCCAAAACTCCCTGGACAGGACGTTTTTAATTAGAGCTGATGCCCATAGAAAGCTGCCCACCTTCTGGACTCTTACCCCATCACAGCCCAGGACATACCTCAGGTGCCTGGTCTGTACACACCTTAAGGAATGTAGACATTGGAAAAGACAATTCTCTTAGAGGTTCATCATCCTGAGAAGGTGTTTTCTAATTTCGTCACACTTCCTCACTATTGTAGATTTTTTTTCTGCTTGACCTGAAGGAGCTTAAATGACATTCATATGCATCTTTTACAAGGAATGTAGTATTATCTAGTTTTGTACTAAGCACTCATAGAATGCCTCCTCTGCTTGAATTTACAGAGGAACTGTTAAATACATCAAGAGCACAAAGACCTCTCATTCTCACAAAGAAAGCTGCACTCTTGTCTTTGTTTTCACTGGCATTCTGTGGTAGCAAATACTTTCTGCAATTTTAAATCTCTAATTCAGTTGTCTCCTTTAATTTCAGAAATCTCTTGTCAGAGCTCTGATGTCCCATTCTTCTATTCAGGTAATTTAATGTATTCTTCTCTTTATTATATGATGTCATAACAGATGACCATTTGGGGCTCAAGGTTCCTTAAAGGAACACAGTTTATTTACAGTTCCAGCTGCCTTGGTGTCACAGACCCATGTGCTAGTGCTCTGCTTGCTTTCCACGCTCCCATTTGGGGAGGCTAAGATACTTACAAATACAGTTCCCAGTGCCTCAGATCACAAGGAAGCAAATTCTACGTTGCTACCCCTCTCTTCCATAACGTGTTGGAAAACTCTTGCTTCTGTCAAAAAACTCCCAGCTTGATTGACACTGAAAATTCTTGTCCCAAGAGAGAGACTGAGCAGGAGCTAAAGTTTGTTTTATTCCTTCTGTAGTGAGACAAGGTTGTTGTTGGTTCTGAAAACTTGTGGCAGTGTGTGAGACCCAGCAGCAAAGCTGCGCCAGCTGGGGATGGAATCCTTCGGTCTGTTTTAATCACTGCTCTATTTCCTTTCAGCTCCTGCCCCTCCTTTGGCTTTGCTCTCATTTTCACTCCTCTTCTCTAAATGGAAATTTTAAAGTATAAGACTCCGACATCCGACCCATGGCTCACCTCCAGGTGTGCCACAATATGCCTGCTCATCATAGGGGCTGCTTTTGCTCTGGAGAGCAAAGCTTTTACCTTTGATCACTCCAGATGTATTTTCTCCTCATAATAAACTGAAAATTACAATCATCCCTTTTGGGTCTCTGGCAGCTCATTTGCCCATTATTTCTTCAGTAAGGCATACAATGAATATAGTGGTAAAAAGCTACACAGTCTAATGCAGTTTTAAACCAAAATTCAGAAACAGTAAAAATTAACTCTCTCTCCACAAGCAAATTAGCTGCCAGATGCTCCAAGATCAAGACAGCAACATCCAGATCCAGCAGATCTGGAACCTAGGATTTACTTCAGAAGTTTCTAAGCTAAGCTAATAGGGATGGCCCAAAGCTGACCCTTTGTACTTTTGTATCATGTACATACCACTTCTCTGTAAATCCCTCCTGACTAAACACAGAGGGCAGAATACTTCCAGTTGCTTCTAGGTAATGCAGAAGACATTCATATGGCCACTTTATGTTTCTGGAAAAGAGACTGTGGCTGATTCAAGAGCATAAGAGATATTGGACGAGGCCAGTGGTGAAACTTAGACTAGCACTCTGTCTCCAGCAATGGAGAAGGGACCTTTAGTCCAGACCTTTATTTCCTGTTTCTTAACCAGTTTTCAATAAAATAACCTATCCACCAACATTTTTGGAAGGCAATTTCTTCAATAACTTTTTCTGGGTTACCTTCAGAAATTTTTTTTGAAAACTGAAGTATTGATGTGCACATATTTACTGATACCTCATTGAACTGCAGCAGGATTTCCCTTTCCAGAAGCTCTTGCCCACTACACCACCTTTCTCTATGGACTCACTGAATCTTTTCTGTATGACAAACTCCGCCCTCAATATGCTGTTTACCCCAGGATTGCCTCTAAAGCTCATTTTGTATTTCACTTACACACTTTTTGGGCAATCTCAGACAGAAGCACTCAGGAAATTGCTCATGTGCTTCAGGCTTGGTACAGTCCATAAACACCACAGCTAAGGTCTGAATGGTCTCTGAATTAGCACAACCTGCAGTGTCCAGTGGGCTCAGTCCATTTTGTCATGCAAAAGGTGACAAAAGCTTTGCAGCTGCATCTAGAGGTATGATATTAACCCAAAGTCTCATACCTTTACTGCAGCCCCAAATCAGTCCCTTCTGAAGACTTTTTTTCCCCCATTTTTTACCATTACAAGATTCTTCAGAACTAATACACAGAGCCTTTGAAAGATTGAGGTGCTCAGCTCCTAATGGTATCTTTGCTTACAGAAGGAGCTGGGGGTTGCAGCCTACAGGATCCACAGCAAATAAACAAGCCAGTCAATTTAGACAACAGCAGCAAGGACTAACGACTAAGAGGCTCAGTTTGTACTAAGATGCCTTGAGCTGGAGTTCCAGCTCTGCCTCTGGCAGGCTGCAAGACCTTTGAAAGTCTTTCTGTATCCACTGCACTCTGTAATTATCTTGTCTGTTTAGATTGGGAGCTCTTCGTGTCAGTGATTGGCATGATACATTTGTGCAGTGCCAGTAAAACAGGAGTCATAGCACAGCCGAGGTTAGGACCCTGAGGTGCTGCTTTAGTAACAACATCACTCTGCTCTTCTGGCATTGCAGTAAACCACAGCTACATTATAATATCCACCTGCTTTGGGCCATCTGGTATACATAAATGTCCCTGTGTGTTTTACATGTAAATGTAACTCTTTGAAGACTCTTCCTATTGTTACCAGTCACTGCTTGTTAAGTGCTGTCAGTCTCCTGCACTGTAGGAGAGAGAGCTGGGTCCAAGGAGCCTTACAGCCCAAGCAGAGCAGCAAATGTTTGGAGACAATGTGCAGGGGATGAGCCAGGAGCTGTTTCCCGTTCAGAGTGTTCCCCAGGAATGGAACTGGCAAAGGGGACACTGTTTGAACACTGCATTAACAGGCATGCTTTTGAGCATGGAGGGAAGTTGAAGGTTCAGGAAGCACAACACATGACACTGTGCTGAATGAGGAAGGAGTTATAAAGACAGAAGGATATAAAGGCAAAGGGAACAAAACCATGGCTGTTCTCTAGGGAGAGACAAAACACATCAAAGCTCTTAAGGCTCAAAAATTAAAATTTATATAAAAGGGATTAAATAGATGAAAAGTTTCAAAATGGGGGAGGAGGGGAGCTTTGGTTGTCACATATCTTCTAGTGTCAGGAAATGTAAGAAGATTCCCACATTTTTGCTATTGCACAGAAACATCTGCCTTCCTGTGACAACGGCCCTGAATTTCAGAGCTGGAGTACGACAGAACTCAGATTCTGGAACAGATCTGTTCTGCTAAGCAGGGATTATCTCTGCATAAGATTTGTGTGAAGTGCCTCACACAACTGAAGCTGAATAGGGCTTCAAGGCTCAACAAAAGTACATACAATATGAAAAAAGTCATCATCATCATCACCACTGTAAACTGAAGCAATGTGGCACCCCATTGAGGAATACTGCAGTCCAGCTGTCTGAGAGAGAGAGAGGGAGAGAATATACTTTGAACTAATTAATCCACTGGTTCTTCTCTTTTTTAAAGATTCACATGCCAAGATCACCCCTTACCTGCCATTCCCTTTATTCAATTCCCTTTATCTGGAGAAATTGAACTCAGAGAGGATCGTAACAAAATTAGGTGATTAAGCTTCCTAGAACAAATACAGTTCCTTCTGCACAAGTGCTAAGAGGTAAAACTTTCTTACATCTTTTGAGACTCTCGAAATTCTTTTCTTCTGCATAGCATTTTGAAGTTGCTCCCCATGAATATCATTGTCAGACAATACTAACTCTCCACCTACTGACTGTCAGTAGTTTTCACAGAGATGACATTTAAAAGACTCAGAGCTTGAAAGCTAATCTCTCTTCTCAAAAACTATATTTCCCAACAAATATTTGGATATATACCAGACAAATAAAGTGAATGCGGGTATTCCATGTAACAGTTCAACCACAGAGATAATGACTGTATTAGAATGGGACTTAATCTGACTAAAAAGATACATGTGACAAAATAGTGTCGGTTTCAGATCAAAGTTCTATGTAACTGCAATTCTTTAGAAAAAAAAATAGTAAAAATCTGAATTTAAAATTTCCTTCTGTAAATGCAATACTAAGGTGGACACTGTTGTCTGCTGGAAGAAAGTTTCTATCAATAGTGGATCAAATTGATTCTTCAACATATTAGCATGACTCACAGTGAAGAAAATACCTACAATGCCATGAGAGGTGTGATGGTTGCATTCAGACAACCAAACTCTTGTTAACACAGTCTGGCTATGGCTCAATGCTTTTGGGACAGGAGAGACTTGAGCATGCTCAGCCGCCCAGATGGGTTTTATAGGCTGGGCTGAATTTCATTCTGTGACAGCTTCCCTGCATCAGAGCCAGCTGAAGTGAACTTGAGGGTATGTAGTATCCCCTTGCTGCCCTAGGAACATGTCTGAAATCCTTGAAAATATCTTGGGAACATTTCTGTCATCTCTTTTCTTATGTATTGTTATTATTTTTTAGAACTACCCAATTCAATTGCCCTTCAAATTAAGCCTAAATTTTGAATTGCAGGAAGAGACCTCAGCCATTTCTTTTAGACCTTAAGGTGAAAGATTTCAGATGTTGCACAGCAGCTTATGACAAGATACATTATTTCGGCTGCTCCTATTGCTGTGGCATTGGCTTAATCAGTCAGGCTATTACAAAAACATTTCTTTTGCTGAGCACCTGCACCTGAAAGATTACATTACAGATCTCTGGGAGAGCTTGATGCAAGAATAAAGATGCCACGCTCTATTTTTCTGCTCCTATATAACGGTCAGTGTTAGTTCTGCTCCTGTACCCACTGTTACACAAAGATCTTTCTTGCTCCCATGTTCTTTTCAAATCCCAAAACAAGGTCATGGAGCTTTGGCAGGGGATAGCTCAGTGAGGCTCGATCTGTGTGTAATAGCATTCAGTAGGATTTTTTCCAAGAGTTCTCCAAATGTAGTGCAGTTGCACACCATCCCCAGGGAAGCTTTCCCACTCTTGAACTTTCCAAGGCATTTCTCTAATGGACACAGAATCCACAGGTTGATGATAAAACTATAAGAAAAATAAATAAATCCAAGTTTACAGAAATTATTAAACACTTGAGTCTTAAAATTATGCCAGATCTCATTTTTATACATCTGTACTCTGTAAATCAGTATGTATTATAGCCAGCTCACACCACTCACAGTCAGATAATCTCAGTTCATTTTTGTCCTACCTTAATTGAGAAAAAATATATTTGGATGTTGACTTTCGACATTCCCTACTCTCTTCTCCCCCTAATCCTCTTCAGCCAAAATAATCTGAATCTGACACAGAGATCTGGATGAAAGAAAAAGTCCTCTTTTACCCATATTTCTCTTTTTCTCTCTGCATGTTATTTTGTTAAAGTAGAACAGAGAGGAAGAAAAATTCAAGATATACAAGAGATGATTCTTGAGAGTCATAGATAGCTTTCCAGAGAAAATGTAGGCATTCTCTTTACTAATATTGTTATCTTCTCACAAGATTTCCCTCATGTAAGAATGAAAACAGATACATTGTCAATGCTCCCATGCATTATAACCCTCATTTTTCTTTTATAAGTTATCATCCCAAGGCTGCAAAGTTTCTAGGGAATTTTGGGCAGCTCTGAATGAGATGGGTTCTTACACAGAAATAGTCACTCTGTGCTTATGTTTGTCTCTTCCCCGTATTCAAAGTGTTAGTAAATATTGTTTTCTTATGATTTCTCTGAACTAACAGAAGAAACGCCTGATAAGAATTTAGGTGACTTGACTGAAGCTATGGAGTTTTACCTCCTGTTTCCCTGGATTTCTGTGGATATCCATTCCTTGACTACCACACATGAAACATCCAGTCATCTCTATGTTCTGACAAATATTTCTGATTTTAATGGGCAAGGCTCATTTTAATGTCATACAGGGTAATACACACAAAAGGAGCCTGGCTATGCCTGGAAATTCACCCATATACATTACTTACTCAGATATGCCCCATCACAACAGGCACCCATTGCAGGGCTTTTATGCCCTGTTGATTAATCAAAACTATTTTGCAGTCTCAGTCTAGTTTCCAGCAGACAGATGGTAATATTAAGACATTGATACATTTTAGACTCCAACCCTGCAGAGCTGTCTCAGCAAAGGAAAAGTCTGACTGGCACAGAGCCCGGACTCCCATCGCAGCGCAGCCCCCGTGGGTGCTCCCTTTTCCAGGGCAGCACGCCCGGTGCACTTGCTCTGCGAGTAAATCAAGCAAAGCACACACAGTTCATCAAACCAACCTTTTACAGCTTCAGGAATAATGAAAAGGAAACTCAAATTCAGTGCCAGCAGCAGGAAGATACAGTAGTAACACCCTCTCCTACAGCTAATTTTCCACTAACATCACGGGATGTTCTGCTCATGAAAAGTATCTGGTTTGGATCCAGAAAGTGCTTTCCTCTTCATTCCAAAACGGCTTAGCCTCCCCAAGTGACTATCACTCCATTACAGTCTCTAGATCCTAGGTACAAACTGAGTTAAATAATTGACACTTTCCTTTGTTTGATTCAGCACACAGCTTTTGTCAGTGTTGAGACACAAGAGACCACAAAGCAACCGCTATAAATTTCCAAAATGCACTCTGCTGGTTTATACTTTCCTCTCTGATGCTTCTCCCAGTATTAACTCTGTATCTTCTCAAAATTACCCATTGTCAAATTAAGCACAGTGGGTGGCACATTTATTATTGTTAAGTAAAGTCACTGAAAGAACATTCATTTCTTATAGAACAACAAGGATTTTTTCACAATTCCTGTCTTGGTTCTACACATTTTTAAAAAAATCCACTTTTTCTTAATCTCTTAAACTTGGGCTAAGCAGAGTTTTGAGGTTTGCAGAGCTGTTCTCCAGCTGAGTGTTTCCTTTTAGATATGCACACCTCCTTGTTGGACATTCATTATCAAACCTTGTGTTTGCCTTTTATCTACAAGTCCTCTTCAGTGTTCAGCATAAACTACATGGACACCTTGCAGATTGACATTTCTTCATTCATGCTTTACCTTAAACAGCATGCGAAGACATCAAAGAAGAGGAGCCGACTTTGATGTTACAAAATGAAAAACGCCTCATGATTTGCCAAGACCAGGGGAACTTGTAGTTTGCTCTTTTTTCCCCTTAAAGAAATACTACTACTTTCCCCATGAATATGTGAAAATCTTGGCTATTTCACCAAATATGTATAAACATTTTGTTCCTGGTTAAAAACCAAGCCTCAACTCATTGCAGTCTGTTAAATACGGGCCCCAGTGCCTAAACTACAGTTTTTTGAAGGAACACACATATTTTATTTAAAGAGCTTAATTTGTTTTGCAGCTGTGACTTTGCACACAAGGAGTGCCATGACCCCCAGTGTCACCTCACTAATGCTGATAATGACTGTGCATGTGCTATTTTTCATTCACAAGTCACTGAGAGGGATCTCAAAAAGCATGGTCACTCCTATGCTGTAAATAAAGGAATTGGGGAATAAGAGATGCTGTTTGGTTTCGCCATGATAGCAAATAGCCAGCACTAAAACAGAGCTGTTCCCATTCTTTGTGGGTGCTTGACTTGGCAGCTCACTCTGCTCATGAAATTAAAGTTGATTTCCTCAGCACCATAACAGACATAAAAAGTGTCAACAACCGTGTGAGGAGGCAAGGCATACCTTATCAGAATGTGCTGCACACCAAAATAGGAAAGACCAGATTTGGTTCATAATTCATCTTCCTATTGTTCTGAATACTATGAAGGGAGGGGGTTTTGCATGTTTCCTTTCATTGTTTGAAGAGCTGCCCTGCCCTTATAAGGACAGGGGGAATGTGCATAATTAGTCCAAGGCTAGAGAACAGAGACATTCAAAATGAACATTTGTTATTGATTTCCCAGACTGCAGCGAAACTGAGAAGAATACCATGAGAGGAAAAGATATGTGATTAAATGTGATTTGTTCGAATGCTGCCGAGCTAGGTCATTGCATATGTATCATTCAACTGCACTGCTTCAACGCAAAGCACACAGTTCCTCTCCTTGGTACAAAATCCTTTGATTAACCAGGCTCCCTTCATTGGTGGAAGGGGCCAGCCCTTTTGTTGTTTTGCTGCTGGCAGTGTTGCTTGTGCTATTTCTTTAAGACTCTTCATCAGATGTGATTTGTCAGGAACATGCCTAGACTGTAAGTCAGAACAGAGCTCATTTTCTTTGATGTGCATTTGTAATGTGCCTGCTCCAAAAGGAGGGGAATGAAAACTTTGGTCACACTGTTAATCTGCAGGAACTACATTTTAAGCAACTGGATGTGAGTAGGCTCTGCACATACTGTAGTGTTGGCTACTCCTTTCTCACAGAACTTTATCAATAATTGGTGCCAACAAAAGAACATATGTCAAACACTTAACCACAACCAATTCAGAAGGAAAGTGTTTAGTCCAGACTTTCTGCTATAGAGAGACCTTTTATTTTCAGGTTTGGACCTGAATTTTTTCAAAACAAGATATATAGCTACTTTAAACTCATTTCTTGCTGTAGTGTGCTCAAGACCAGCACAGATATGATCAGCTTGACTATTTGGCTCCATTGTTACAGGGTTTGTACTCAAGGCTTTTACCCTTGAGCAAGTGTTTTGCATACCAAGAAAATCTGAAAGTGAAAGGGTTACACTTCCTTGAAGGTCCACTTGAATGACTGTGAGAAGAGAGCCAAAACGGTAATCAGATCCCTATGAGATCATATTGAAAGCAGCCATGCTTATTTCACAGAGTCTTCTGATGTTGCAGGGGTCTGTAAAACATTTAATCACTGGAGTTTCAATAAGTTGAGATTTGTTGTGAGTACTGTAGAGAGCACTCTTCTTAGATAAAATGCTGCCTGGTAATGCTCTTATAGCTACATGAGCCAGAATGCAATCGAATATCCATGGTGATTTAGCCTTGCACCGTCATCCCAGTGAAGGGGATGCAGGATTTTCACAGCTACATAGCAGTGGATTAATATAACTATTCATTACAGTTCATGGGAGGCCTGATCCAGCTTCTGTCAGAGTAGAAGGAAAGACGCCATTTGATTTTACTGTGAGTTTGGATGGTGTTTTGTGTGTCTCATGCTGTAACTGCCCTCCACTATCACAGAAGCTCCTCCAGGGCTCTCTATTCCTCTGCTGCCCGGTGGCACCTCTACAGCTGCCTGCCTGCTCTCATTACTTGGTGGAGCCCAGGTGATCCTAATTCTGTCAGACAACTAAGCATCGGTACAGAGAGGTTTAATAGCTAAACCTTGTCTACTTTGCTTTTATTTTATTCAAGTCTGTGAGGTTCTGACTGACCTAAAACCTAAGTTTGGCATAAACCATGTTGATGTCTGTCTCTGAAAGAAGTAAATAAGTGGGGGTTTGAAGATGGCTCTGCAAACACTCACTCTGGTGCTGGATAAAACCTAAGCAGCTTTGTTCACAAGATACCATCTCCTCTGGCTCAAAGTGTGCAGGGAGCAAAGGGACAATCCTTGCTAGCCTATCTTCACAAATCAGCAAGCAATCATTATCTACTTAAGTTTGCACCAAACAAACCTTTTATTAAGCCTATATTTTGAGAAAGTATGGTTTGCAACTTACTTTGAAAGACACAGAAGCCAAGCTAAAAATGGACCAAGATTAAAGAGCAAATAATTCACACAGGTCAATCCAAAAAACTCTTCCAGTTTCTTGCAAAGATCCAAACATGTAAACCTTCAATGAAACTTTAAACATTGAAGAAATCCAAAAGATAGTTTATGCCTCTTAAGTGGTTCAAACAAAACAAACACCTGAGCTCATTTTATGGTACAGTTTCTGTCTTCACAACCACTACTGAGCAGCAGAATGAGCAGGTCTGTAGGTACTAAGGGTAAAAGATGGTTTGGTATATGATTATATGGTGTTCTTTCTGCCTATGCAATCAAAATACACATTGGATAAAAAAAAATTTACCTGGGCTGCTAGAGCAAACCAAATAAAAAGTCTTCCTCTGACCAAAGAGCACCGACTTTTCAGAGATTGTTCCTGAAATATGCCAGGTTTGAAAATGGAAGCCTTAGAGCATCAGTCCTTTCCCCTTGGCTGACAGGCACTTGCAGAAGAACAGAAAAGGTTTTCCTGCAGATATTTTGAGTGTCAGGGAAAAAAAGTACTCATGAATTAATGTGGATTTTGAGGAGAATGATATTGCCTAAAAATACCATTGTTAGTACAGGCTTTTTTTGACAGACTTGGCAGATTTTTGCAGCACCTTCTGACTGTATAAAGTTGTGTGTGTGACTTAACCTTTTTATTTCTGCCTTTTGGAGTTTAGTGTCTGTCACTGTTGCCCTCTGCATTCAACTCCTCTGAGCACTCAGTGTTCCTGACACTCATTGTTATTCTGCTCTCTGCTTTCAACAATATTCCAGTGAGATTCCCTCCTTGTCAAAGCACTAACTCAGTCTACCTCAGACAACTGTCTGTTGATCTCTAAGACACATGTGAATCTTTCTGGTATCACTATTGTTTTTAGCTGGCCAGGGGTGCCAGGATAAAAGTGTTCAATAGAAAAAAAAGTGTTCTCAATATTATTTGCATCACTTACAGTAATAGAAATTTCATGTCAGTTTCGTGCCTTGCTGTGCCTGAAGGTTGAACATTATTGAGTAATGTTTATCAGCATCACATTCACTTCCTCCCCCAGCTTTGCTGCTAGTGCTCAAGTCCCACTCTATAGCCCCATTTTCAGGCTGCCTATCAGATGCTTTTGAATAGAAGTGTTTGAAGGCATAAGGATTATCCAGGTGAAATCCTGTGTGATCCCTTTGTTTCCCAGGCCAAACACTGAAAAGCACACCATCTATAAGCCATATTTATCCCCTTTTTTACTGGAGCACAAAATAAGGCCTGGTCAAATCACCATAAATATTCTCATTAAGCATTAGCCTATTCTTAAGGAAATAGTTCTCAGTATTAACTCAGCTGCAAGAAGCCCTTATTAGTTGTGTAAAAGCTGTGTAGCAGCAGACTGGAGATGGGAAGGTAAAGGAAGCAGATTAAATTCTTAAGCAGCGCTGTGCCAGTTTAAGATGGTTACATCCCATCACAAACTATTCCCTGGTCTGTGGCAGCAGCAGTCACTTCTCTACCAGTTTGGATGTGTTAAAGCTAGGGAAGTCCCCCAGCCTGAATCAGCCTTATTTCTAGGCATGGTTTCAGCCAGCCCCAGGACTTTCAGACCTGCAGCCAGCAGGGACTGCAGCACCCTGAGCCTGGGCTGCAGCTTCTGCTGCTCCTGCACTCCTCACAGCCTCCTTGCAATCCCACCAGGACCCTCTGACACCCCACTGTGCTGCTTGAACACACCCAGCAGCTCCCCAAGGGAAAGAGCAACGTCCCTCTCCCTTCCTGAAATTCCAGCCAGTGTCAGAAGACTAAAACACAAACACAAACAGAAGTGGAGAACTAAATACTGTGCAGCTAATAGAGGCAAAAGGAATCACCAGAATTGTAGTAATGAGACCATCACCCAGTACAAAGGAGGGGGAGTTGGAAAGGACAGGACCACCTGTTTGCTGCACACATCAAAGCAGTCTCTGACTGCTGAGAAGCCTTGGGAAGTAACTTCTCAATGTTCAGAAGTTTGTCCCATCCCTTAAACACATCCACTGTCTGCTGTCAGAACTGTACTGCTATGCTAAAGCACCTGCTAGTATTACCTATTTTGGTAATACTTGGTGATGCAAATTTGGGGCCTTTATGAGGCATAGTCATCTCTGGAAATTTCATAAATAAACTCGCTCATTACCAGCCTAATTAACTGGTCTCATGTAGCTGCAAACCCTGGTTAAGGAAAAGGTCTGATTCCTCCACAGTGGCAGATAACAAGCATTGCACAGCACTGATCCGAATACTGCTGTCAAATATTTCCAATATCTCTGAAACCTTCCAGGAAACAGTAGGTATGTTGTACTTTTTCCTGGCACTACAACTGTAGTACATAGTACACTGTTAGGTCAGACTCTCATTTATCCTCCCCCACCTGGCCTTTTGTAATTAAGGGAGAAACCCAATTCACATATCTTTAAAGACCTAAGTAGTGCTACCATACTTTGAACTATCAGACCCCTCAATCTAAAAATATTCCCTACACATTATTCTCCCTACCTGAGAAGCTCAGAAGTAGAAATTAGATGTTTGAACTCCTTCAGCATAAGTGAACAAGGAAGAGAGAGAAAAAAAAAAAAAATCTACTGTAAGTGGCCACTATAGGAAATTAGAGCTGACACTCTTATTGCTAATTGAAGTACTACAATATCAAACAGAATGATTAAGGACTTAACTGGGTCTAATCCTCAATTGGCAGAGTTATGAAACTCAGTCATGATAAAATGCATAAGCAATTTAGGCTCTTTCTGTAAAGAATAGCAGTCATTTTATTTGATTCATCAACAGCACAGCAGCCTTGACAATATGTTCTGTCTGTTCCAGTGAGCACTGGCAGCATACAGGACATCAGGTCTTCTGTGCATGAAGATGTAGCTTTGTTGATCCATAATTCCCTCAAGGAGTTGGTTAATTGTGCATTGCAGTTAAACAAGTTTGGGTTGAGCACTTAGGTCTCAGAGAATGAGAAATGGGACTGTAAAAGGATTAAACCAAGAACAACTCAGAAAGAAAGGTCATAATAAAGAAAATGTGTTTGTATTTCATCATAATTTCAGTACTGGTGATGACAAATGAAGGAGCCATCAATGTACTACCTTCTGAAAACTCCTGGTTTTAAATGAGAGATTATGTCCGGAATTAAAATAGAGTTAAATTTAAATTCCAGAGTTCACTGGATGCTGTGCTGGAATAAAAGCAAATTTGTAGTCTGCCCTGTGCTTCTAATTGAACAGCTCAGCAATGCAAACGTAGAGCTGACTATTACACTCGGAAGAAAGAAAGAGCATCTCTTCACATTGAACATTTTCATCTTTCAGACTGAGCATCATTACAAGCAAAAAAATCAAACCCGTCCCAGCCCCTCTAGCTTTACAATTTATAACTTACAAAAACCACAGTTGAGCTCGGCCCTTCTCTCTTGCAACTTGCTAGAGCAGCTCACGGGATTACTCTCCCAAAGTGTCCCTTCTGCCTCCTATTGGAGCATAAGAGACTTTGAAACATCACAAATTCATTTTCCACATGGAAGATGATTTTCAGATTAATTTTTTCTTCATGTTTATCCTTAAGGTAGTTTTCTACTCAGAACTCTGAGGGAAAAAAATAAAAAATGGGGTGGTGGGGGTGTGTTCTGGCTCATATGCCGTCTACATCAAAAGTTACCAGGGCTACAAACCAGTTAGGAAGCAAGCTGACAGACCTAGCCAAGAGACTGCTGGGCCCCCTGGAGGAAAAAAGAAATGACTGAAAGACATCAGAGGAGGAAAAATAAAAAATTGAAGCCCATGCTGCTGTGCTAAGCTGGTCAGAGCATGCCCACTTCATCCTATTTAGGGGGAAAGTGTCTAATGTCGTATCTGACTGGAGGAAAAAAAAAAAGGCAAGAAACTAAATTCAAAAGTTCTGCACGTTTCTCACGCTTTTGCCCTGAGCGTCAGTGCTGCTGCCGGGCCCCCCTTGCAGACATGGGGGCCACAGGCACTGCCCCCTCATGAAATGGCCACCACGAGGGCGGCCTCCCCAGAGCCCGGGGTGTGAGGGATCCCTCGGCAGCCACAGCCAGCGACAAACCAGGCGGCTGTTTTCATCAAAGTGATAGAAACAGAGTTGATCAAAACAAGCAGAAGGCACTGTTCTGTTTGGTCTGTACACTTTGTACACTGCCACTTGGGAACTTAATTAGTCCACATGCTTCATGTTTCTATCTTTAGTCTGACGGCATACAGCTGTTCTTTTCAACAGCGCTGCCTACTGCCCTTTCCCTGCTCTTGGGCTACGGTCGGAAATAGAAAAGGCAGGATTGCCTCCAGTTTAACCCTCGGCCAGCCCTTGCGGATTGCCTAAACCAGAACATTTTGGCCCAAAACATGAGGTAAATTTTTTTATGTACCCACGTGGCAGGGGGTGGGGAGGAATCCTACAGCCTCACAGTGCTCATCCCACCATAAGGCCACCCTATAGAAACAAAATGCTGAAAAAAAGTCAACTCTTTTAAGGGCAAACATACCTGTCGGGGTGAGGAGGAAGCACTTTTGAGTCACTGCCAGCATGAGGTGAGGGGGCAGAGCTGGTGCTGCTTCTCACCTCAGCTGAGGGGGGTTTGGGGCAGAAGAGCAAGATCTGGACATGAGGTATGACGGAATATAGCTTATTTAAGGGTATGGAGGCCTGGCATTTTCCCCAGATCACCTCCTGCCATGATAGACAGTGACCAAGATTGTGCAAAGATTTAGGAATAAATAAAAACAGCCCAGAACTGAGGTTGTGATGGTCTGTTCATACTAAAAAACAGGGAAAAAACCATGCACTGAAGATGCCCAGCTGTCCAGGGAAGCCAACACTGAGCAAAGACTCAGCACTGAGGCATGAGCTCCCACTCCTGGTTGCCTCTGTGTTCAGCATCAGGATAAGCCTCAGCACCCCTATTTACAGCACAGGAAGGAGGACAAAGCTGGCTTTATAGTCCGAGTCTGCCCCGAGGGGAAGGCAATGCCCCTATGCACTACATGCAATAAATGAGGGTCTTCAAAGTCCCGTCGCTTATGTCATTTCTTTCACAGTGTCATCGCCTTGGCCTTTCAGCTGGGACATTCAAATCTCCCAGCTGGAATGCAGCCGGCATCCCCGAGCCTGCCTGTGACCTCCCACTTCAGAGAGCAACTAATTTTTCTGAGCACTTAAGAAGTTACACATTCATCTACTGCCGAGGTTAACCATATCAGTATCCTCCACCTCCTGCCTCCACCCCCATTAGCTTTTGTCTCTTGTAATCATTTTTTTCTCCTGTCCCAGAAATTCCTGCTTCACCACCTTGACAGTGATGTTAACGTCAGGTGTTGCATATCATGTCACACTCATGAGTTTTACATTCCTACGACATGGCAGACTTTGATACAATTACAGCTTGGCTACATATCTTCATTTATGTTACAATATTGCTGTAGTGATCTCGGAGACAAATGTTTAATTCACAGAACGTCAGTTTCAAACTACAGTCCCTGAATGCAAACAGCAGACTTCAATATTTTTTCATCAATTTCTTAGTTCATAAAAATCAATTTTTGTAGAGTTTTTACACTGTACATAAAAGACTGTGGCATCAATTAGCCTTAATTCTTTTTTTTTTTTTCTTTTTTGGAAACCTCTTTGTAGGAAAATCTCATATTTCAGCAATTTGCATTATCCACACAATCTGCTTTGAAGTTCTAAGTTATGGTAAGAAAAGGATCCACTTATCTGCACATAAAAAATGTTCAAAGCTTATAAATTCCCTGAAACAGATGTACATTATCATTGGATTTGCCTTTCTCTCTTTGCTGTTGCATGGCTAATAGAGTTTCGTGTGCCCCCTCACATCCTCCCCATTTAGCATCTTTTCTCTACAGAAGCATGCACCCTACTGTGCCAATCCACACTTCAAAGATTTCTGTCTATCTATTAGAAACAAAGCACAAAGTGAGAACATATGGCCCCTTTTAAATTTCCCACATTTAAGTCAATATCGTTTCTTTTCTCCTTTGGCAAAGAAACATAATAAGGTTTATCTTCTCCCTTCCTAAATCTGCTGGCTCTCTCAAACTGCTTGTGCCAATTCAGCAGTTACTTTGCAGTATCAGACTTGGCAGCACATATGAAAACAAAATCTCTAATTTTTTTAAATTGCTTTTATTTCTCCAGATCAAGAAGATGCATTTAAATGATGAAAAAGGACAAAATGTAACTGCACACTTTCAGATAAGTGGATTTTAAACCCATGAAAGGGCACAACAGAAAGTCAACAGCAAAAAAAATTGTCTTGTTCAAGTTCTTTTTGTGGTGACATCTTTCCAAGCTGACTAAAGGGATGGAAGAGCATACTGGAATCTAAGGCCTTACTGAGTATGAGCACCTGCTTGTCACATATCCCAGAGCTTCCACAGAAACCCAGTGAACTGGGCTTGAAGAATGATTAGACCCTGCGAGACACTGATGCCCCTCTTGAGGAAAAGGAACAGTTACTTTTCTCAGAATCATTTTGGCTCTTCCATTTTCTCTGTTGATGTTACAGACACAGTGAACATACCTCTTGTGTGCCAGGAAGCAGATATTTGGGACCATTGCTTCGGAGTAACTCCATCCTGTGCATCCTCGGGGAGGTGAGTAACAGGGCACACAGGATGCTCATGGTGAGGTCTGCTCTTCAGAGGATTTCCTTTAGAGGTGTGGGCTATAGAAGCAGTATCCATATGAACAAAGGCTCCAAGTAAAACAAGCTTCATTAACTAATGTTGGAGAGATCAGCAGACACATAATATCCTGTAAATGCTGCATTCCTGAAACAATTATAGGGAAAAGGGCTGCAGTGATGATGTTTTTAGCAGAGTAAGGTATGAAAGTCTTGCCCTGCCCTCAAAAACACAGTGACTTGCTCCCTTAACCCATAGTTAGTAGCTAGAATTACTCCATGG
This sequence comes from Xenops minutus, assembly GCA_035221455.1. Lineage (NCBI taxonomy): Eukaryota > Metazoa > Chordata > Aves > Passeriformes > Furnariidae > Xenops > Xenops minutus. The sequence goes on along the minus strand of JAWWEE010000018.1, from coordinate 8,394,515 downwards.
CAAGATTGTAATCTTTAAATTATTTGATTTTAGCATCCATTTATTAGATCAGGAAAGTTCCTACAAAAACCTGTACCTGCTCAGTATTCCCAGACTCTGATTCCAAGAGAGTGTAAACTGAAAAAAACTGTTTACATCTGTTGATCCAGTAAAGCTGCACAAATTTGCCATTGAAACCTATGGCAGTCACATGTGCAGAGCCATTGGGGGTTGTGGCCCTAGCAGATGGCACACTCAAACAGCAAGTTGTGATTACAGACATCAAAAGTAAAAAATATTCCCCGGGAAGGCTGTAAAGAGACAGGAGGAATGTGAGGCCCACAGTGCTGCTTATTGCTTCCCTTCATACTTTCACACTTACTGGAAACTGCAAGTCCCTTTAATTGAGCTTTTCCTCCCCTCCACTCCTCGCAGGATGAGAGGGTTAATTGCTTTGGACTGAAACATTACAATTTTTGTACTCCTGGTTCCTAATGGCACGTTGAGTATGCAGAAATGTCATGCACACACCACAGAGGAGTCCACAGAGCACTCAGAGCAAGGACGAGAAGAGCTCCAGATCTCCCAGCCATGGGTATCTCTAAAGCGCCCTATCTATGGCTTTAAAAATCAGCACTGGCCAAGTGAGACCTTAATGCTAATTGCCATAGCATTTCACTGTTTATCTTAGTTGAACTAGAGTTACCAGTCATGGTTGTTAACAACCTCAAGTGGCACTTTATTCATCTATCAACAGTCTTATCCTGTGAACAAGCAAGCAAAGACCTATAAACACCCACTCCAGAGTCACTTTGTAGGTTTAAGCTGAAGCCCACAGAAAAAGGCTATTCACAGACCATCAGTGAGAACAGACAAAATACAACCTCCAAACCAACGTTTTAATCTACAAAGTTTTATTTATCTTTTTAAACTTGTAAACCATAAAAAGAGCTTATCAAATATCTGAAATTAGTACAAGAAAAAGTGATGACTCATATAGCAAACTGCATTTGTAAGGTCCAAATTCCAAGACATGCATGGGGCTCTTCTGGCTTCCATTTATGAAGCTGAAGACAAATTTGGCCCAGTTTGTTAGGTGTTTTATTAGAAAATTCACAAAGCCTCAGCATGCTATACTTCATGAATAGAACAGAATGGGAAGGATTAAGTGCAAGAATACGCACTGAGCACCAGAAGGACCTGAACCCCATATCTTCAACCACAAAATACAATACCAAAAGAGTATATCTCTTAGCTGGTAGTAATTACATCTGCTTTTTCTCTATGGACTAGGCACTCAAAGGAAGACACAAACCTCACTTCATAGACACGTCCTAAAAACCAGAAAGCACAGTGCACTTCATTACCAGTATGCCCAAGGTTAATGTTTGCCCATTGCCAAATTTATGAACGCCCTTAACATCATGTCAACATTCTTTAAAAAATCTGGAACTGCCTACTCTCAGACACCAGAATACTAGCCTGAGGAGACAACCAACAGGCCCACTCTGCCTTTCCTTGTGGTATAGATTATCCATTGTGTCACTAGGTTTCACAGGCATATTTTAGTTAGTGCCTAGTGTTTAGAAAAATCTGGACAGACAGCAAAGCTTTGGGTAACATTTGACCAACTTAAGTGTGTTTGTAATCAAAGAGAAAAAGAAATGATGCCACTCTTCAAAACATGTTCTATAGAATATTCAAAACCTCTGTGGAAACACCTCTATTTCTAAAAACATTTCCCTTGGCTTGGACAGGGACTCAGAAAACCAGGGCATCATTCCCTCTTCTGTCACAGCCCCAGTGGTGATTACCTGCCAAGTTCCTTCCTTGTGCCTCCCCTTGCACACTAGAGATTAACCTCTAACAGAAAGTTTTTCAAGTTTTCCCAGTGAAAAGCATTCTATGAACTACTGTTGCTATTTTTGAGCCGTAAATGTACCATAAGAGATTCAAAAAAGGAATATGAATATAACTCCTCCATAGAGCATTTTCCTGCCTCTTGTGTGTATCCCCAAGCCCCTCTGTTGGACAGTTCTATGCTATCCCTACATTTCTCAAATCTTTCCATCCTTCCCTTTCCACTCTTTCTTCACAGCTCTAACCCTCACAGTAATCTGCCTGAATAGTCCTTAAGTCCTGTTATTTTAAAACAAAGAAATTAGAAGACGTCATCCATATGATTCCTATCATTTTACAGCATTCAGGATTGAATTGTTTAGAATTATATAGAAATATGAAAGTAAATGAAAGCATCATTGAAAACCTCATTATTTAATAACTATAATCCAAGCTTCAAGATGCAGTTCAATGTCTATTGAATAATTTCAATATAAAGTTACTTGCTTTTCTATGTCTGTTTCTTTTAGATCATTTTGAGTGTATTTTAAATGTGCACACAACACCACAAAAAAATCCCAAAACAGCTCCTTCTAAATCAAATCAACTCAACATCTGTCAAATATGCAAAGAAAATAAATTATGTCATAATTTGAGGCTGGTTTTACTGCTCAGTGCATTAGGAAAGAAATCTTCTTCCAGAAGCTATTTAGAAAACACATTAAGTTTAATTTTTATTTCATGGATTTTCAAACATGTTTCTGCTTGGTACATTAAAAAAAAAAAAAGAGTCTGACAACTAACAGGATGCTGAATAAGACTTGGTTCCCAGCAAAGCCATGAATAAGTCATGTTTGAAAACATATTTTCAGATCTTGATGAATTGCATCAAGGTAATTAAAGGTGAGACATGATTAGCTGACATGTTTCCAAACATGAACATTCTTGCCTGTACTCCAGGCAAAAATTATGGTGAATGTTTTTGCAAATTTTCTAGCAAGACGAATTTTTCTCAAGTATAATCTAGGCCCCAAGGGGCCCAACTTTCCTCTTAATTGGAATACAAATGAAATCTGTCATTCAATAATTGAGGTACACAATGACATATGGAGAACAGTATGCACTCATCATACCTGTATATTGATGGGGCAACTTGCAGACCACCAAGCATACACAGTCCTTGTCCCTTTATAAAAAAACACCTCTGCCAGAATCCACCTTGTTCCACTCACTGACTTCTGCCAGAGGACACACACACACACATTTACACACACATACACACATATATATATACATACACATTCATCTTTAAGGTACTTCTCCAGCTGAACTTTGCTGTTCTCTCTTCTACTAGAGTAGAAAGATCATTACAGAGGTCATGTATTTGGCTTTTTAATTTGCTATGGCCTTAAAGGGCTGGTCTGCCAATATACCAGGAGAATCTGAACCTCACCATCCAAGGGCAGAACTGGGTCTTAATTTCTAGTAATGCCTAAATGACATGTGGATGTTCCAAAGACATTTGGAACTGTCTTGAAGTCCTCCAGTGACAGCAGTATAAAGCAAAGTATTTGCTGTTAATCTTAATTAATTTACCAGCCTGATCTCTTACAGTAAAACTTCCATTGAATTTTAGCTATTACAAACCCATCAGCAGTAAGATGCATAAAAAAATAAATACTGAAATTGCTGGCTGCACATTGTGTAGACTTCAAACCCACCTTCCTGGAATGAAATTATAGGCACCCTGCAGCCAGTGGGCATCTGGCAGAGATTTCACTGGGACAGAGATTTTACTATACAGCCTTAGCTTAGTTTCCTTCATATGAGGTGGTCACAAAGTTGTGAGAAGAGCTTAGCAGTCTTTCTTTTCAAAAGACTGCCTTGCCCAGAACTGCAGCTGGTAGAGGTGAGCAAAACTTTGTAGGTTTTCTTCAGTTGAATTTTTTTCAGCAAATAGTGCAAGTTTTGGGATCAGTTTCGTTTTGCTGAACTGCCTTGTGTAAAAACACAAAAAGTAAGTGAAAAGCCTGGAGTTTTCATCCAAAATGACTTAATGCCACTCCATTTTACTTTTAAATAGTAACAATATACTCAACTCTGATTTTTTTTTCCCTTGGAAATGAAATGTTTTGTTTAACCAGAAACTAATCTATTTTAAATTTTGATTCAGCTACAGTTTTGAACAACTTAAAATAATATTTTTTTTTTTAACAAAAAAGGTTTTCAGAATTAATAACAAGATGAAAAATCAGTTATTCAACACAGGTCTAACAGCAGGGGACAAGAAATTTAACTTTGAAACTTGATAGTTTAAATATAAAACCAAAGCATACCCGGTCCATACGTAATTTCCTGATCCTGTTCGCAAAAATGTTAATACAAGCTCTTTCATCAGTGGGAACTGCAAGCACTAAGAGCAATTGCCATAAGCCCCTGAAATCCACAACAAAAAGAAGGAAATATACTTTCTGAACTAGTAAAACTTTAATTAACAGGGGGTTCTCTTGGCACAGTTTTTGCTGTTAAATAAATAAAGCATTTAGTCAAAACCATCTATATTTACTATACAAAATACTGAAAAGCAAACATATTTAAAAGATACGGAAATTTAAGGTTCTGTGAAAAGAAACTGTGCTACATGTTATTCACACTTAATGCACATAACACAACTGCAACACAGTATTTAGATACTGTATATTTATACATGGCTGGCGTAATGTTTTAGTATGGGGATGCCACGTTATTAAAATGTATCTGTACTTCACAGAATCTGAGCAAGGCAGAATTTGGCTTTTGAATCTCCAAATATAATAAACCAAAATACATCAATGCGAGGCTGTAACCAATAGTCAGTTGTGTTCCATTTTTGAGTTCACTTGGCACAGCTAGTACTGCACACTTCTCAATCAGATGGGATTTTGTTATTGGTGCTGTTATCTTTTCCAGCAAAAGATCTTTGGGTGAAAGAGCATTTATATCCCTTTGCTGCCCTTTCTTAGAAAACCCCACAGTTCTGAAAGCACTCGAGTTTCCCAGAATGTTTTCTGGTTTTCAACAACAATCTGCATTTAAAAAAATTGACTAAGGAACAATTTCCACCTCTCAGTCTTTCTGGCATATGCTCTACTGAAAAGAGAACAGCTTTAATTACTTCTTCAAAACAAATAGCATGGCATCCCTTCTCAGATGGAATGTACACTGTGTGTTTGCATGCGGTATAATGTAAGTCACTTGAATACATCAGACTTTGTTAACACTATAATATAAATAAGCTTATTCCTTCTACTAGACATATAAATGCCTTTTTTTTTTCAGTCCATAATTATATATACATTGAAAAAGAATGATACACAAGCAGCAAAAAAGGCTTAGACTAGAACAACTCAGTGGTAACTAACCAAATTTGTGGCCTTTTCATATTTTCAACACAGAAAATTCTGCATATAAATATTTTTGGACTTTAGGAATTTTAAAACAAACAGAACAGTATAGTTGTCACACAGATCAAACACATTTTAAAAACATTTTTTTTAGATTTAACAGAACACACTGTTGACAGCTAAAAAAAAAAAAATAAAATAAACCAGATTTTTAAAAGAGGACAAGAAGTCTAAACATCTGCTGATCCAGGGAGACAAGAGATGGACCTAATTACCATGAAGCAGTGATTCTATTCCAATTCCACCAAAAGGCAAGGCTTTCCACTGTTCTTTAAAAGGTGATGTCTCTGTATTCTTAGAAAGGACAACTTCCCTCTAAAACTGTTCAGCAGCAAGGTAATACCCCATTTTGGACTGATCATAACCCTAGTCAGAAAAAAAAAACAACAAACCCTAATCATAAAGGGCTTATATCAATGTTGGATAGTTACATTTTACAATATATACTATTGACAAAATACCACAACATTAAAAATAATTAAAACCAAAAGGAAATACATTTATAGAACAATTACGTTTTGATGTAGGAGTTCTTTACTTGAATGTGCCAAAAGAAACATAGGTGTTTTTCAGTCACTTTCTACCTGCAAAATGGTGATCTGTACAAAACCGAACTGAATCTATTATAAATCTGGGCTCCAAAGAAAGCAGAACTTGAATGTACTGACCCTTCTATTTTTTTCACTTTTCCAATTTGCTTTTGACCTTCAAATTTCTCAGCAGCCATTAAGGTATTTTGAGTGTGGTGTCATTCTCTTTCTTGGAATGGAAGCCCTTTGATGTGGAAAAAGCAGAAGAGGCCAGAATGATTGTGAATGATACTTTTTATACATATTGAATTGTCTCTAAAATGGAAGAAACACAAACTGGTAGGTGCTTGGGAAATTTAAATTGGAGGCACCAAGAAAATGCCATGGGATATGTTTCCAAAAAGTCACTGTTGTGGAAAAAAAAAAAAAAGTTAATATTCAAACCACAGATTTCTAAAACACAACAAAATGTACCTGAGAGTGTGCATATTTATATATATATATTTATATTTATATTTCATATATATTTGCCAACATTTAAAGTGAGAAAGTATATTTTCCTCAATTCTTTCTCAAAACAAAGAACTGTGGATTTAAACAAAACTAACTCCCCAATCAACCCCTCTCCTTCTCAAACCCCTATGAATGATACTTATGGCCCGAGCACTAAAGTCTAGTGATGCTTTGGAAAACCCCATTTCACATCCTCCTCTTTTCATATGGTTACCCTAAAGAGAGTGGAGAATAAGCAAGAGAAAAAAAACCCCACAAAAATAAAAGAAGTATATTCAAATATTACCCAGTATATAACAGACTGTACTTGTGTCAATGAAGAATCTCCAAGAAAATAACATGTAAGTCATACAAATGTAGCCCTGTTGACAAGTTTAGCTAATATTTCCTTGTAATTAAGATAATTTGAAAGGATGTGAACACAAACAGGCTACACGAACGCAGTATATTAAATTTCCCCCCTGTAGCACATTACAATCAATAAAAAGAAAATAAAATCTGAATAATACTAGAGGTAGCAGCTGTTTGTATTTTCCATTGTCTGAGTATCTCTGGAGTCCAACCCTTCGAACATTGCTCCCCTGATAAAAGGCTTGTGTGCGATCAGCCGACATACAGCAGAGTGGTAAGCTAGATGTCTGCAAGAGTGTTTGAAGTATCTTTCCTATTACAATGGAAGTAGTACTTGTAAAGAAGTGCGTTGACGACCTGTATTAAATCACAGCTCAAAAAGCTATGGCTGTTTGCTGTTTTACAAGCCACTTAAAAAAATTAAAAAAAAAAAAATAAAAATCCACAAGGTGTTTAAGTAAGCTATGCGGTTCCACAACATATAAATAGGGTAAGTTTCAAGAGTTCCATATAACCTCTAAAATATATGCAAGCTGAATATTAATGGAGTAATAATAATATTAATCAGAGTAATGCCTTAGTTCTGGTATCACAAGAACACATTTCCTTCATATGGGATGATTCTTGGAGGATGTTGGTGGGATCTCTTCTATGTCTGGTAGAAGTGGTGGTAGTGGTGGTGGTGCTCGTGGTGGTGATGGTGTTCATGTCTTTGTATCATTTGTCCAACTTGGCCTTCATATAAAATGACTGTGGGCAGGTCTCTCACATGTTCCTTTTCCACAACTGTCCCTGGAGACTGGAAGGTTTTGCACATTTGGTGATTCTCCTTTGCCCTCTGCTTATGCTTCTTGTGGATCTGTTGAGATTGCAAGGGAAGGTAAGGAAGATTCTGGCCCACCCGTGCACTTGGGGAAGCCATTGGCATGGGCACCCCTTGAAAAGGTTTATTTCTAACTGCCCTTCCAGGATGCACAGGGGCAACGTTTTTGCCCTGGGCTTTGGGAGACCTCACAAAGTGCTTGCTTGAGTCCTGGTTCCGGAGCCTCTGTTGGATTTCTGCAATCTTGGCATATGAACTTTCAGCCAGATTGATGTGGTTTGGATCCACCACTTGAGATTTCCTATGGTGAGCATGGAAGGTTTCAGGCTCATGAGAACGGGACCTAGTTTGATTCACAATTCTGCCTGGTGGGTCATGTTTTTGAGCTGCTGGAGGAGATCCTAGGAAATAACAAGCTGAGTTAGTCATCTAGGATTTCAAAGTTTTAATTAGGAGCATGCAGTTGGCAGGGATAGCATTTTCGGCAGAACAAATTTTTCCTAAGGAAGTGAATGCAATTATAGCTGTCTAGATTAATTACATTTAATAATTCTGACCAGTAAATAATACACTCACAAATATATGTATCTATCAATAGAAGAATGAATGTGTGTGTGTGGTATGTGTATGTAAAAAAGTCTCATTACCTTCTTTTGGTCATCAAAATAACTGTGAGTGGAACAGTAAAATCCTGGCAGAGGGCAGGGAAAGGAACAAAATCCAAGTCTTTTTAATTTGGGGACAGAAGCCAAAATTCTAGGTATGAACCCACATTCTTCTATTTTTGGGTCAGTAGTGAGTATAAAACATGTGCTGGCATCATCTTGGGAACAAGCTCCAACATCCAAAAGTCAATCCTTGCCTCACCCATAGACTAAATAATTTAGATGTAAAGATTGTTCTGCTAGGCTCACCTCCAAGTTTGGCTACACAAACAAGTACATCAAAGCAGCTTTGCAAAGCATGAGCCACTCTGTTGTGATACCACCTTCACCAGGATTTATCTTGCAGCATTCACAGTCCCATTCCTTCCCATAAGTCACTACAGACAAATCACACAGGTTCACAATTCACTGTCCCTGCTAGGGAACCAGAAACTGAAGAAACAAAAGATGATGAAGTTGCAATGTCAATTACCTGGCCCAAACTTTGATGTGTAGTTTTCTATTCCCGCAAGATCCAAATAGTGGTTTCTCCTTTCAATGTTCTCATCAACACAGTGACGATAGCACCCACTCTGCTCTGGATTGTTCTCACCCTGGTGGTATCTGTCAGCAGGAAGCAAAATTACAATTCAGCAGAACTTCTTTAAAGTTGTTATCACCATCTGCAACCCAACAACTAATGGCCCCTTTGAAGTGACAGGAGTTGCTCACAGAGAAACAACAAATGCTTGAAACTCTGGATGACTGAATCTGCTAAGTCGATAGGTCTGAACTGACTGTTCCTTCCCCTCTTATAAATCAACCCTGATGTTGCAAAGCAAAGGAGGCTTTCAAATTGCATCATGTGTGCAAAAACAAATAAAACTGCTCCTAGGGTTTATTACAGTTTGTCTGAGGGCCAAACCATTCAACTGATTCTCCAATTTGGAAATGCCAAAGAAAATCTGCCTTTTGATTCATGACCATTCCCACCACTGTCAGGAAGCGCTGGGGTAAGACTTGTGTCAGATAAATGTTCATGTGTATCTGCTTCGGAAAGACAGGCAACAGCACAGGTTTAGGAACTAGAGAGAGCCTGAGAGGAGAAGGTGTTGGTAGGACACCCAGAGGTAAACACTACTTTCCAAAATATGATTAATAAGGTCAAATCAGACGCTGGCTTTAGAATCTCAACTCCTTTTCCTGCTCAGCTTTGCAATTTTATTTATAGCAGAACTATTTCCTGAGAATGAATATCTGAAATACCATTCATTTATGAGGCAGAAAAAAATCAGACAGAGGTTTACAGTATTGTAGCCCATAATGCCAAACAACCTAATTCAGCAATTTAAATGGATGTCTGCAAATATGAACAATATTTTCAATATAACAAACAGGATAAGCAGAAAATTCTTGATTAAGTTGCTGCCTGTCATTGAAATAGTTCTATCTGCAAGACCACAAGGTTGGCTTTGCCCTTTCTCTGTGCAATTGCACTGATGACAACCCAAGACCAGAACCTGGCCTTGTATCCTACACCAGTTGCTAAATATGGGGTCTGTACTGTATGGTTCCCATTACCCTGCTTTTAGTCTATTAACACTTTCCCAAGTTTCCAGAGGCTGCTGATCCCACTGAGCTTTGGCACAGATGGCTTTTCCTGGTCTAGCACAGCACTGTTCAGGGACTTGACAGAACTGACTCTGCCCATGTCTCTGTCAGACACAGGTCTACAGGTTCTTTGATAAAAGTCGCATGACTTGACCTACCTGGAAGATCATTTTTGCTCTACTTTGATAGAGGTAGAGTCTCCTGAATGGAGGAGAGTCTGCCTGGAAAGTAGGTAAGCTTTAAAGACTCTGAGTCAGCTTTGAACTCCAGAAGTGAGATGGGGTACTGTTAAAAAAAAGAGGGAATGTCCAGATATTCTTTATTTTTTGGATACATAGCCAATGCAGTCCCTTTCGTGTCTCAGACACACCTTTACAGGTTGTTACACTTTAGCAGGTCAACATGAAACATCTCTGGGGCTAGAACCTCTCTAATTCAAGTTGCCAGGCAGCTTCACCTACAAAAACCATTGGCACTTGCACACATGTGCTGAAGACAATGTACAGTTAACCCAGAAAAAACATCATTGGGTTTGATCCAACACAATTAAGCAACACTGTATACAGCACTGTCTGTTGGAAACATCATTAATAGGGAACCTGTTTTTTTTGTTAGTGTAATAAATTCAAACTCTCATCAAGACAGCAAAGAACTATGCCAGTACTGCCACAACCCTACATTTTAATAGCTTTCTTACACGCAAGATGACGTTCAACAATATCCATGCAAATATACACAGTGAAGCAATTATCCACTGATGAGAGATGTGCTCCTCTGTCACAGAGAACCTCAAGCACTTGGGAGAACTGAAGGGTCTGGCATCCAGCCCCACAGTGCTCTCCTGCATACACATGGGAAGACTCAGGCATGCACCAAGCATGCACCAAGGACTGTGTAAAAATTCACAGGGTTGTTACTAGTGTTTGATTTGGGTTTGGTTTTAATAAAAAATGGCATTTGCTGAAGTGTTTGTGGAGTGTATGAAATCCCCGTCTAGAATTCCCACACTGGAGTGTCATCCTGATGGTAATAAGCACATAACAATATAGCAGGAGAGGGGAATAGGGCAGTGACACGGTGCAGTGCAGAAAAATGCCAGGACATTTCCTGAAAGCCTCACTCACCAGAACACAGAGTTTAAGACAGTCAAGGAGAACCAGGCTATCTAGCCGTGAATCTAGCTACTTATCTTGACACTTGTATTAGCCCTACAGGTGAAAACTCCTTCCTGTAGCTTCCAGCAGATGAAAAATCAAACCCATCTATCTCCCAACCTTCAGGATAAAAATATTTCTATCCATTTTATCTTGAATATTAATCACACCTCGCCTAGAATTCCTAAGTGACTGAATTTGTGAAATGTGTGCACTTCTCACAAGTCCTCATTGCTGCTTTCAAAGGGGAAGCCTCTGCATTAATATCATGAGATTCTGATGTGAGCCTCAGCAGCTTTCCTGGGGGTTATCAACTTGGCCAGAGTGCAAAAAAACCCCTGCAATGTACACGTGTGAACAGCACAGTCTCTGTCCTGTCCACATTTAATGGGATGCAACAAAAGCTGCCAGATGCTGACCCTTGTCGGATGCTGATCTGCTCAGATAAAGATACAGATTTGTCCTGCCTACGAAGCCTCTAAGCAAAGGGATGAGAATGACAAACATTTTGTCCCAACATTTGATGCTCCTATGACTGTAGATTGAATTGGAAGTGCCTGCTGTTTATAAAAACACATTTGCAGAACCAGGACTTTAAGGTGGATGAGAGGGAGACTGCAAACTGAAAGGGGATTTTTGCACTAGATTATCAAACAAAAACAGTCTGTTTAATTCACACAGGGCAAAACTTTGCTAATGGGCAAAGGGAATCTGAACACCACATCTGGGCCAGCAAGTAAAACCATGGAGTATTCTTCAGTTGTACAGAGCTGCTGACAGAAGATTAATAGTAATGTTATTCTTCTTTTAATCTCAAATTTGATTGTACTGGGATCTGCTCATTGGGATAAGTCACTAGCATTTTTTCTCTATCCAAAATAGGGAGGTACTGTTCTCTTGTCATTTTTAATAAGACTGAATGCTCCTTCTCCTGATAAATTTGTTATGTATTCAGACAAATATCCCTAAATCCAAGGAAAGCCAAAAGTGGGGGTTTTTTTACTTGATTTTTGGGGGTTTTTTTTGATTTATTTTTTTTTGTTTAGATTTGCAGCTGAAGAAACAAATGCAATGAATGAGTCAATGTCATTACTGTAGCATTTCAGCAAACACCTCCCTCTGTTTTAGTGTGAAACGTAAAATCCTAAAACATATCAAACCTATAAACCAAAATGACTTGTTAGCACTCTAGTCTGGTTATGACCTGGTAACCAAGACAGACCTAGTAAAGCCTGGAGCTAATTGAGTTGACAAGTGAAAAAGACGGGCTGGAAGGAGGACAGAGAAATGCAGGAGCTGGCTACTAAGAAGGTGAAAAGGTTTTAGGACACTTTTAGCCAAAAAGCTATGCTATAAACTTCACTTATTTGCAGATGGCATCTAAAAAGCCAATACACATTCTCCAAAGAGCTCACAGAGGAAGAAAATGTCAGTATTTTTTTCTCTTTCATTTGTTTTGTTTTAATATACAAAGTATCCACCCATGGAATCCGCTCATGTTCTCACAATGAAAACTCCTGTTATTCCTCTACTTTAACATTATTTTTAAAAATAAAACAAACAAGATATCCGTGGTTGAGCTTTCCTCAGACATACCCAGTGCCTGTCAGGAGTCAGGGTTCTTTCCCCTTACCTGAGAGAAGCTCGCTGCTTCTTCTCAGAGCTTCTTGCTTCTTCATTAGCTTTGTTTTCAGCTCTATGCCTGGCACTCTGCAAATCTGCCAAGAGAAAGTACATTATTCTCACATTACTGTCCCTGCTGATCAGCATAACTAACGCGCCACATTGCAAACACATCCTTTCCTGTCGGTAGATCAAGATGTAATGGATCGTGTCATGTAACCTTATCAAACCAGCTCGTGTCCGCACGACAGATTTGAGGCAGATACAACCTCGACTGCAGGCTGTCGGTCAGGGTTGGGCTGCACCCCATGTGGCAGCCCAAACAGAGCCACATTCACATGGAGACGCTTGTCCCTCAGGAGGGCTCAGCAGTTTGCAACTCAGTGCTGAACTAATGCCTCACACAGTCCCCCAGCAGTGTGAATTTGCTTATGTCTGCATTTGATGGAGTGGATGTATTACTAAAAGTGAGGAAACAAGGCTCTTCCTTTAGGAAAGATGCCCACATTTTCTACTGAAGTATCACTTTAAATACTTTTAAATATTTCAACTTAGTACTACTTTACCTTCTGAAGTAATTATGCTGATACAACTATGATTACAGTGAATATAAGTTGGATAAGCTATCAGGATATAAGCATTTTTAAAATGGCAGACTCTGCCAGCATAAAAAATGTGCAGTTTTTATGCATAGATTCATATATGTTACTTATGCTTCATTGTTTATTTTCACCCAGCAGCAGTGACAACAAAAAAACATTTTATCCTGCTACACCTGGTTCCACAAGCACTGTAATATCAGCACAATTAAAGTTGTACCTGTCAAAAAGTCCATAAATCCACCTTGCAGTACACAAAGACAATCCCACAACATATGGGTTATTGCTGCTTCCAGAAAGAAGCAATCATGTCAGGAGAGGGAACTCTGACCTGCTCAAGTGACACCAAAAGGAGTGTGGCAGTTTTACAACCTAGATTATAAAGCGGGTTCATGGGGTTCAAAAAACCCACATAATTATTTGCCTTTAAAAATATATTTATTTTTATTAACAAATAGAGAGATGGATTTTCAAGGGATTCTAGAAGTCTTTTGTATTTTTTCCAATGACTGATCGCACATCCTTACCAGTATGATTTAGCAAGATACTCTTTTTCTTCTGGCTGCCATCTGGTGCCACAGTAAGTTTCACTCGCAGAGTTTTGCTGGAACTAGGAGAATGGTTTACTGATGCATCAACTACCTCATAGATGGTATGAAGCAAGCTGGTAATATCCTATAGTTGGATTGAAACACAAAAAGACACAGCACTGTGAAAATGGCATGGAACCTATAGCTTTGATGCTTACAATTATTTCGGACTTTGGAATAATAAATACTGAAATATCCTCAGAAGTCACTGACTTTAAAAGAGTTCAACTTGCACAGAATGTACAGTCTTCATCAAATAGATTTATGAATTGGGACAAATCAGATCAAAACAGTAACAGCACAGACATTCAGGTTTCCCAGACTGTGAATCAGCACAATGGTGTTCTGCCTTTTCTTTCCTTTCATTTCAACAGAACTCAGGGATAACTATTCATACTCCACTAGAAATTGAGTTCACATGGTCAAAACAAATACAGCAATTGAAGGAAATCTTGGACATTACAGTCTTCCTACTTTTTCCATCCCCTTCCTTGGGATAGTTCAATGGTGCATTATCTAGAACAAATGCAAAAATAGACATTGCAGAACTGTAAACTTTATGTTTGGAAATAAATGGTGTCTGAATGTCACCCTACCATACGTGTTTTGGGGTCTAGCTTATTTTGTAAATTTCAAACCAGTTCTAAACCCACATTTTTGAACTGCAAATATTATCCAGTCAGGCCTGTTAAAGAACATTCACAGATCTCTTTGAAGGCAGTGGGATGTGAAAAAAGACTTACATGTCTGGCTACATCAGAAAGAACACCAGCCAATTTTAACAAGTCATTTGTTTCAATCAGGAAAAAAACTGTTTAGTAGCTGGTGGTGCTCAAAGGTTTCTCAGGTTGATCGAATCTAGCCAGGCTCAAATAGGGTACTACCTTAAATCGCCAGGATGAAAAGGAAATCTCCTGGCTCACTGCTTTTCCTCAAAGGGATTATACCCAAATTGATCTTGGGCACCAACCTAAGGCCAAAGCATTCCGATCACTGTTGGTTATACAGAGCACATGCATTGTATATCTGAGAATTTCTCCATACTGGTCTTCCTTTTCCTTGATCTATCCTAGGGCCTAAGCTCTTTCCAGATGCCTGTGAGTACAAAAGAAATATCTAAATCATCTTTTGTTAAGTATAGCTGGTTCTGAGGATCAAGATTCGGATCTATAGAAGTTCAAAACCCCTAAAACTTTTCCTTTGCCCAGGGGTCACAGCTGTAACAATGGCAGCTCAAAGTTTAGGATGCCTTAATGGGTCCCAATAATTTAGTAGTCAATATATTACACAGTCCTCACTATGTAACCAGCTTTAAAGGTGACACAGAAATACTAATTTCTACTCATATGGAATGTAGGGAAATACTGAGCTTATGGCCAGGACAAATGATTTTACAGCAGATGATTTTCCATCTCAGTAGGCAGAATGAATAACCAAATCCTAGAGGGTCTAGACTTTGTCTTAACATGTACCCCCTCTAACTTTTCTGCACTCAGGGGAATTTCTCCAGGCTTGTGAGTTCAAGACTATATATTCATAAAAAGAGAGCAGAATGTGCAGTCTCCTGCTTATTTCTCCACTGGTATTTTTTTCTACCATTGCTGCAAGAGTCTCTCTACATGGGCTGTTACTACCATGTCGGTAGCTGCTTTCCATGCTCTTGACAACCACCATCTAGAGCTTGAAAGAAGGAAAGACTGCTCCCTGATAATCTGGTGGACACCTCACAGCTCTTTAACACATCTCACTTCTCCCACTTCCACCCTATTTAAAAACTAGCCAGACCTCTACATAGACATAGCCATATCCAAGAGCCTGATTGGGGGGCTGGATTTTTATTTCATCTGTGAGCAAAACCCCAAGCAAGCACATTAACAAAGAAACCATATCTGTTGTTTTATACGCCTTCCACAAGTCATGTTCTTGGAGCACTGTGGATCCTACACTTCAATAAGCCAAACCTCCTTCAGCAGAATACTTTGGCACTGTATTTATTCTTAACAGGGCTTCATACACTCAGCACTTGGGTGAATGCAGCTTTTTCCATACATTCCTTAGCAAGTGCTGGTTAGCCAACATGTCATCTTTCCATTCAAGGCTGCTTTCAAGAGGTTATTATCAACTACTTCATTGACAATAATCTGCCCTCTTTCCACTTTCAGCTATGATAAATAGTTGCAAAGCCAGATGTTTGTATATCTCATCTATTTTAACTTCAATAGGCAAAGACAAAAGATCCCCCACTGTCCTTTTACATGATTTTATTTTTCCAGAGTTGAGGTCTAACTTGCTAACTGACTTACAATCTGTCCCTTGTGTTCTGTGAGGGTCTTTCTCAACAAGCTGCTTGACTCAGCAGTTTAAAAAGTCTTCCCAAAGGCTGTCAGGGAAGGCCAGACGCAGCATTTGTGTGACACATACTTGGCGAGACAGAAATATGTGCACACACGTATAACATCAGGACAATCTACATCTCTCAGCCAAACAGGCTCAAATTAGCCCAAATTAACGCCCAGGCTGCTGAGGAGACTGCACAGAGGAATCAGCACACCTTGTGAACTTACACACTGCTGCCTTTGCTTTTTGTTACATGTTTAATAACAGCTTTCTCCACGACAATCTGAAGTGCTCTGCATTCTGGCACTGCAGGAACGTGGTTGTCAGACTGGATATGTACCAAGATCGAGGTTAGGGATACCCATAAGTAACCACTTAATGCTTACGTTGATTTTTAAATACCAACAACAACATTTTTATTACAGGATTCATTGACTTGTGGTCCTGATTTGGGGTTGGGAGTTTCAGCAAACTAACAGTTCCAATTTGGTCAAACAAGACTTCTTTGGTCACTCTCTACTCTGTGTCACCAGCCAAGGTCCTGGCTGAGCAGGTACCAACTACAGGGCAGCTTGAATGTCCTGTTGCTTCCCCATTATTGCTTCATAATTGTAAACTATTTCTGAGGCACTGGGAATTATTTGGAATGGTGTTCATCAATGAGATTTGAACTATGACTAAAATTACCTTCTCACAGCCCTGTTTTGGCAGCTAATGTCGTAATGGTTTCTTGTCAAATTAGTAGCAATAAACCATTAAAATATATGCTGCAAACTCTGTATTTTATAGTTACATGTATATTGACCCCCAAAAGTATTTTCATTTTCCAGTAGCCTGACAGGAGACTGAGGCAATTCATGTTTCCCTTGAAAGCTGTCCCACACTGAATATTATCTGTATTTAAATTCCTAAAAGAACTGCCTAAATCTATTGAGTTTACTTTCTACACACCAGCTTGTGTGTTTTACTGTCCACAAGAAATCTGAAATCAAAGATCAAGAATAAAAGCCAGTTAAATTTGCCTGTCCCCTGATTCACCAAGCAGCATGTCTCAGAGCCCATCTGCCAAAGAATCTAACTTTTCTGTGCAGTGGGTTATGAGTTTTACTCGTCTCGTGATTTTGCAACCACTTTGCTTAAGACCCCTCAGCACTTCCCACACACAAAGTTTCACCCCACATTTCTCAAACTTGCTCACTTTTTACATGAAAAATAAACAAGAACAGATTTTTCAGTGTTGTTCATTTTTTCTTTTTTAAAAAAAGGCTTTTCTTTTTAACTAAAATGTACTTTTAAATTAGTTTTAGTTACAAATCACTGTGAATTTTTAAAATACTGTATTAAATGGGGAAAGAGAAACAAGAATTAAGAAAAAAACCCAAAAATATTTCTCTTTTTCACAGAAAATGGATTATATTTAGAGGGGAAGTACGCTGCATGACTAACTTCTGAAGGGCTTCTGGGATGCAGAATTTCTGCTGGGATAGCTAGTTTAATCAAGTAAGAAAACTGAAACTATGATATTTTCTTATAAAGATGAAAACAAATGCTTGCTAGGTAGTGCCCAAACAGCCACCACGTGCCATGCCCAGATGTATTTGTGTTTTGCTTATTGAACACCATAGCTGATTTTTCCAGGGTGAAGGATTCGCCAGTGTTAATCTGTATGTTTTCCCCATCCTATTTTATCAAGCCGCTAATACAACAAAGTATACTAAAAAGAGCTATTTGAATAGATTGCCAGAAGTATTTCCATTAGAAGTGTTTAAAAGTGAAGTTTAAAAGTTAAGGTCACATGTGTGCTGCACTCCCACATGTATCTGCAGAATATTTTACAGATCTCCAGTAGGAGATTAGCAGGGATTTAGAACAGGCAGAGGAACCAATGGGTCTGAAAAAGGACCAAGAGCATTGAAGTATTCCTCATTCCTTACAGAAATGACATGACTGAGACAGTCCCTATTCCAGTTATTAATTTGCATTTCTAAGGAATATCAGTGGCACAGTGAAGACCCTATTTTTCCCATATTAGTGTAGCTTACCATCATAGGACTAGCTAGCAAACTAGAGATTCTGTGAAAGAAACTAATAGGCTTTTTGAGAGGAATTAATTTAACAGAATGAGATATTTGTCCAAAAAAAAAAAAAGAAAAAAAAAGCCCTAAAAAACCCACAATCACCAGCCTACACTCAAACAAATTCCCCCCACACCCAAAAAACCCCAAACCAAACCACCCCCCAAAACCCCCCCAAAATAAAAAACACCCCAAAACTGAGTTTAGACACAGAGAAAGAAAACATTCCGTAACTTGTCTGGAAGAGGATTCTTTGACTCCCCTTAAAACCAAAAGAGAAAGTCATATTTTCTTTTAATTTTTCTATCTGGCACAAATCCACCAAATCTTATGGCTGAAATGACAGCCACTCTGGTACAGATGGGCACTACTCCTCTACTTCTTGGTTCCACTGCTCTTTCTGTATCCTGAGTTAATACAAGGTTAACAAACACCATGAAAATCAACACCTTTCAAGATAAGGGTCAGGCTGGCAAATGGTAGCCCCAGAAAAGCCAATATCCTTCCCCAATTCAACAATTTGGTGCTGAGTTCTGAATGCAGATATAACCTCAAACCTTTTTATTTGTAGGAGGATATGAGCAAAAAAAACTAGAAAGGGAAAGAACAAGACACAAAGGAAGCATAAGAGAAAAACTGGGTATTTAATGTAAGACACAAAGAACATTTTTAGCATTAAAAATGCATGAAGAGAAACATCAATATCAGTTCATTACCTCTCCCTTGGAAAAAGATAAATACAAATGTCTCATTTGTACTTTGTTTGTAGTCTGATTTTTACATACGGCAGGATGTTCTTATTGCAACATCAGCTCTGTTTGATCACATTTGTTTTTGAATCATTCTTATTTGGAATGTGAAAGGAGCTTCACTTGCTATCTACTCATAAACTACTATGGAAGAAATTCCTTTTTTCAGTTCTGACAAGCAACTTTCTTGTGTGCTTATTCCTGTGCAGACACTCACCAAAGAAACTGAATTTTCCAAGCAAGAACTGATTGCAAAACAAGAAAGAAAAAAAAAAAGCTAGTGCTTATGAAGTATAATTACATTCAGAGAGCTCAATACAAAACCTCATGGATCAAAACACATTAGTTCAATTATCCCAGTTTCAAGTCCGATTACAAATATTCGTGTGAAAATAATTACAGTGCAGCTGTCAGTTCTAAAAAGGCCTGCTGTACATAATGAATTGTCCTCTTATGGTTTAAGGAAGGAAGGGAAACATTATTAGCCAACTTTTGTAATATACATACTAGAGCAGGAAAAGTTATCTCCCACTAAACCAAAAGGACTGCAAAACGGTCATCTTCTATGGCAGAAGAGGCAGTAGTTTAATAACACAGAGTAATGCTAATTTGTAATTTGCCATTTCAATAACTATGCTTTCATAATGGGTGTATCTCTTCAAGAAGCATGACTAGATGTGAATTTCTAATTATAAGGACTACAGAATAAGTCATACAGACTCTAAGAGGAAATCAAAGCAACATTACGTTCTGAAGATGTTAAGATCCAGAAGAAAATTCACTAAGATGGAATTTGAATGCTCTTGCAATGATCTGTCATTTTGTAAAACCCGGGGGAAATTTTATCAGCTGAATAAGTATTTTATTTACAATTCTAAAACATTTTAATGAAAAAAAAAAAACATTCAGCCCACTTGTAAAATTGTACCCCACCTATGTGTCTCTTACAAACTTAATTTACACTGTGGAGTTCTTTGTAAACTCTCTGGACATGAAGTCTTATGTTTTAAACACAATGACTTTGAATCAAACGAAATGGATGTGGGTGGGTAAGCAACTTCTATTCCAGTGTCTCACTTTTCCAACATGATGAAAAACAATAATAAGGTTGACTTCCTTTTTGTAAAGCACCTCAAGTTCAACAGGTAGAAAAGTGACTTAAGACATTTCATCTTTGTGCTAAACCCAGCTATAAATCTGTGAGACATTAAAGGGAGATTTTCCAAAAAGGAGAAAAGGTCCAAACGAACTTTTTCTCATCAAAACATTGGACCTTTGTTAAGAAAAGCTGACTGGTTCTGAAAGCGTTTCCATCAGCTTGCTAAAGGGCAGTGGTACAGATCAGCCCCCTTCCTCAGACTGCCCGTTCTGCCCCTGGTCCAGCAACGTACTTCACGTACTTTTAACTCAAAGCATATCACTTATTCATTCTAATTGAAACTATTCAAATGTTTAACATTCATCATCTTTAAGTCATTTGCTGGAACAGGAGCAGAGTAGCTTAGCAAAGGACAATATGAGGCACTCTGCGTCTACCAGTGTACCAGAGGCCAACAGAACCAGAAATTCTATGTCATATGAAGTGACAAAAATTCTTTTTCTGTGGCCAAGACTATCTATGAGGTGCTATTGTTGGTCATTCTTACACAAAAAAAAGTACCTCTTAAATAGCACTTGGATTCAACAGACGACAACCAACAAGATGGATTATACAAATGGCCCTGGAAGAGTTTGCAAAAGAAGTGCACAACATAAATGGAAATATCTGCAGTGGTGCATACCATTTGTTTCTATCTTTGGCCACATGTAAAGAAATTAGAATTATCAACCTATTTGGTCCCTTGGTTAAAAGAATTTTTTTTGGCACAGGTTCAAGCCTGAATGCAGAAACCTCCAGACCTCAGAGTACTGTAATTTTCAATCCCTGCACAGATTTGGTTTCAGTTAAGCTGCAGTCTGCTTTTGTAGCAGGGAGAGGTAGAATTTGGCTGTAACATATTCTCTAAGTACAGTCAAATGAAGCTCTTTGGTGTACCACATAATCACAAATAATTATTGCATACATACTTGAAAGCATATTTGTATTATGTTCAGCACACGGAACTCCCACTGACATTGATGGGAATTCCATGCCTGAATGTAAAAGACACCCATGCCTGTGGGTTTGGGGTTTATATGCTTTTCCCCCTATTTTTGAGAGTCACAATAATCTTGTAGTGAAGATTTAGCCTTGGGTCTCAAAAGACTTGCATTCAATCTGCCACTTGGTTCTTGTAAGACTTTGAGCAAGATATTTCACTTTTTTAGTCTCTGTTTCCCACACAGTAACAAATACAATACTACTTCCTCACCCCACCCCTCCCTGCCCTCTCTCTATCTTGCATCTTCCTATTTGAAACTCTGTACTTGGCCTGCAACTTTTCATCTGCTTGTCCTCTTGCATGAGGGGCACAGATTGCACTCAACTATTCAAAGCACTATCAGAGTAGAGACAATAAAAACAGCCAAGTAATGATGCTCAAATAGATGTTAATATCCCAGTACAACCACCACATTTGGCAATTTGTTCATAAATGTCAAAAGAGATTTGCTTCAGTCTTACAGGAATGAATTCTGCCCTCGGTGTCTAAGGCCAGTACACTTTTAGTGCCTACCCTATTCTTTTCAATCAGTTTTTAGCAATTGTCACAGCCATCAGCATAAGGGTCAAGAGAGAAAAAACTTTTGATTTCGAGATGATTATCTAAAAGCATGGGAGCCAGTAAACATACCTCACCAAAAAAATCAATGACAGCACACGGCAGTAAATCTCAAGTAAAAGACATTTTTGTAAAAGAAATACTTTTCAATTTGGGTAAAAATAGTTCTGAAAAAAAGGACTGTATTCTAATCTCTATTTATTCTCTTATTTGGCTTCTCATGTGCACAGGAAATATGACTTGAAGACATCCTGGTAATAAAAAAATCAGGCATGCTTTGATAGCCATTCACTACGGTCCTCCAGCTAACATCATCAGTGTTATTTATACTTGGAGGGAGAAGGCAGAGATCAACTCAATATTCATGAAAGCAACAGACCAGTATAGTTAGTACTATTGGAAAGAATGTCAGCAAGCAACCTTGCTATTTGGTTAGCTTAACTTGGAAAAGCAGGAGAGAAGCCAGAACAATATACATTTGCAAAGGTTTATTTTGACAGTGTGTTTAGCTGTTCAGTTTTTTCAGACATTTTTCCTCCTCGAATGCCAGTACTACTTCTTAAAGGCTAATCTCAGGTATTAAACAACAACCAGCTTAAAAAAGGTACAGTGCATCTGAAAACAGTAAACTACTGGTGGGATTGTTTCTAGGAGGGAAAGGTCCATGGAAACTGCTGTTTAAGTTGGCAGGGCACCTCTGGTTCATAGAAGAAAAAGTGTTCCTGTTATAAAACACTTCTCTTGTTAGCAAACGCTGCACATGAACGGGCAGCTGTACTTTGCTTACCTCACGGGTGACTCTTCCGTTGTTATCAAAGTCATACAGTGTGAAGGTCCATTCTTGCCTGTTATCTTCCTCTACAGACACATCACATTGCAATTCCTAAGAAACATGCAAAGAGCAGCTCATTACCTAAAGCAAAAGGCCTGTTTGCAGAGGACACTCTCCATAGAGGGAGGCTGCTTGCTTCTTCCTTTCTCCCTCCCTTGTGAGAGAAAGCTTTCAGGATACGTCCCGGAGAGGCCTCTGCTCGTCACAATAAAGAGGTCTCATCACAATCACATAACAATCCTAACTCTCTGGGCTACACTTCAGAGAATTCACAACATGCTTTCTACTTCATTGTAGAAAACAAAAAGGTACAAGAAAACTACTCCCTAAAGCTCTTGAAATATAGTAAGATTTCCCACTAAAAAGTGAGCAGGAAAACTCTGCTTAACTCAGGAAGACAACAGAAGCAGACTCACAGAACGAGGCAGCACACTACAGGGCCAAGAGCAAGGATTAATACAACATGGACACAAATCCCCACCAGCGAGACCTGCCCTTGACACAGATATTTGATAAGCAAAGATTGTCAGAGTTAGTGCAGTACAGCATCATGCCACTGGAGCTCCTGAAATGGAGCCTGCCTAGGAACTGGCAAGTAAGAACGACCTGGGAGTAGTGCCTGCTCTGTGTTTTAACTGTGCTTCTGTTAGTGAGAGTGTGATCTGTGGAAGGCCTGAAAGAATCAATTTGTTAAAGGGGGGAAAAAACTCCCCAAACCAAAACCAAGACTTCAGTCAAGAACAAAGAATGAGCTTTGACTGACTCCAGTCACCTGGTGCAAATTGTCTGCTGTCTCTCAAGGCCTGTGCAATAAGAATTATCCAGAGCCACAAAAAGGGAAAACAGAGAAGTTACAGTGCAATTAAATGTAAGTCACTGTATGCAAGTAAAACAAACAGCTCCAAATAACTTCAGTATGATAGACCTCAAAATACCTGGTTGATCTGACTTGAAACCAACTCCCCAGAGCAGTTACGGGTACCCCTGTCCCCTGCCGAGTTCAAAGGCAGTGCTCTCTCAGTTGTAACAAGCCCGGCTGAGAGCTGCCAAGTGCCCCACACTCCACTGTGGAAACATAGTTTTGTATTACATAAACATTACCGGCACCTTTAAAAGCCAAATCACATCCACCTCAGATTTAGAGCTCTTGTCGCAACACTTGCGTTTCTGCTTCCTTTATACCTTTGAAACATTTACCAATCTCTTAGCTCTCAGCTTACATAGCTGGAAAACTTTCATTTGTACAACAAGGGAAAAAATATCAATACTTGGTTTCTTGCCACATATTAATACTTCCCTGTCCCACACTGCCTAACATAACATCTTTATGTGAGGATGTGCTCTGCTTAGTTAAGAGCCATGGAAACCTTCCCTGCATTAGTCACGGTGCCTAGTACCAAGTGCTAACCTTTATGGCATGCCAAGAACTACTTGGGAACAAACGCAGACTCTGCTGGCACAGTGGAGTTACAGCTACTCTGGCACCAACCATGTTGACAGGTGTCCTCCAACATTCAAATATCAAGGCACTGTTAATTGCAATTTATCATGCCTTCCCTGTCTGCAAATGTCTGCTACGCAAGGCAGAATATAAAATGTGCCTAGGAAAAGAGTTATCACTGTGGAAAAAAAAAAAAAAGAAAAAGAAAAAGGGCAGGAAAAGTCACCTCCCCCCCCGAAGGCACATAAGCACCTAGCAACACCTGGACTGCCCACGGGAAACCTACCTCCTCTGAATCAGTCTTAAACCAGTAAAACATGGATTGTACCAGACTACCCAGTCTGCTCTGGAGAAGGAAATGAACATCCGAGCCGTGCTGCAAGGTGGCTGCATGGTCTTTTAAACAGCAATTGAGGAAATGCAAAACTCATTACTGTGACAGGCTGACAGCACTGAAAGGCAGAAGTTTGCCACGTCTGCTACAGTTCAGAGATGAAAATTCATGCTGTTTCTTGCCAGTACCAGAATATCTTCCTTCTCACCAAGACAGACAACCCACCAGCTGGATGACAGCACATTTTAATACTCATATTTATGAAATCACTCTCTGTATAAACAAAATCCACCAACTACACACAATGTCTGGCAGTTGTATGATGTTTGTAAGTCTACAAGGAAATAGATCACTGAACTCATTGCCCTTCAATTCCTCTTGCCGTGTGATCAGATGAATTTCCTGTGTAGCAGGTCAGTTATTTCACTTTGGAGACTTTCTGGCACAGAAGACTGATCCTTACAGATGGTTTCACAAGCATCTTTTGCACCAGGGAGATTTAACCAAGTGCAGTAGTCCACAAAAGTCAATCTAAAGATTTGGTAACATGGTAGCTGGCACAGTAGATAAAGGGTTAAAACAAAGCCACTTCTTACTATATATTTCAGATCCTACAGGGAAATGATCATCATTTGATTTTGTCCACACCTGGAAATAGAAGTCACTAATCACCTCATAAGAAGCATCAATAGTAAGATGCTGAATTGTGCCCATTCTGTTGCCTCCTGTAGCCATCACAATCGTTGGGAGCAATAAACACGGATCAGATGACACTATTTGGTCCACAGGTTATTTTTCTACCATAATTATGTCAGTACAGTGAAACTTTAAAATACAGAGGACTTACTTCAAATTTCAGTTGCTTCTTGGAACTTGTGCGTGTGTCACTTTCTTTTTCTGCTTTCTTTTCATCTCCACTGCAAACTCCATCTGTCTTCTCTGGAGGCAAAGCCACTGCGAAAAGCATATTTAAGAAAAAACTCTTATAAGGAAATGTCAAAGCCGTCTTATATTTGCAAATCTGTCTTTATATTTAGGGTGAAATTGATTTCAGCAAACTTGTATGAGAGGATCATTATACTTGATTTGCTTTTGTGTTCACTACACATCTGGGATAATTTCAGCAGACAATCTACCAACAGCTTTTGGTACACAGCCTCTCTTACAAACATCACCAGAGTCACAGGAAGTTCAAACACAATATTATGAGAATATAAATCAGCAGAACTGTTACTGCAAATAAGTTGAATAATTTGCAAAACATTGAAAGTTGGTGACATATTGCAAAAATGCATCACATTCACCAGCAGTGAATGAAACAATGAAGCTGAAAGTCCTCATTCTGTTCCAATTTCCCTCTTCAAATACACGCTAGCCTTACTACCTTCCAAGAAGGTAACACTACCTGATAAAAAGGTTAAGCTGCATTTTTTCAAGTATGTTCAAAAAAGTACATTTCACCCAAGTTTTACATTAAAACACCATGCACTTGCATAAATCAACAGTAGTCATAAAGAGCACCAATATTAACCTCCATCACAACATACTGCAACATATGCCAGATATATAACAAAGATATATGCTTCTCATGTGGATAATAAGACAAATGCCTATGACCTTCATAGCTGTGCCTTCGGATCTTGCAGAGGCACACAGCCTTGCACATGATGACACCCTATATCTGAAGAAAATTAATTCTATATTCATTAGTGTTATGAAAATATACACAGATCTTTTTTACCCTACTCTCAGACTTTTTAGATATGATTTTTCACACATCCATATACCCCTGATAACAACGTTATATCCATAATCCATTATGTATAGCAGCAATCCTTCCTACTCCCCCAAAAATAGCAGATTTTGTGAGAACACAGGTCCTAAAGTCAACATTTTCTCCTCTTGTACTGCAGCTATGTAGGAACTGTTTCTTCAGGATGCCTTTGTAAGTAAGATCTCACTTGAGTGCCAGTTCAGTCAATTCAGATCCCTTACAAAAAGGGAAACCTGATCCCCTCCAGTTCAGGGTGATCCATTTCAAACCCGGTTTACTCTGTGGCTCTCCTGGTGTTCCACACTGCTGGGCTGCCTCACAAGCATTCTTCCAGGAAAGCAAGTCACCAGCATGTCAGAAATTAAGATACTCTATCAGCCATTTCCCAGCACTTTCTTTCATGTTTAAAATAGAATAATCAGCTTCATATAAACAAAAAAAAAAAAGAAAAAAAGAGAAAAAAAAAACTACCAAAAAACCCACAAAACAAAAAAACCCCAAACCAACCAAACAAAAAGAAAACAAACAAAAACCCCACAAAAAATGCAAAACCCCCCCAAACCAACTCCCATTACCGTATCTCTATATTCTCAGATATTCCAGAAGCTAAGATTTTCACGACAACATTCACATTGCCACACTGCAATACCTATCACATATTGTAGTTTAATTTCTTTGTTTAAATTTAACATTATTGTAATACTTTTGTTTGTTTGTTTTCAAAACTGTGGTATACAAGATGGATGTACACTTTACAATACATAACTTTAAAGTCTATCTGAAGAAGCACCATTTGCTTTATACTCACTTTATCCATAAATTTAACTCAACACTCCTGAAAGTCCAAAGCTAGGGCCACAAAAAGACCCCCATAAAACAAAAGACAATATTTGTTCGTCTATCTCAGTCCAGCTTTGTTGTTTCTTTCTAAAATCAACAAGCAATTAAAAGGTAATGTGGGCCTTCATAACATGGACAGTTTCACTGAAAGTGGTTCTTCATAGCTATTAAACATAGTCCTAGATTTTTCAGAGGCTCATTTATCCCAGTGACTGGTTCTTCACATGCACAGTTACAAGCTGATAGAAACATTTGTAAGAGAGGCTTTTGCAATCCCTCACAATCTTCCTCTAGGAATGTGGGATAAATGAAAGCCGAGCAGGTATGGCCCCTGTCTTCCTTGGGACAGCGGACAGCCAACTGGATAAAAAATTCACCCCTATTATCGCCAATTCTTTTAAATGTTTAAAGGTACACAATGGCCAAAATACTTCTGCAGTGGTCTTTAACCTATTTAGGCACACCATCCCAAATGGTAATGGCATGGCAAACAACATTAGGCTGAGAACACTCAGGAGCAGATCCTGCACAAGGTGACTCTTTCCTGCCCCAGTGCTCCCTGTTGGGTTTTGCTGTCAAAACAGTGTCTTACAGAGCATTCCCTCCTTTTCAGCACCACACTCTTGCACTGTGCTGAAAGCCACTGGCATATGCAAAGAGCACCAGAGTGCCACAGTCCACCAGGTGCTTCAGAGAGGAACAGCACAGAGCTACTTTCTGGTTTCAGGAACAGCCCTTCCACTGGCACATTTAATAACCTGTCTGGATGTACAATTTGTGTATTCAGATAGGAAGCTTTCACTTTCATGTATAATTTATGCAACAGAGGAAAAAACGTGCACTGACAAATTAGTCTTTTCAAAAAAACAAGGGTTCAACTATTGGGGAAGGAGGGGATACATCTTGCAGTACACTCCTTGAGAGAGTTTAAATACTGTATGCCAGAAATTATCCTCTTTGAGCTTTGCTGACCTTTGATCTGAAGAACTCATTGGCCTTGCTGCTCCAGGGAATTATCCTTTGAAATCAGTTACTCATTTTGGAGCTCAAATGAAATGGGGAAATCTGGTGATCTCATCCTGATGTCAAGTTTCATTCAGCAAAGAAAAATGAGATCTAAATGGGGAAACTTTAAAGGGAAAAAGGGGACATTAAAATAGTATTTACAAGTGATCAAATAATGTGTCTGTTCATATATCCTCATGTGCCTTATCCAAACCCAATGCACATTTAAAAATACATACTGTTTTGTCTGAGAAGGGAAGGATAAGTATTTGGTATCTTGCTTCTATACTTAGTTTTGACTATTGACAAGTGCTCAATTTCATGAAGGATGCAAACACATGCTGAACCTACTTATAAATAAAATGGGAATGTCTGCTTGGGGCAGTTAAAACTGGCAGCCTGTAAACAGAGATCCAGCAGTGAGCTGCATGCCAAGGTTCAGATATATTCACAATGTGAGCTTCCTTTCAGCTCTGCCAATGATATTAAACCAGACCAGACAAGATAGCTATCTCAAAGGAGTGTGGAGAATTAATAGACTTGTGTTTCCAAAGTCTAAGCCATCAGAAATAGGTTCATGTACAATATATCATCTGTGCAAAAATACTTACTTACCTCCCCACTCAGATAACAAGTTCTGACAAAAAGAACGTGCTACATAGACAAATACCCTTGTTGTGGGAATCCACAACTGGAGGGGAAAAAAGGTATATATATTGCTTCTCATGGGAATAACCATATGCTCTCACAGACAATGTTCCCTAACAGAATGTTTCATGAATTGAAATACTGCATATGTTTTCTTTATTATGTTCTTTCCTTATTCATTATTAATGGTCTTGTATACACTTTATAACCTTAAGACACTATAAAAATGCGTCTGGACAATATTTGAAATTGGAAGGACAATAAAGGAAAAATATTAACTTGGAAAAATTGTGAAATACCATTCTTTCATGAAAAACAAACTGACTGGCTTAAGTGTACTAGCAGATGTTTCTCTCTATGATTGTTAATTACTACCACGCAATTGTTCCTAATTTAAGTGGGGGAGGAAGAGAGGGAGAGAATGAACACTAGCATAAAGATATTAAGACTCATCCCAGAAGAATTGGGTCTTTTTTTTTTCAGTTTTTTTTTTTTTTTTTCATTCCTATGTGAAGAGGGTAATAGCTCAAAATGCTCCTTAGGAATCACCGAAATATCCCAGAAATGAGGTAAACTGCTGTGCTGTGTGTATTGAATGAGCATAGATTTGTAAGCTTCAGGCAGCCAAACCATTCTTCCCTCTCCTCCATCCTCCATCTGAGAATAACAGAGAAAAATTGAGCTGCACTCAGGTGGAAAAGTGACTGTTTAAACTTTCACCCTCACCCAGCTAGCTTGTCATTCCACGTTTCTCAAAGGCTCATTCCAACAAAGCACCATGCTCTTTATCAAATGATCTTCCTTCTCAAAGTAAGGACAGTTTCACTCTGTTTTTCAGCTGTACTTAGCGTTAACAGGGTCCTGTGGCCAGAATCAAAGAAGAATGCAACTCTGATGAATGTTCAGGTCTAAGTCATGGCTACCACCTCCAAATTTGCACAGCAGTTAGGAGAACTGAGGTTAAAGACAAACTACTTCAGAGCCTCTTTGTGATGACAGCCATTCCAAAAGGTATGTGATTATCACATCACCTTAATTCAAAAACCAGAACTGGGGGAGAAGCTGTGCAACCCCACAACAATAAATCAGGACTGGACATTACCAGTGATGTCTTAACCCTGTCTTAATGTCAGGGTCATTACTCTGCAACGTAAAGGTAACTTTGGAGAATTGACGAAAATGCCATCTATGAAAGTCTATGAAACCAAACCTCTGAAGGGAAATGTTATTAGCCTTCTTTTCATGTTGGATAGACTGGATTCCACAGCAATTGTTTAAAACAACTACCAAAGACAAAGGGACAGAATTATCTGTACATGGGAAAAAAAAAAAAAACAAAAAACAACAAACCTTGAACCTAAGACTTGTGGGGGAGTAGGATAAAAGGAAAATTTAAAAATTACGTATCAAGACACAGAGATGAAGTTATAAGCACTTCTGTAACAGCTCATTGAACTTCAGTAGCAATATTTGACCAGTGGAATTGAGCAAAGAGCTGACCCAACTGAGCTCAGTAGTAAAATTCCTACTGACGTCAATAGGGTAAGGGTTTCCCTTCCAATTTACAGATCTAGCAGATGCAGCAGAACTTAAAGACTATGAGGACCAAAGGGATAAAAAGAGAATTAATTTCATTGGGTTTTTTTCGGAAGTCTCTGATGTCTAAATTATCTGGTTCTGTCAATACTTTTTTCATTGTAAATCAGGTTTGACAAACATAACTGACATTCTTCACTGACTGCATAACACCCAGAGCAATAACAGCCATATTTGAAAGTCTAAATTGAGGAGAAGTCCTTTAATTAACAATTACATTCACATCCAAATTTCACTTTTAAGTAATCCTGGAGGCCATGGATTAAGAAATATCACCCCCATTAAGAACACATTTTGTTTTATTCCACTGAATTAATTGAAACACATCCCTGATGGAGATAACTTTGCTTGAGGAAAGGTCCTCTTCTCCAGGGCAAATGAACATCAGGAAAATGGAACCAGGAAGAAAGTAACATTCCTGTTCCACAGCCACCAGAGCAGGAGCGTAAAAAAACAGGCTTGTCCTGGGTCAGTGCCAAAAGCATGTATTCAACTTTCCCTGCCTAAAAGCTGAAGCTGATGAATTAGACACACCCTTCAAAACAACAAAGATCAAGCTGCCTTCTCTGAAACTTATTGTAAGGAAATTAATTGTCCATTTTATGTCCAGTGGGACAAGTCAAAACCAACAGGAGCTGCACTAGTAGAGCCTTGTACCAGTCTGGGATGGGTATTTCAACCTGAAAATACGGAGAGAAGTCACGTTCTTCTATTTCACGGTTTCCTGTTGAAGGTCACAACACAAATTAAAGGTTCAATTGCACACCATAGGGTGACAAAACCCAGGATTGTCACAAGACCTACGGCAGGCACCTGACCGTGGGGAGGCAGAGCAGAAGGCTAGTGACTCAGACCTTGTGACAGCTTGCAAAATACAAAAGACAGAATAACAAAAATAGACAACCAAAACATGTTTTCATCATTCAGGCATCAAATGATGATTCTAAATGACAAGACACCACTATGACACTGAGGAGTGGCTAAGCTGAAGTTCACTTGAATATTCAGAAAACATTTTCTTTCAAACATAAAATTTAGTCAAACTCACAGATCTGTGCAATACCACCTCTCTTAAAGGTTAAATTCCTTTTGCCAACCCCAATAATTCGACATTCTTAAGTAGAAGTACTTCCAAGCCCTGATACAGAATCACAGGTTTCTATTGAGGTCTGGCTTTTTTTTTTTTTTAATTTTGTTGGGGTTTGTTTGTTTGTTGTTTTTGGGGTTTTTTGGGAGGAGGGTGGGGGGGATTTTTTTATTATTTCCTTACAAAAACCCCTTTTGTACTAAAGATGTAGATACAAAGGACATTATGGTCTCTCTCTGCTAGCTAGGGTGTAACTCATACATGCTTAAACACTAAACCTAGATTTCTCACACTCTTTCTGGAGTGAGTTTGCTAAAGGGAGGGAGTTTGCTGAATTTTGCCAGATTATGATTCCCTTTTCCAATTAGTTCCCCAACTGGCTGTATTTCATCAACAGAAACTGCCAGATTAAATGCCTTACTTGACCATCTTCACCCAATACACTTTGATGTTCAGTTCTCAAGCTTCAAAATACCTTTTGGATGGAGATCAGACAGCACTAAACAGAATTACTAATTAATTAAGCAAAGTTAAATTTTAAACACTGTTTGTTGTGTTAGCCAAAAGCCTGAACAGAACAGTCTTTTGTTTTTCCTTCCTCATTGGAGATCAAAGAAGATAATTTCTCACTCTTCTCCTCTATCTTAAAAAAAAAAAAAAAAAAAGGCAAAACACAAAAAAATCCAGCACACAAGGAGGGGGGAGAACATGACAAAAGGGAAGAATCTCCATAAGCTTCGGTCAGAAGAGTTCAGGATGATACCTGTAGCAGTAGGATTTGTGTTTGATCAGTGGACATATCAAAAGCCATGTGACCAAAATGCAATCT
Source organism: Xenops minutus (assembly GCA_035221455.1). Taxonomy (NCBI): domain Eukaryota; kingdom Metazoa; phylum Chordata; class Aves; order Passeriformes; family Furnariidae; genus Xenops; species Xenops minutus. The sequence goes on along the minus strand of JAWWEE010000018.1, from coordinate 8,362,570 downwards.
GCTGTAACTATCTGTATCATTTAACATGGCTAAGTACTTAAGTGAAAATTGTCACTGCCTATGGACCACTTACCACTTTCTAACAGCATTATATGTCCCTGGAGCTCTGAAGGGGCTTGGGAAGCATTGAATTCTGTTGCTGTGCAGTGACAGATGGGGATATCAGCTGAGCACTTGTGACTGACTTAAAGCAAAAGAAGAAAGATTTCTCTGAAGATGGTCATTCACTGATTTTCGTTAGTAACTGGTAACAATTTTGCTTTTTAAAAATTCCTTTTCAGTGTAAGTTGCAGATATGCACATGCATATAGGATTTTCTATCCTGAATTTCCTTTGTCTCTTTGGGTTTTTCTTTTCCCCTGAGATTCACAAGGGGAGAAAAAGAAGAAAGAAACCCAGCCACTACATAACCCTTTATTCAAATGAAGGCTGAGTAGGTAATGTTATTAATAATGTAGGCTTTGATATCAGCTCACTCCCATCTAACTTAGATGTTCAATGGGAAAATCGTGTTTCTACCACCTTTGCTATGATAACGGGGCCTCTAAAGGTATCTGAACTCTAATATTCATTTCATCAGAATTGCTTCCCATGAGAAAGAATGTCACTCTGACCCTCATAAAGCTAACCTTTTATGGAGAGCAATATTGTTGACCTGTACTGTAACGTTATTTTGGCTGTGATGAATCAGTTGCACAACTGAGAACTCCTTCATAGTTAATATTCAGTAGTAGGTTCAGTGTTCCCATCCTCAGTGCTCTACATTACTCTGAGAGGAGGGGGAGAATGGAGACAACACAACTAAAAAGCATTGCTGTTATCAAAAGGTCAGCATATACACCTGCACATACAAGCATAGGTCTCTTTCCCTTTTCATATTTATGCATGGATGAGGAATGGTACTGAGGTGATACACCACACACTGCAAAATATATGGGGAAATAAAATTCATCAAATTTGACCCCTCTCCCAAAGTCTAGAGAGCACACAGGATCTCATCATAAGAAATTATTCCCATGGAGCAAAGGCAGGTATCTGCTCATTGTTATTAATTAGTACAGCACAGCCTAAAGAGCTCAGCCAGAGATGGAAGCCCACTGTGCCATGAACTGCTCAAAGTGCAGAAGAGGAGATGGTTTGGAGCATGGTTTGGGGCACGCTTACAGGACAAGCCAGCCCTTCCTGTTGCTCTAGAGAGCCCATGTGCTTTGCAACGCAAGATTCAGCTTTCCACTTTGAGCTACTCCTTTGGTGGAAGATCCTATAATATTCTTCTAGACACTGTCACTGTGAATTTGCCTTCAAATGTGGCATCTTGAAACCTGGGCAGCAATCACTACGTGCTAGTGGGTCCTGGGTAGCCCCTGCTGCAGGGCACAGGCACACAGGACAGGGCAGCTGGGTGCTCTGTGTAGCTCCCAGAGGGTCCTGCAGCAGCACAGAGAGTGGGTCCATCCGAACCCCGCTTTGCCAAGACCACCCTTCCACATCTGGCTGGCTCCACTCTCTGTAAAGGCTCCTTAAAACAACAAAACAAGGGTCTGCAGCACCAAACTTCAGCTTTGTGCCTCCAAATCTTTAGGCTGGACTATAACTGCCTCCTAAATACATCTTTTGCACAGAGTCCAGGGCTGCCTTGGCTCCCCTCGCCACCTCCCCTGCCAGCGCTGAGCCCTGTGTGCAGCCCTGGCTCAAGGCACAGCAGTGCTCTCCACTCCTCCAGAGCCCTGTGAAAATTCCTTGGGTAGCAGCTCTTGTACTTCTGGATATTTTGTTTTACAACTAATATTCCCTTCCTCTCTTTCTGTTACCTTTACAGTTTTAAATCCTTTTCGGTACAAAGTTGAGCACTCTGGATGACGTATTTTATTGGTGAAAGGGCCTGTATTGCTGGATCAGATTTATAAAGCAAGAAAAAACTGATTGCTGAGGTTTGTTTTTTTTTTTGTAGGCTGGGGATTGGGACTTTCCATCTAACAAGAGCAGCTGGACTCCAAGCTCTTTCAAGAGTAGAAATGTTGCTCCAGGTTCATTTCCACAACCCCATAGTGCTGCATTTATTATTTGCTTTTACTCACAAACTAGTTGTGGTTACAAAAAAAAAAAAACAACAAAACTTGTCTTCCAAACAAATGACATTTTATCTCTTTCTCCACAGGAGAATAAGGTTGACTGCTACTTGTGCTTTGAGGTTTGGATGTGATTGAGATGAAACATCTGTTAAGAAAAAAGGTGTGGGGGGACTTTTTTCTGCTAAAAATATCATGCTTTTTTTTTTTTCCACCAAACTTGAAACATGTGATGAAATCCAACTTTTAAAATATAACCCTGGAGCTACTTGAAACTATAAAAGTCTCCTCAGTATCTGAGGCAAGTCAGAATTTCCACTGTTCAAGCTGGGCTTTTATGAAGAGCAGACTTTAGAAAAAGCTGTAATCTGTCTAGGTAACAAAGGGCACTTGTTCTGCCTGGTGTGGTAAAACTTTGGGTTTCTGTAGCTACTGCAGCAGCAGTGGAGTTGAAACACACAAAAGCACCCTGACTGATACACACTTTGAATTTGGAACAGCAACTGGCAAAGGAATATGCTTGTCATCGAAATCGCCTCCATAGGTCTGCATCTACACAGCCGTGTGTTTGGAAGGTTCAGCAGGATGATGGGTTGCTGTGTCTAAACTCTGTGGCCCCAAGGGTCAGGCTTCTATCGAGACATCTACATAAAACAGTGGCTCCTAAATTCAGACCCAGAAATGCAAGAGCGATTTAATCCTGTCGTAATGTGTATCCTCAGAGGAGACACTCTGGGATATGAAATCCCTCTGGGCAGGAGAGAAGGGCATTAACAGTAGCATGCACGTGGAATCTAAACAACAATCTACTGCGGAAAGCTACCAAACCCCAGCAAAGACAGCACTCAATCTCAGTTGTCTGCCATGCCATGGTTGAGTTAAACAGAAAAAAACTTGCAACTTTAGGAATATTTGGGGGTTGCATCAGGACATATTACCTATTAAATGCAGTATTCAACATTTCTAAAAATGAGTGTAATGTTTCATGTAAAGGCAAGGGATCTCAAACAAATATGTTGTCTTCTGAAATATCAAAGGCCAAAACTTCTTTCAATTACAAGGGCACAAAACTGGAATAATTCCATGAACACCAGCATGAGAGTATTATCCAGTCCAAAATCTTTCCCTGAAAATACACACTAGCTTCACATGGGTAAAAAAAAAAAAAGGGGGAAAAAAAAGAAAAGAGAGAGTCACAAAAGAGTCAGAGAAGAATGGCATTTTGACTCACTTTTCAAAAACATGTTTAATAAAACCTCCATGAACTGTGGTCAAAGCTACAAGAAAAATAACTGGTAATAATCATTGCTGGGAAATTAAAAGTAGAAAAGGACCTTTGTTCAAGTAGAATAAATGAAACCACTGGTATTCATCATGTTTCCAGAGAGATTGTTTTCAAACTCCTGACTTGTTCCCATATTTCATTCTTTGTTCTTGGGGGTGGATGTCCCGGGGCAAAGTTTAAGCACATTTTTATACTGCTGCACAAGTACAGTAATGCAGCTTTATCTCCGTACCATACACACCAGATCATCTGTCTCTCACAGATACACCCACGTCCACCGGTTTGTGAAGGCCCATCTGACAGCAGAGCTCCCCTCCCAGATCAGCCACCACTGCTGAGGAAAGAGAGCAGGACATGCAGACAGACACAGGTAGTTGTGACCCAGCCACCCTGGTCAGGTTTGGCAGGTGCACCCACAGCAGAGCTGTCACCCAGCCTGCCTTCCCCTGCACTCAGCGTGACTGGTACCCAGCCGAGGCCACAGGAACGGCTCACCCAGGTATGCTGCCTGTGCTACGGCTCTTCCTCCTCTGAATCACAAAGCTGACAGTCCGAGGGAAACACCAATGACCAAGACTGACTAAGTGAGCCCAGGTTACTGAGGCCCAGCCCTTCCAAACCATACTCACAGACAATGACCCTCGTATCCCTGGCACCCACTGCCCAGAGCTATCCCAGTTATGCTACAAGGTGGCTTCCCTCGAGCTTCACTCACTGATGTGAACAATGAGCTGGGTGCCAATGTTCCTTTGCCTGAGCCCTGCCACGATGGTTTACTCACCTTTGGGATGCTGAAGGCAAATGGAAGAGCCCTCCTGCCTTTGATGAGATCTCCCTGAGCTTTTACCCTTTAATTTTTCTGCTTCCCACATGCACCCTGATGGTCTGGCTCTCTCATGCTACAAGGGAAGCAGCTTGAAAGATCCGTAGACATAGATTTTTCAACAGGTATACCCACAGTTCACAACTACTCCAGAGCGAAGAGTAAATGAATATCTTATTGTTAATTGATTGTGTTTTTAATGACCACTCAGAAAGAGCATTAGCTTCTCTGTGGAAGAAGGAAAAATTGCCAGTCCTAGGTAGATGGAAAGAGAATGGAAAACCAATATTATTATAAATACCATGCACATAAAATTATTTTAAAGCTTTCCATGTTTAAAACATTCATTAAGGATTGACTCTGCCTTTTTTTTTTTTTTTAGGTGCTTATTCACTTACCTTTTCATTATCTTAGTTCATGACTGAAGTATTTTTTACACATTACATATAATTAATATTAAGATTTGGCTTTCTTCAGACACCATAAAGAACAGAGACCACCTGTAAGTTTGGAAGGCTTTCTTGTGTTGAAGCGCTCTTTCTGTCACATTCTAAAGAACAGAAAACCCCAGGCTGCATTCTCAGCTTTGCTGTTGTGTTCCTGAACCAAAATACAACTTGCTTGTGTTCAATATAACAACTCTCCAGCCACATAGAATGATCTGAACACAGATAACAATATGAAACTATTACTTACACCAGGTATGATCTTCCCAGTCTAAGGCAGAAGATTATAACCCAGAACACTCTCAAACCAGAGACAAAACATATCATTTACCAAAACCTTAGGCAGCACCAGTAGGAGCTGGTGGGTGTCAGCGAGAGGGAGTGATACCCTACATGCAGGGAACAAGCACAACACAGGGAGGAGAGCACATACCCTCTGCACAGCCAGCAGCTCAGTGTGAGGAGGAAAGTTCACCCTCCAAGGTGTCATAACAGCCCACTTTTCACTGCCTTTCTGTGCTGTGCTTGCCAACACGGGTGGGAGCTGTTAGACACTGCAAAGGTTCATTTGGAAACACCTGGAGACCACTAACTCATTACACACAGGCCATGGGCAACCCTTGGATGGCAACAGTCTTTCATCACTACTGACCTGGCTGGACTTGAAACAGCAGCTCTAGAAGTAAAAGCTTCTGATCCAAATACCAACCCCTCTCAACTGGAACAGCTAATGTTAAGAAACACTTGTACAATTTTATATTTTTTTCTTTTTTTTTTTTTTTTTAAGTGCCTTATGCCGTAAGATTTTCCTCCCACTCATGGCAAGCAGCCTACCTGCTTCTTATAATTTCCTGGATCTGTGCACAACCACAGGAAAACTTCTGCTAATCCTACCAGTCTCATGTTCTTTGGTGACTTTTATTCTAACTGCCAAACTAAGCAGTTTTCTCTTGGCGCTCTCCACTGCTCCTTCCTCCCCATACCCCACGTCCTTCGGTACTCCTTCCAATTCACAGTAACCAGCTTATCAGCTGCCAGCCTCAGCAGGGACTCGCTGCTTGTCAGATACTCGTGGCTGCTGCCCAGGGGTCACCCTGTAGCTGAAGATATTTTTCAGAGTTGTTTCATGCCCTGTTGAGTAGTAGGAAAGGATAAAGCAGAAACCTCCTGAGACCTGAAAAAATGTAACCAGTGAGCAAGTGATCCCCAGTCTGAGGTGATCACACAGCATATACTCATGCATAGCAAATCTATGGTAAGTGCATAGGATTAGCAACAAGTCATTAAAAGGCAGAGTGCCCATATAACATCCAAGAAGGCTGACCACAAGAGCACTTTCAAGGTGGCATTGTTAGTTAGCACTCTATTTACAGAGTCAGTGATAAATAGGTATCTGGTTTAAGAACCCAAGAGAGAAGGGACCTTAATTTTCTGCAAAGCACCAAGCCTGCATCAATAGTACTAGATAGGTAAAAACAACAAAGATGACATAAAGCAAATTTGCCTGTGTGCAAGACATAATCTATGCCTTTTCTATAAATACACTGAAATTACTTGTATATAATATACAATTACATAAGCTTTAGAAAATAAATTAACTAACCATCATAACTGAAAGCATTAACTAGAGAGAAGCATGCAGTCTGAAATAACTGCCTTTTATTACTGTTTTGTAGCTCAGCCTAGGACAATACATTATTTTATTAGAGCTAAGAGATTAATGAAGTATGGTAAAAAGAGCATCCCAGGCAAACAGAAGGTTAGCTAAAACTAGTTAAAATGCTTGTTGAACTTCCCCTTTGCTGATAAGTTTATAAACCATTTGGGCCCAAGTACCATACCTTGCCATCCCTCCTCTGAGCTGACAACCCAACAGATATTCTTCCAATTACCAATTTTAGAAACAACTCCAGGAACTAAAGCCTTCACCCAGTTTTTCCTGAATGAAGAGATGGAGGAAAGGCAATTATCTCACATAAGGGCAGCCCTGCGGTGGGATGCAGTGGAGAAGGATACTCTCCTCATGCTCTCCCCTTCAGCTGTAGCCCCAGATGAAGGACTGACTGGACACACTAGTAACAACTTGAAAAACATTTAGTAATATAGTATTACAACTATAATAATGATACTTAATATAGGCATATTAAGAATATAAGGAATTATTTTTCTGCTTTGCTGAATACAGAATGCATTATTTGCAGGTTTAAAAATTCCATCATGTCTTGTAAATATGTGAAAAGTGCAACAAGTAGTTCTCTTACAGATATGATAGATTTTTTTTCAGCAACAACATGTGCTTTGAACTCTGCTGGAGGGTTCTCTAATATTTATGTGCAAGAAGATGACCTGAATAATTTGTCTTTTCTGGTACCAGAACAAGGAACATCTAACATCTAGGGATTTGGACACAACCCATTTGGGAAACATATAAAAAATTGGTTTGTTGATTCAGGCCAAGTTCTGTCACTGCTTTCAAGAGGACTTTGAATATCATGTTCAGATAAGGCACCAGGAAGGCTTGGATCTTCTCCAGTCTTTTGTTGAGAGAATAATAATCAAGACATCACCCTTGGCTGACAAATGAAAGAGGGAACAGATTGCTATCAGTGTAAGAGGCAGCTCTTCTGACAGGTACAGGACTAGATTGATCTCCAGAGATGCAAGATTTCTGATTAGTAGAAACACTTCAGTCAGACTTTTCAGGAGAACAGTGACATGAGAAATCACATTATGGCCTAACTATTTGGGACAATAGGTTAGGTGTCTCCTGATAGGTTACATATGTCACCTTGAGCTCAGAGTGAAGCTTAAGATTTCACTGTAAACTCCAAAAGGCAGCAGAAGTGACTGACAGCTGGATCCCACTGGGCTCTAAAGAGCTTGTATTGAGACAAGGAGGAAATCCCCTCTTTATACAATCACTGCATCAGAGGGAGATTTTTCTTTCTGAACTAAACTTTCTGAAAAGTTTTTATATGTTGTTCAAGAGACAAGAGGGAAAAACCCCTATTCACTTCAGAAAGCTATGGAGTGGACAAGATAAGTGTTCTCCCAGTCTAAAAGCTTTTTCTGTGAAAATTTCCCAAAGGGTCCAGGGAAAAGAGATGAAAAAAGTTCTGGAAAACAAGACCAGGACTCTCAAACAATTCAAGAAGCTTACTTATGCCTTGAAGAGTAGAGTGAGAACTTGGATGTCATTATTGAACACAAATAGCAGGTATCTTTATGAGCCACCTGTGTGTCTCCATGACAGAAGAGTGACTTGCTGTTTGATGCTGCATTCAATTCCTGCCTGCCACTTTAACTTCTCTGCTGACATAAAATGAAAAATATCTCCCAATGTCTGTTCTAGTTTTGGTGATTTCTTCCAGAGCCACCGCCAGTCATTCTGTTCTATCCAGGGCAAGGAACAGAAAATGCAAGCTCTGCACATGAAGAGTGATGAAGAATGGGTCTCCTGGGCAGAAACTGTGGGACAAGGAAGTTGAAGCAGGATCATTTGTACACTGCCACAGCAGACTGCACAAGTACTCTAAGTCTGGCAAGTGGGAGTCTCTGAAATGCAGTGGGCAATCACTTGGAATGAAAGCTGCAAATGAATCCACTACAGAACCTATATCCAGCATGCCCAGTTGTTGAGTCATTAATGAAAGAGGAAGGAGGAAAACAGAGTCAGAGTAATATGAGACTGAGGCTCCCACTGGTGTCTCTTATCGAAGGAGATCACTGACCACATAAGAGAAAATCCAAAAATTTCAATTTAGTGACTTGCCCAGCAGCAAAATCAAAGGCAGGTGGTGGATATAATAGACAATACTGGTCAAACTGTTTCTTTCTGCATAGCACTCAGTCAACAGAGTTGCCGCTATTGAGTTCTAACCTCTTGTCATGCAGCAACATTGAGTCAACAATCCGCTCTCATGGCTTAATGCTTTTGATGTTTACTTTGTTCTTTGTATAGTTCAAAAGAAAGCACTAATGCACCAGTCCTCTTACCAAATACAATCTTAATCCCAGAATCCCGAGCCTTTTGCTGTTGGCCAGTTAAGTCTGTTAAGACGAAAGGATTTGATCAAGCTTTACATAACAACACAGAAGTTAAATCCAGCAAAGAGAGTTCTTTTTATCTGTACTGCTCAGACGGCTGGGGGGGAGGAAAAAAGAGAGGGAAGGAAAAAAAAAAAAAAAGGTAATGAACTTGGCTATGTAAAACAAAATATGAAATTCAATTATTTCTCTTATTGCCACTTTGTCTTTTCAGCGAGAGTCTTCTAAACAACTCAGATTTCTTCTCCAGTAAAGTTTCTGAGTGCAAAGGCTATAACTTCCCCCAAACCAGAACTGTGGCACCTGCTGTGCTTTTCTGCAAATCTGAGGAATGTTTCTTTTTCATTTTTTTTGCATCCCTGCCATGTATTTATGAAGGCAGAATATAGCTCACTGATGCATGGTATTTGGTAGAGCTGGGTTCAAGTCTTTGTTTTGCCATTCACATCCCGTGTGAGTTTTGTCCAACCAACTATTTTCCAGGTTACAGCTCCCTGTCTCTGAAACTGGCCACCAATGATTTTGGCATTATCTTGTGACATGTGAATGTACAATCATGCAGCACACATATTACACCAGTACATATGTAAACATCACGAGGCAGCAAAATAAAGCAGACAAACTATTTCAGATGGAAAGATTAATCTATGTTCTAGGATATTAATTATACTTTTCCACAGAAACATTTCTATGCAGGAGAGATACGACAGTGGTCATCCAGAATTCAAGCTGTGCCCTAACAAAGATCTCAAATTGTGCTTCAGCATCACTTTATGTTAGTATCACAATTTTATGCTTGTACTAAAGACAGACAATAAAAGTATGATGCCATTAAAAACTATTTAATCACACAGTAAGCGTGCTTTAACACAATGCTTATGGTGCTGTCTGATAATTATAAAATTCTCGATATCCCATTCAAATAGGAAGTGACTAACACTGTCCCCAGGATGGCAAGCACAGAGATCTGAGAGCAGGAGGGACGGGATCAAGCCTTGACGATCCACACACATTTGCCTAGGCACTGAGAGGGAACAGCCACCTTCCTCCCAGATGGAAAGATGCCACACAACAGCTCTTCCCCAGTGACAGCACACAAAGGATGGACCACCTGCTGGTACCGAAATCTGATCCTCACCACTCAGCTACTTCATAACAAAGGAGATGCATCAGAAGTAATAACATGAAACTGTGGAAAGACTGAAATTACAGCAATCTAAAAGGGTTTTACACCCTAATAAAAACAATCTTGCTGCTGACTAGTTTGGAAATATTATATATTGGATATTATATTTGCTATGCAAGGCAACTCTACATAGCAAAGAGAGATATAACTAGAGGCAAGGAAAGACAGAATGAGAAAAAGAAAATGAAATTATTCACCTTGCTGACATTTAATATCCTGTGCGAAGCAGTTTCTCCTATAATTCTAAAATTAAAAAGCTACCCTTTATTAGTGTGATGTCCCACTGTGGGTAGATAGGAAAACTGTGGTGAAGTTAAATGTGAAAATACTCACAAAAACTCCATCATGGCAAGCATACTTTGCTATTGTGATTAACAGTAGCCTACAAGCACCAGCTGAAATTAAGCTCCTATGTTACAGCACATAGAAGGGAATATTCTTTGCAAACTACAGAGATGAAAGAAACATGGAATCCAAGAAACATGGTATATTAACACATTTCACAGGTAAGGAACTGGAGGAGAAAACATTATGAACGCAGAGTATCTTTCAAGTTCTGTTTAGTCAGAGTACCAGAAACAAATAACAGGATTATAAAAGGACAGAAATGTCCAGGTTAAGCTTGACATGGTTCATTGCTCTAAATAAACTGGGCCTATTGTTTCCACTACTGTATAATATAAATCTAGAACACATCTCACACAACCACTTGTTATACTAGACAGTTTCTGAAGTCTCATTTCCTTGAAAGGAATAAGCAACAAATTATTCCCCTCCATTCATCAACTGCTACTTGCCCAGCTGAAGTTCAGGGTACCTTGGATGTGTTCCCTGGCACACAGAATACAGCAGCCATACTCCAGGTCCCCAAGGGCCTTTCCCACCACAACAGTGAACCCATCTCAACTGCCTCACTGAGGAGGAGGTGAGATGGAAAGAGTCTTCCAAGGCAGTAAAGATTCCATTCACATTCAAGAAAGATGCATTGAGTAAGAGTTGCTTTATATTAACCGAGAAATTTTGTTCTTTAAATACCTTCTAGATGGAAGTGTTCATCACCAATAGAGTCTCTGTAGCCTTCTCCAGATAAATCCTGTTTAAAACAAAAAAATAACAAAAATTAATGACAAATATACTATATACAAAGTGTTAAGGTGTTAACAATATGTATTTATCATTGCCAGAATTAATTTAAAATGAGAGCACAGATGCTGTTTTCCAAGAAAGAAGTCAATCACTTTATTCGTGGTAATCAAATGCATTTGGTGCTATTTTACAATGCTCTGGACATACCTTTGGACAAAAATTTAATGGAGGTGAATAGATTAGAGGGGAAAGAAAAACAAATGTACACATTCAAATAATTTTGCAAAGTGGATTAATATTCAGCATTTCAACACTCTGTCTATCAAGCAAGTTAAAAAAATTCCAAATGGAAGTGATAAAGGAGATATAAGCCTTTCACTACCTAGAGAGGAATGTTATTGCTTAGTTCCACCAACAAAGAGAAAATTTTCTTGTGCCAGAGGTCACCAAGAAAAGCAGATACCAGACTATGATGAGCTGCCTGATCCTTCAGTCCCAAAGTTCATGAAATGTTGTCAGCCCCAGCATATCTAGAACAATACAGAAGCAGATGCCATAGATATGCAGATGAACTTAACCGAGACCCAAAAAACATTTCTCCAGGAACACAGAGTCAGCATCCTCAGCTTCAGCCTGTGAGCTGGAAGTTGACAGTACAGAGCTTTTCTATACAAGATAAGAATAAGGGGAAACCTATGAAAATTAATGTCTGGTTGCATTCATTAGTTTTATTGTTAAGGAATTTGATCAAGAAAAAGGCAGTTCACCTCTTTTTCTTGAAAAGTTGATGGAGGTTCTTTGCCTTCCTCATGCTCAAATGTTATTCTTTGAGATTTGTTACAACAAAGTCACTAAGCCACAAAAGCATATCTTAGGAATTCTGCAGTATGAATTTCTGCAACAGCATGTTAAAAATAAGATTTCACAAACACTACTGGATAGCTAGCCCAGGAACCCCGAAAATACTGTCTGTTCACAAGCAGGTCCCTTGAAGTAAAGTTAGAACCCATAGGACAAATGGCTCTGCGAAGTGCTGGCCATGTGGCTCAGAATGCTGGAGTACTGCACAGCACAATGCTGCTATGAAAGCCAACATTCTGCAGTTAGCTTTCTAGGGAGCAAATTAAAAAAAAAAACAAAAAACAACAACAACAACAAAAACCCCAAACTGTTTTTGTTCTAATTAAATAGGTCTCTTTTTCCGGGCATGTGCCAATTAATGTCAATCATTACCTTAAAAATTATGAAGGAAATGAACAGAGAATTAAAAGAAGACATAAACTGTTGCCATGACTTATATTTTTGAAAGATGATGGTCTTTCCAGGGCCATGTAAAGGTTAGTATACTTATGTTTTAACAAATTCCCCCATACCACCATTTTCCATGAAGCTCTGAGAGCACATCTCTGACTGCTTTCATAGACAATGATATATATAGAAGTGACTCTGCTCTGCCACAATGCTAAATATTGAATAACTTTTGTTTGGGTTGGGATATTTTTGTTTGTTTGGTTTGGTGTGGATTGTTTTCTTTTTTCTTTTTTTACTAAATGCAGGAGTCCTGCTCCCTTTAAAACAGAGAGTAATTTCTGTTAACCTGGTCAGCATATGTGCAATGAGTAGGCATGATCTTACTTGTGGTGTATCCCTGAGGACAATACTATCTAGGTGGTAGCCTTCACCTCCTAAAATTTTAGCAAAGTACTGCATTTGAGTATCAAACATTGCCTGTTAAAATTATGTCATTAATCTCATCTTCTACAAAGCTCACAAGTCATTAATTTTTATGGTTTTTCAAAAGACATCACTTGAAAATGAGCATGCATTTGTTGATGTGAAATGCACTATCAAGTAATTCAAAGGAAAACAGTGGAAGACAAAGTGCAAAACAGCAGAGCAAAGCATTAATATTCATTATGCTAGCTTCCTTATTTTCTCACTTTTAATCATTATATGGGTCTTAAGCAAATATGTTTTATATTCTAGTCTAGTTTCACTCCTTCTCTAGCTTCTAGTTATTTAAGTTAAAGTAGTAACTTAATGCAAGCAAATTTCCAGTGTTTCTGCCTTAAACCAAATTATTACAAATTAACGCAACCTAAAAAGTGTTTTCATGCTGTTAACTGTAATATACCTGTTAGACAGCACATAAATTGACAATCCATCCTGAACTGATGAGAGTATCGTTTGAACATTTAGTGACACATTTTAGCAGAATTCCTGAGCTCCCATTCAAATGTGTTCCTCTCTGTGTGTAAGATTATGACATGTATTATCTTTGACAGACAGGCATGTATCTGCAAAACACGTGGGCTTTTAAAGGAAAAAAAAAAAAGTAGGGTGAAAAATATATACTCTCTTATTCACCTTATCATCATTAACTCTTCTGTCAGAAACCTGCAAAGGAGTTACCTGAATATTTTTGGCACCACCAAGAGAGATGGTACAACCTGGATAAACACCAAAATGCACCTGGCTTGAGAAAAGGTCTCTGGGCAGTGCATGCAAACTCACATTCAATAGAAAAGTACAAAATCTCAGAAAGCATCAGAGAAAACAATTCTGTCTGCAGCTCATACTGCATAATGGAGTATTCTCCCAGAGACATGTACGAATTGCCTTGAAGTGAATAAAACACAGCAACCCAAATTCACAAAGTGCACTAGAGCAAAGGAAAAGGGCAAATGTGTAAAACAGAACTCACAGCTCAAGAAATTCTAGTGGGAAGCAAAGGCCATAGCCAGGTAGGAATATGTGACACTGGGAAGACGCGTGTTGGAGCACAAAGCACACACGGGCTCGAGGGGATGCAGAAGCCAGCAGTGGCTCTGCGTTCGGCCAGGCTCTGCTGCGTGGTCCTCGGTGCCTGCGCCACGGCAGGACCCCAGCCCACGGCAGGAGCCCAGCCCGCAGCAGGAGCCCAGCCCGCAGCAGGACCCGTGCCCAAGAGCAAAAGCAACAACATTTAGGTCATAGGCAGTTGTATATCACTGTCCTGACACAATGGTTTAAATCACAACACTGCATTTTTAAACTGGAACACTGAGTCATGAAACAACCAAAACCAGATGTACCCTGTGAAATAGAAAAGAGGTCAGCAAGCACTTGAAAGAATAAAGAAAAGAAACATTTACATAGAAGGATTATTCCAGCATGCCATTGCTATGGGTTGCTAAACAGGAACCCATCTAGAGTAAGTGTGTCTACCTCACCAGGAGTTTTCCAGATAAATGAGTTGGCCTCTGTTAGCTACTAACACAAATCACACTGAACGACTAAGATTCAGGCTCAAACATCTGCTTCAAAACTCGGAACAGCTGGCTGCCTGGCCTGGGCAGAAAGGACCTCGTGTCCTGTATGTCCCATTCTGATGGGTGCCGCTGTCCTGAGCTCAGACTTCAGAGGGTGGGGTGGAGAGAAGAGTTAATTACTGCAACTCCCTCAGAAATGTTGCTGAGTATATACACAAGGAGAAAAACAATCTTTAAAAACTCCCACACCCCAGGGCTTCTATTCAGCTGGGTACAAGCCTGGCAATCGTCACTTGCTTCCCACCTTCATTGCACAATCAGACTCTGATGAACACTAACTCGCTGGGAATTTTAATTTTTTTTAACCTCAACATCTGCCCTACCCACCCTGTGCTGTTTTCTTACTGATAACAAGTCTTGGAAGATGAATGCCAGGTACTCGCTCTGGGGCTTCCAGCTGTTGACTTCCTTCTCACCACCTATCTGAAAACCCTGCAATCCAAATCCTCACCCATCGTTCTGTCTACATCACTTTATTCCTCTGATGCCTTTCCTCCCTTTCTGCTTCTGCACTGAAGATAAGCTCCTTGACTTTACCTTCCAGGCTCCACACAGTGATATTTGTGGTGGTATCTCCTGGCCCTCCCTCCTAAGCCCCCGTGCCTGCCAATTCCTTTAGTCTTGCTCAGCAGTGTGACTGTCTCCCTGTCCTGGCTGTGCCTTTCCAGGCTGCTCCCCACGACACCCAGCACAACTAGAGCGGGGATTTTAGCAGCCTGCACCTGGACTAACGTGGTTTTCCAGAGTTTTGCTCCAGAGGAAGTAGTGACAGCTACATCCATAGCTGTATTAGATATATCAAAGGATAACCTTTGATTTAAGTAGGTTATCATGATAACAAGCACATTTTAAGAGTTTGGGCTGTATTACATATCAAATCAATATTCCTTTAATTAACATTTTTCTAAAAGGTGTTGCACTTATCAAGTAGAAACAAGTTGCTTTACCTCTCCTTCTTCAAACATCTCATTAAAATCCTTTGATTTAGCCTTAAGATACACAATTTTCCACATTTTTGGCAGAAAATATGCACACATTTTGTGTATTAGTGAATTTTTTATGGACTCATATACATTTATTTTTTTGTGCACAACACATGCAAAATGACAAATTGTCATCCAAGAAAACTTTCCTCCTATTTGTAACCATCTGACTAAAACATGTGGGGTTTTGTTTCTTTACTCTCATATTGATGCAATAAAGTTCCAGCACTTTTGGACCAAACAAAGTTGAAGAAACACATTTCACAACAGGACTGCAAGGCACAAGATATGTGGTAACTCTAACGTCTTCTGTAGATTTTACAATGGTTTTAAAGTCACTGCCAACAAGAATGCTGTGTCACCTATGCACAAATTTCAGTCCTTGATGTAGAAAAAAAAATCCCAGGAAATGCAGGCTCAAGAGAAAGAGTATGCCCTTTGGCCTTTCACCCAAGTGAGTCAGGGCCCTGCCAAGTGCCAAGTGGTCACTCTGAATCCTTCAGTCTCACTCGCAGGAAACGTTTCCAAAATAAGTCTGATTTTTATACAGCAAGTCCTTAGCAGATTGTGAAAACCTTGTCTATTGAAGATACTTCAGGAAATCCATCCAAACCCCAAAGCAGCCACTATTATTGTTTTACTTTATTTTTAATCTTGTCCAGACTTGAAGAGGAAAAAGACTTTTTGGAAAATTAGTTGATGAAAGGAACCTTGTCCTCTTTTGGGTATCTGAAATTTCCCATGGACTAGAAACAAAGCCACATGTAATTATGATCAGCTCAGGCCTAGGCTGCACTACGAGGAACTCTTCTCACCTCTCAAAGAATGGTGTGTAAGTATAAGTAGATATTCAGTCATCTAAGGTGGTCATTCATTCTTTAAATACAGGTTTAGAGCCAGGCTCTAAAGTTAAAACTAAAATAAATAAGCAAATAAATAAATTAACTGCCTTAGTCAGACAAACATGGCGATGACATTGTGCCAGGCTAGCAGTTTCTGTGCACACATACCCATGCAGTCAAACCTACACAAAAGGAGACATCTATGCACACAGTTTTGTGCAATCACTACTTTCAGGCAAAAGGTAAGAACGTGTTTTGGGCATGCATCTGGCTCTCTCTGCACTTAGAAGTGAAGACTTCAAACTAATACTATCTTTTAAAAATGTTTGAAGATCCCCCTCTTAAGCCTTCTGCAATAAAAGATACACTTCTGTATTACAATGTCCTATTTAGGATAAGAACTTCCTTTCCTTCCCTGCTCGTAAGTAGTCCATAAACCCAGGGCCTTACACAGACAAAAGCCTCACTGAAACCAGGCAAATACATTTCAGAATTAAAGTATATACAATATAGTAAAACACTATAGAGCAAACACATTTATGCCTAGTTTTAAACCTAATATTGTTATTCTAACTGCATATTTCCCCTTCTGCAATCCTGAGGTTTTACTTTTTTGAGTTTGCTATTCTGGATAATTTAATAACAAAAATAATTCATTAGGATGCCACTTTCTGTAAAGAATGCATAAAGCAGCTCAGATTTGAAATACACTCTGCAACTGAAATAACGTAGATTGTTCAGCAGAAGCAACAAGCTCAACTTTTACAATGTTTTCTCTCTCTGAAATAAGAACCTGTGCTTTTTCATTACAGAAGGGTTTTTCTTCCTCCACCATGCATCAAAGCTTCTCTCAGAAAAAATTTCTTCATAATATAATCACAGCAGGTAGAGTTGTTAAGAAAATAGACTTGTCCTCTTAGATCTCTGATAGATGATCTTGGATGGGTTTCACTGCTGCAGTTTAGGATTTTACTGCCTTTATCTGCCCTGTTGACCTCTGTGCCCAAAGTTATGGTCTTCCTAACAGAGATATCAGGACACAATGGATCTAGCACAGCAGATACCAAAATCCATACTCTGGTCCCCTAGCACAGAGATGACATTAATCTACCAGCTCCAAAAATACAGTGGTGAAACACACAAACCCATTCAGCAGCTTGTCTGCCTCTGCTCTAGAAGCAGTAACACTCAGCCATAATAATATGGTAACAGTGTTTGAAATCACTGCATCTGTATCCACCAATTTGATGGATCTGGCGCCCCTGCAGCCTCATCTCTCTGACTGTAGAACAATTCCAGCTGCTGGTGAAATACTTTGATGATAAAGACAGGGCAGACCAAACAAAAAAAGACCATGTTAATCTCCAGCCACAAAGGATCATGGACAATTAGAGGCTTATGAGGCAGAAAATATCCCCAGCCTTTATATCCCTGTTACATACCCTCAAATGGGAACATGTGTTGTATGAAACGCTTTTAAGGATATCCCATTCATAGGAATATGAACATGAGGCTGTTGAGGGAGTAAAAGTGCAAAGCAGAGGGACACCTACACAAAAGCCTTCATGGTGGACATCTGAATAAAATAAGAAAGGAAATATGGTACTTTTTGTTCTAGGTTTCTTCCAACATGCAGCTGAACCTCTTTTGCCCCAACCAAACACACAGACCAGGTTTTCCCATAGCATAAACCAAAAATCCTTTCTTCATTTTTCTGATATATTTCTTTTCTCCAGCCTATGAGAATCAGGTAGTGAGAATAATGAAACATGCTATTGGCAAGTAGCTTTGTCATCTCTACTGCCGTGGGCAAATGAGCATCCTCTTTCAGTGGTCAGTCTCTGCAACCTGCATTCACCAAAGGCTGCCTGCCTATTCATTTAACCTGGAATATAAGCACGCTTGTAAATATAAATCAATTTATATCCTGCATATATTAAAAATAATCTATAGAGGAAAAAAAAAACCCACAATAACAGCTTAAAATACTAGGCATTTTAATGTATGTTAAGACCTCCAGATACTTAGAAGATCCACATAGTGGACAGTTTTATTTAGATTATTCCAGTTTCAAGACAGAACATTACTGGGTTTATAATATTTTAACCCTAGAATTCATGGATTTTTATAAATCCTTGCTAGGTGTTGCAAAGTGACATCTTCCATTAACACTGTTATAGGAATTCTGGAACTATTATGGCTTCTAATTCTGAAGGTGGTAAGATGAAACACAGTTTTTCAAGGACTTCTGCCAGATAAGGGATCATGTAATTGAAAGCAACTGTAAGAACAGATGTATGGAATCAGCAGTTACTTTTCAACTGAAGGGTCCAGCCACCTTCAACTAAAAAAGATCATCAGTCTTTGAGATTAAATAGGACTGAAACAAGAAATGACTGCTTTTTGCTATATTTAAATTCACTTTGAAGCTACTTCAGAAGAATAAATGAACTCGCTCTACAGATTCAGCTATTTACCTTACTTTGTTCTAACTATCCTCTAATCTCTTTGCTGATTGGAAAATCGGTTGTCCCATGTCCCCCAGGACCTCATCTTCAACACAGATTATACTGATGAACAAGTCTAAGAACATGAATGAAAGAGGACAAGTCTTCATCTTCCTTCCAGCCTGGAGAAGCTCAGTAACTCCTTCAAATTCCTTATTTTGGGCTTCTTCACCACAGACAGATTGGTGTAGCTATGAAATAAATCTGATTTTCTGTTCAACTTCCTTTCATGATAGATTTGGTTACCAAGAAATTCTTTTAACAGACAGATTTAAGTGTACTGAGGTGATCGTATCCAGGCATGCACTGGGAAACAGGCTTGCCGAAAATGGCTACAGAGCTCGACTACAGAATAACTTCCTCATTTAAGATGTGATCACTGGCTTCAGTGATCATTACAGCTTTACCATACTGCATCCTGAACCTTTCTTGTGAGAATAGTCTGTCTTTCTACATGGCTCCGCTTTTCATACAGCACAAGGGCATAAAGCTCCCCTAGAATGATAATCAATGCTCTTCTATTATGTTTATAGCTCCAAGACCTTTCCTGCTAATGGATGACGTATATTTATGCAGCTGGGGGAAACCTGGATTCAATAACTGCTCCACCACAGACTCACTGTGTGGTGTGGGGTAGGTCACTTAAATCTCTCTGTGCCTTCATTTTTCAACTGTAAAACGGAATTTTTGATGCCCACCTTTGCAAAGAACTCTGAATCCTCAGGATGAAAACATACCCTACTAAATAATATTACCTTGTTAGGAAGCACAGGTGTGTGACCCTGGACACATATGCTAATGTTGAGCCATAAATCTGTCAACAAGAGGTGCTGGCAAAACAGATGGTTCACATTCCTTTTTAAAGCACCTCTTTGTCCCCAGAGCCCAGGTATGTCAACTAATCATTTTATAACTGGTCAGGGTTTTAATGGGCCAGGAAGTCACAGCAAAGTACAATACAACCAGCATTATGGCTAAAAACGGAGCCAACAAGATGAAAAGACAGACCTAGAAGTTGCTTTTACTCTTCTCCTCTGCTCCCTGGCACGTAGGACAAGCACTGTGAGGCTCTGCAGAAAAAGATTACAAAAAAGCAGAACCAGTCCCCACACATTCCTGTAAGTAGACCAGCACCAGTGACCATGCCTCACTGCTGACCATGACTGATGCTGCAGACATGGAAACAAACACATGTTTTTTAATTACAGGCAATAAAAAGCCACAGACACACACCATTTAAAAATCTGATTTAGATGAACAGTTGTATGTTGATTCACAGGGCCAGGAGGATTACAAGCAAATAAAAAAGTTCCCTTCTAAACATTTATTTTCTTACTTAAGAGCTATCCATATTATTAGAAATTCTGATTCCCCATCCTAATAGCTGAAAACTGAGCACCCGGCATTTTGCTTGAAAATGTTACTGTAGCAACAAGGCTGGGGCAGGATTTATGCTGCAGGCTGGGCAGGCAGTTGGCAGGGAGTGCTGAGGTGGGCTGGGCAGGCAGGGAGGGCAAGGCACAGTAGGCACGGTGGGCAGGGCAGCAGGCAGGACAGGGCAGTAAGCAAGGAAGAGCAGGACAGGGCAGCAGGCAGGGCAGAGGATAGGACAGCAGGCAGGATAGGGCAGAGCAAGAAAGGGCAGAGCAGCAGGCAGGGCATGGCAGCAGGCAGGGCAGGGCAGAGCAGCAGGCAGGGCAGCAAGAAGGGCAGGGCAGAGCAGGGCAAGGGAGGGCAGGGGAGGGCAGCAGGGCAGGGGAGGGCGGCAGGGCAGCAGGCAGGGGAGGGCAGCAGGCAGGGGAGGGCAGCAGGCAGGGGAGGGCAGCAGGCAGGGCACGGCAGCAGGCAGGGCACGGCAGCAGGGCAGGGCAGACAGCTGTGCAGGCCCATCTGCCACGCACATTCCCATAAATGGAATCGGAGGGCCAGCGGCCCACATCAAAGCATGGAGTTTAGCAGATTTCCCCTTCCCCTCCCCCTGAGTCTTTGAGACGGAGACTTCATACTCCAGAATTTAATATCTTTTTCCTCCCTCCCCCCATCAGCCCCTTTGTCTGTGTCTCTGTTCTCTAAGAGCTAACAGATGTTGATGCCATATAGTTTCAAAGAAAACTTTTGATGCCCACATAACTCATTACAACTAATATATTCCAAGAATGCTTGTAGCTCAGGAAACACTGGGGTGAAAAAACAGAGGAGAGGGGGCAAATGGCTACACTGAGTAAGCCTTGAGAGAAAATAAATAGTTCACTTCAAAGTCATCAGGGAATTCTTTAACAAGCTCTTTCTTCCGCAAAACACAGAACAAATTCAGCTGAGCCTAGAATTCCCAAAGGAAAAAAATAAAACCAAACCCCATATAAATGGCAAAGCAGAGGGAAGCATCTGAGAGGTCGCCTGGCTCGCCCAGCAACAAAGTGCAGCATTCTCGAGGTTCACTATTCCCAAGCAACCTGCACTGTGCCAGGGCACAAAAGCACTGCTGAAAAGCAGAGACTGTCAACAATAACAATACAGAGAGTCCTAGAAAAAGCTAACCCTGTCTCTCTCCACGGAATGAATGCAGATGGCAATGAGATGGCTCTGAGCAATTCACTGAGCACTGTAATTCAGCCTTACAACATAAGAGGAGGATGTGTCACGAATGTCACAAAGAGAAGAAACATTCCCTCATTTAGGAAAAGCAGGTGATTGCATTTTTCAGGGCAGGCAGGTCCATGTTCTTAGCCG
This sequence comes from Xenops minutus, assembly GCA_035221455.1. NCBI lineage: Eukaryota > Metazoa > Chordata > Aves > Passeriformes > Furnariidae > Xenops > Xenops minutus. Next base: position 8,341,255 of record JAWWEE010000018.1, on the reverse strand, counting down.
TTTTCTAGGGTTACATCTAGGATACAACCTTTCATAAATTTTTCCAGCAGGTTTCCTCCCCTCCTCTGCTGCTTCAGCACACAGCTGCATCTTCCTCTCCATTTGGTGAGAAGCCCCCCAGGAGTCACCGGGGGTTGGTAGGGAGAAGGGTTGAGAAAAGGAGGGGAGGGCAAGAATGCGATTACATCAATTTCCACAGCAGGAGGATCAGATTGCATCATTGTACACAACTTGGGGCCCGCTCTTTTATCCCTGATGCAGGCAAATTTCCCATTGAAATCAGTGGGAGACTTCTCTGTGCGAGGACTGCAGAATCGGGTGTTCTGTGATCACAGAATTAGAAAGCAGTAGGAAGTCACACCTGGCAGCACCTCTCTCAGTGGTGCTCTGCCCTCCGTCGGGATGGATATCAAATCACAACAAATGAAAATATAACAATGATGCTAAATCCCCCTCATACACAAACTCCTAAAAATCCACCACTGCAGTTACTGTATAAAAGTCTGTATAAAGTTCCTGCCAGCGTGCTGCAGGTTTCACACAAAGCAAGTAACAGTAAGAAAGAAAATACCAAGGGGAGGCAGGAATCTATCCCACTACACATACATAGGCTTCTCTCATCTAACAACTAGAAAGCAAAGAATTTTAAGGGTTTTAGATAAGCAGGTGTGTTCTGCTTGGGTTTTTCCAGGGGTTTAGATGGAAGAGGAGAAACAAAGACAGACAGCTCTACTGCAGCAACAACAATGCATGGTCTCTTTTTCTGAATCATTCAAATACAAATCATATTACGGGAGCACACTATGTGGAATTATTAGCTTTTCACTGCTGCTCATTTGCAAGCACTATACTTCGTATCCACTTACACCTGCATGAAAATTTTCCTTGTAGCAGCTCAAGTCTCCCCATTTTAGCTGCTGCTACTCCCATGCATACCTTCTTTGCAGAATACTTATCCCTCAAACACACTGGTAAACAGCTTAGAAAAACCAGAACTAAAATCTGTCAGATTTGTTGAGGATAAAATGTGGTTCTTGTAAAAGGATTCCTTATTATCCCCCTCCTGTCTCACTATTTGGGGATAGGTCATGTCCACTAGGGAATAACAAGGAAGGCATCCTCAATCCTTGGGGCTTTATAAGTAAAATACTGTATTACTGAGGTCATCATCCACCACATTTCAGAGCATCAGGAAGCTTCAGCAGGAGAGCAAAGAGCAGTTGCTGAGGTAACTCGAATGTAGTTTGTGGTTGAATGGGGCCAAGGTGAGAAATGTCAGGAGAAGACAGGGAATGACACAAAAGTACCAAACACTACTGAGCCCTTAGGGCCAAGCACATGGAATCAGAAGATTTGACATCTGTTTCATTAATTGAAAAGCTTACTAAACTCTCAAAATAGTGCACCTGTAGAATCTGGGTTCTAAGTTTCTTCAAAACCCCCCAAGGCCTCTGGACTATGAGGACTATTCACAGGAAGGCTGGGCAGCCCTACCAGTACCACAGCACAATGCAGACTCACACAATATGGACACAGTATCTGACAGAAGCTGGCCTTGGCATCAGACTTCACACACAGTGGGAGAGGCCAAAAGCAGCACTGTGAGAAGCCAGCTACACCAAGGACATTGGATGCTGTCAAAAGCTGTAGGAGCATCATTTCCATGTTCTGAGCACAAGCCCTCAGTGTGCTCCCTATGGAGAGGCATAGTCCCCCTTTAAACAAGTGGCATAGGAAACACAAGTCACTGTCTGGCACAAAACACTTGGGCAAAAGTGGCATCACTTGGGATCACAACAGACACTTTCTCTTCCCACAGAGGGTGGGAGAAATCTGAAAGAGAACCTTAGGGTACTTCAATTTCATCACAGGTCCATCAAGGCCTCATCATGTGGCTGTGACTAGCAAGTGACACAAACTGGAGTTTTAAGAGTCTTATCAGGTTACCACACTGCCTTATGCTCTTTTTTAAGCCAATTTCACTCCATCTTTGGGGCAAGGTGTTGTTCTCATTTGCTATGATTCATAACATCTTATTTAAACATAAAGGCCAGTGGAAATCCTTTACAATGTTTATACAATCTTGAATGTTTTCCATGAGGACCAGACACATTTGGGAGCGGAGGGAGAAGGGATGACAGCCCAATGCAGATTATATGGAGAACAGCAGGCTTGGCTGACCCCATGCAGCTATTAAAGGCACAGCAGCATTTTAAAATTCACATTTGCCCAGAAAAGTTTTACCTAGTCTTATATAAACACCGGAAAGGCACTAAAGAAAGAAGGAAATCTCAGCATTTCCAGACAGTTCACTTTGACTTCACAAAGATTGTTCCTTTAATGACTCAACTCAAGCCTGTTGGTCCTTTTAATATGCTCCAGTATGAAAAGCCCACAAAGAGGACTGGTGCAAATAGTTCTGAAAATAAAGGAAAACAACAAGAAAACGTTATTACCCCAAGCTACCTTCATTTAAATTTTTAAATATAAACCAGGGGAAATATTTCATCACAGTCATTAATGGCATCTCAGTTAACATTATTATTTTACTGTCAAATGCTGTTTAATGCTGCTAATTTTTAATAGCTTATATTTAAAGAATGGAAGAAAATTAACACAAACAGATCTCTCTCACTAGGCACAACACTTAACTTCAGTCAGAGAAGTCTGTCAGGCAGCCCAGATTGCATCAACAGCTTCCTAAGCTCATGACACACCAGCAACATAGCACAAACTGTTGCCCAAGCTGTCCTGGCAGGACATGCAAGCACTGATTTTGATCCCAGTTTTACCCTAGTTTCACATTTCTGTAACTGCAGAACAAAATCAGAATGGCTGGAAACAAAATTGTGCCTTCACCTCTTGCCGGAGCATTCCAGACCAAGTGATTTTCTAGTCAGCTATAGCATCAATATCAATATCAAAGTAAATATTTTAACTTCAGTTGAAAACTCTTTATATTTCTTCCACAAGCAAAATATTAAGAACTCTGCCCTAGAGAAAGATAAAAGGAGCCAATCTCCCCTTTAAATTACCAAGCAAGCCTGGGCTTTGACTCCTTTTTCAATGGGAAGTCAAAACGTCTGACTCCAATCAGTTTGTATAAACCAGCTTTTGTTTTTCCTTTTACCCAAATGACTCCACTCTTAAGGATTTATTGTAACTGGATTGCTTTTCTACCCAGCAGGGAGCTGTAGCACTAGCAAAGCTGTTCCACACAGTAGGTTTTCCGCTGATTGAATTTCTAGACTTTCAGCTCTTCGGAAATGTTTGCTCTTGTACAAGCTGTCAGAGGGAAATTGTGTGCAGTCGATTTTGTCTCAGCTAAAGCCAGGCGGGGTTCCATATGCAGCCAGCCAATGTGGAATTGAAAGAAGAAGGATCAATCAAATTGCAAAGGAAAAAAAAGGTCTCGGCACAAAAAACAAACAAACAAAAAAAACCAAACCAAAGAAACAAACCATACAGCAAAAAAGGGCAGGGAGAAGCAGATGAGAATGAAAACCATTTCTGCAAATAGGTGCACTAAAAAGAACCAGCAACATCCTTTTTTAAAAGGAAAGCTTTTATTTAAAAATCACTGAAATAAGGACTAGGAGCCATTTGAAGAAGCCGTTCCATTAACCACGCACAAAGGCAACACCATTATGTTGCTCCAAAACCGAGCTGCTGTATAATCTCCCATCTCTGGAGCAGCCCAGCCCACTGTCAGTACCATGGCCACAGCACAGCATATGGCCACAGAGAGCTCTGCTACACAGCCTGCTGGTTCTGTGTAATCACGAACACACACTGGGGAGAGGTAGGAAGACACCTCTCTGAGGAAAGCACCTCAGCTGCCCTGCTTGTCATAGGTGGTGGAGGGTGATTTAACAAGAAGGGGTTTTTAGCCGTCATGTTCTCAGTATCCTACAAAGACCACAGAGTCACCTCCATTTCAAGTGTGCCATAGCCATTATCCTGCCATGCACATGGTCTAATGTCCCAATTGCTGCCTGCACCTGAGGTTTTGTCCTCTAGAAATCTAGTAACTTACAAGGCCAGAAGTGCACATAGGGCCAACACAGGAAAATAAGTCAGAACAGATTAAGACATCTGTATTAAAGATCAATAGAAGGATATCAGTATAAGCAACTTTTGTCCATGGTTCGGTCTGCAATAGTTCATATTTTGAACTCAACTGCAAGGACACATTTCGGTTCTAACTGCATTCCAGAGAACAGAAATGCTTTTAGGCATAAGCAAATACTTCCAAATGACATAGTAACCCATAAATGTGACAAGCACAGGCGAGCATTAGACTGGGAATCTCTGCCCTGCAAGCCATGGACAGACAAGCCTCACAATCTTTATGTGCACTGTAACATGACCAGAAGTGATCACGGACACCAGACACACCAGCTTGCCTCTGTTCCAAGGCTTGTATTTTGAAGAGCCTTTGTAAGAAAAATTGTCTCACCCATTCTTTTTCTGTTAAGAAATAATTACAGCTAGTGGGTCATTCTTTTTTTGACATGCAGTGAAAATCAAAAAGCCATAAAACAAGGGTTTGGTTTTAAATTACTGGACTTAAGTATCCATCTCTTCACTCTCCTGACCACTGATAGGACTCAAGAAAATGGCATGAAGCTGCGTCATGGGAGGTTCAGCTTGGAAATCAGGAAAAGGTTTTTCATCCAGAGTGTGGTTGAACACTGGAACAGGTTCCCCAGGGAAGTGGTCTCAGCACCAAGCCTGAGTTCAAGAAGCATTTGGACAACACTCTCAAGCACATGGTGGGATTTCTGGGGTGTCCTGAACAGGGCCAGGAGGTGGACTCAATGATCCTTGTGGGTCTCTTCCCACTCGGCATATTCTATACGTCTATGATTAAAAGACTCTTAAGTCCCACTACCTTGTATTGTTCCAGATTCATCCTCATGTCTAAGTGTAGCAAGTAGCCAGAGAGTACAGCAGTATCCATAGTATTCACTGTCTGCAAGGACAGTCACTCTGTCTTAACACTTGTTAAACATATAATGGGGAAAAGCACCTTGCAAAAAAGCTTTCATAGAGCATCCCAAGTGTCTGCACCAGTGACTGATGCAGAGTCTCAGTGATGATGCAAAAAAGAACCTTCAGTTTATCATGCACTGTCTTTCCTCAGAAAACACTATACAATGAGAAAAGATGACATCTATCATGAAACAAATAATAATAATGAGGATTTTTCCAACTATTCTTCCCCAGTCATCTGTCTTCCATTAACAGTGGTTTTTTCTCTCAGTTCCTATCTTATTTCACCTGTTAAGTGTAGCTCAGTGATGTTCCTGCTGGGAATCTGTTCAGACATGCTTTCCCAACTCAGTGCACTGACAGCCTGACATTCGTGCTCCTAATCAACAGTGCACCTCGACAAAGCCTTGATGATGAAAGGAAATATCCTGCCTCCAAAGTCTTCTAAAGGACCATGTGCCTGATGAAGACATTTGCACCACTGTTTGCACCATACTTAATGAACCTCATTACCTAAACAGTTGTCTACCCATGCTAGTCACTGAAGAGTCTCCTCATTTTTTCCTTTACCTCTTGGAAGGCTACAGTTCTTCTTTGACCATAAAGAAAAGTATTGCAAACAAAGAAGAGGGCAGTGAATAAGAAACTCCTGATACACAAGAAGAAAGTACAAGGCTACAAATGACCTGAGCTTTGATCAGTCTTTCCTCCTGATGCTACTAAGATTTAGCCCAGCTGTTCCAGGCACTAGTGTTAACAGTTCCCCTGCTCAGGGTTGTAACCATGTACAAGAGCTAAAAACAGTATTGCCTTAAGATAAAAATTCAATCATAAATCCCAACAAAGGTTATTGAAAGGTTATTCCTCTCCAATTAAAGATACACTGGCATTTTCAACTAACTGTAGATATGATTGAGAGGGACACAGATTTTAAGATTCAACATTGCAAATGCATAAGCTCCAGTGCTCTCTGGGAAAATCAGAACAAGAACTGGTTAATTCTCCCCACACAGTCTGAAAAAGCTTTGATTGCCTGAAAGACTTTTTATCTTATTATCAATTTCAACCAAGTTTTCTATTGTGCAATTCAGTTTGAGGGCAAGTGGTTACACAAAGTGTGAAGAATTATTCTGGAGCTGACAGACATAACTGAAGAAAGGTAGTCATAGCTCCAGCCATCTTCTCACCAACAATTATCCCTAACCAATTAATTAATTAATTGGTTAATTTCTTAGATCTATTCTAATTTCAGGCCCTAAAAAAAAAGAACAATACCTGAACTGTCTCTCAAAGCTAGCATTTGTTACCATGACCAGCCTTAGGTGTTCTACAGGCTTTGCTCCATTTACCTGCTTAGTATAAAAGCCTGCCTTGCTCTTCCTCTTCTAAAATGGAATGAGAGGGAGAAAGAGGAATGACTGAGTGGAGCAAGAGGACATTTGGGGACTTTGGAAAAGAAGCACAGCTTAGAACCTCACAGCTCACCTCCACATTTCTCCCAGCTGAGACACCAACAACCCCATCATACTAACTTAGCTATGCACTGCACTGGAAAATACATACCTCCCTCAAAAGGTTAGAACAGAAGTTCCAATGTATGAGTCACACTATTCTGATGTGTGTAATTATATAAAATACACATTGTGGATTTGCAACATCTCCCATTTAAGTAAATGAAGCTTTGCCATTGATTTTCATGGAAGGAGACCTTATTTCCAATGCACAGCACAGACCAGCTGCAAATTAATGTCCTAGACCACATGCTGTGCCTTGAAGGTCTCTCTTTAGACTACAAATGTCTTTCATCCCAAACAAACTGCTGTCAATCTGCCTTTCAACTATTACTTTACAGTTATTACTGGAAAGTACCAACTGACTGACTGTGAAGGAGCAAGGCAGTTTCACACAGAACCTGGATGATGATAACAAAAGACAATAAAGTAAGAAACCTAGGAGAACTTACATATATTATTTTTATTACTGCTATTTTTAAAAACACAAAAGACACTGAGATTGAGAGAAAGAGACAAAGTTTAATGACACAGGAAGACTGAAAAAGGGTTGGAGGGAAGAAATTAAAAGCACGCAGTCATGGAAACCTTTGCAAGGCACTAAAGCTTATTTAAATTAATAGTTCTTTTGAAACCAACTTGACTTCCCAAATGAGTAAACTTAACAGTTTTCAGGATCAATCATCTCAAATGAATGCCTAAAATAAATGAAAAAATATAAAAGATATCAGAATAACAGTACATGAAATATCATATCACACTAATACTAATGTTAATCATCCCTCATTAAACAAACTTCAAAGAAGTACAAGAAACCTGAATGGTAACATAGGCAAGATTTAAATTGATGATAGAAATGAGGCTAAGGTATATAGTAACACATGCAGTGAAAAGGGAGTAATCAGAAAGACTGAAGCAAAAAGGCAAAGCACAAGGACTACAGCAGGAAAGAAAATAGAATGTATGTAGACAAAGAACATGCCCAGATGTTTTATTCCCTATGTATTCAGGGTCACAGCCTGCAAACATTTAAGATCTGATGAAAAGACTAAAGCCATGACCATTACTGGGAATTTCAATGATCTGGGTCTAACTCTTTAAGATATTCCTAGGTTTGGAGTTGCAGGGGCTTCCCTTCTAAACGAGCACATGCATGTGCATCTGCAGGATTTGGTCATTAGCTCACAGCCCTCTCTGAGTTGCATTTTTCTTACAATATGGTTCCAACAGCCACAGCCTTATCCAAGTGAGGATGAACTACTGAGAGCGTGACAAACTGTGGTGCAATGCAGACAGATAGCCAGTGGAGACTGGTATTTCCAAGAAATTATGGACAAATTCTACTGCTTATCTGGCAGAAATGAGATGGGTTGCTGGCTGACACCAGAAAGCACTGAGAACACTGACTCAGTGAGAAAAATTTCTTTTGCATGTAAATGAACTTTCCTCAGATCACGTATATTTAAAATAAAGTTAGGTATCAACACTTCACACATAAATGGAGCTGCTTTAAAACAAAACAAACAAACAGACAAACAAAAAAAAAACCCAAACCCAACAAACTACCAAGAATTCAAAAGAAAACTGGATATGAAGAAAATAATCCTGTGAATGACATCTTTCAGTAAAACTCTTCTACAACCCTATATACTATGGAAAAAAAGAAGCAGACGGATTCTCTGTCCATCTTAACAAATTTCTGCAGTGTCACCCTGCTGAAGCAGCGTGGCCAGCTGAGAGTGCACCCACCACCAGGCTCCCCTGAGCTGCCATGCACTGTCTGTACTACCTGAGCAACCATTTCAAAGCAATCCCCAAAGTTTCTATGTGAGCTGTTCTTACATCGGTGTTTACAGTATAGACATCATCCTCAAATATGTTGTATAAAGCAGAAAGGAGTGACCACGCCCATGGACACAGCTCAAGGGTAATAATCCATAACAGGGATGCTAGAAAACAGTAAAACAAATACCTGAGGAGTGAGAAAAATGCATAGAGGCAGACTAGGAAAACATATAACATGATGGAAGTATAGGGCCTGAAAGTTACACCAAAGTGATGGAAAAATGAAATGCTCAGGTGTTCATTGTAATCCTTATTTGTAGTCTTACCAGGGTCTCCAGGGCCAAAGCAGAAGCCCCAGCAGCTTGAGCTAGTGTCCCTAAAAAGTCACCTGATACAGGCTTAAAGGCCCTGCAAACAAGATACAGAAGGGTTTGCATTGCACAGGAACAGAACTTAAAGCAATTTCCTGGTTCATTTGAATTGATGGAAGCAGTAGACTCAAATACTGCAGGGAAGCCTTGGAGGAGAGTGTCTGTTAACATGAGACAAGTGTTCGTTTCATCAGGAAACACGAACACAACTTGTCTTAGATCACAAAACAGGGACTGGAATAGTTTTGGAAAACCAATTCAAGAATTCCCTGCCCTAGGATGGACTGAGGTGTTCCATATAGGCTGGCCCTATACGGATTTTGCACTGAAGTCCAAGGTATTCTCCATTTGCTCACATGGTAGTAACAGCAGACCTTTTCATTTCAAGGTTTTCTGCTTTTATGGCAAACAACTCTGCATACCAAATATTTACCAATTGTAATGTGGCAGCAGAATCCCTGCTAGCGGCTTAATTTTGTGAATCTCTTACACAACGCCTGCAATGAAAACTTTGCAGCTGCTGAGCTTGTTATGGGTTGGGTACTCCTTTGCATCCTGACTGAATCCTAAATGTGCCCAATAAAGCTCCATTTATTTTAGCTAGGGATATTTCCATAGGCCTGTTTTGATGGGCAGAGCTCCTTCTTCTCTGCTGTGGTGTCTTTTCCATTAAAGAGTAATAAAGTTAAAAGTTTTTAAAATAAATAAATAAATGGAACAGGAAACTAACATAGCTTCAAAATCTCACTTTCTGGATAGAATTTAGGACAACCAACAATGCTAACAAATTCAATTTGTACCGGACTTTAAAGCCCACACATTCAAGCCGATCATCACACACATACACAAATTCACACTGTGAATTCTCTTATAAGTTTGCTGGGGATAACACAAAAAAGTTTGTTTAGAGACCTCTGTTCTTTTATTTCCCCTAACATACTATCACTGTGCTATCATTTGTGTTATGCCCTTGCATACAGAGTCTTAACTCTCTCCTTACAATTTGCATTCTGCTCATCTCACTGAAGGAGGAGAGGAATTGAGGAGAACACAAGTTTCCTAACTGTGCATAAAGCAAGTCAGCACACCAGGACACTCAGAATCAGTCATGCAGCCCTCTACAGTCAGCACTGGACATATGAAACTGTACTGACAAAAAACTGGAGCTGCTTTGCAGAGAGTTTGGGCATACAGGGTAACAAGGATAGCTGTGTACTTCAGTACAGGCAGTTGTCACAGCCCTCCTTGCCTGCCTGACCTAGGGAAGAGTGTAATGCAGCCAAGGAAAGAACACGGTTCAAAGGCCTGAGCCTGAAAGCAAATACTGAAAAAAAAAAGAAGAAAAAGAAAAAAGAAGAACAAAGAAATCTTAAGCTGGTTTGTCTGTTTTTCAACTTACACAACTGTAAACAAATTCTGAGGTTTATTAGTTTATAATGCTTTCTGTGGTCATGTAACTCAAATGTGAGCTTTGATTTAAGAAACGGAATTTGGCAAGAAAGGAGTTTCAAGGCAGTCTACCCACTTTCCCATTAAGTAGATTAAAAAAGAATTCAAAATATTTAACTTTGAGTAATAAGGTCTGTACTTGTCTAGCAACTAATCTTGTGCTCATGCACATCCCAATTTGGTACTGCACTTGCTTAACTTTAAGCAAGTAAGTAATCTTACTGACTTCCCCCGTACTTCAGCACACGCTAAGTGCTTTGCTGAAATGGGGCCATGATCAGATTTATACAGCATCCCTTAATGAGGATTTACTCATTAGAATAAAAGCTCTCCAGAAAAGCCACTCAGTCTGTTAAAAACCAGTCATTCACCATAACCAGCAACTTTTTATCTAATTTTGCCTTTAAATAAAGCTATCCTGCAGACAAGGGTGGAATCCACCAAGAGTTATTTTAAACAGAACATTTCAAGTTCAGCTAAATCTGGGAAAAATCAGAGCCTGGGCTGTTAACCATATCCGGACTCACCATGCCTATATGTAGAAGGCAGCAGCATATAATCCCTTGGTATACCACAGCCACTTGGGCATTCAGCCTTAACTCTGGATGTGCTGTCTTGCTTTTGTAATCCAACAAGCAACATCCATATTTTTCTGGCCAAGTTCTTTTCAGTTATGATTTTTTCCAGACTTCAGTCCTTACTTGCATGCAAAAGGAATTGAATTCAAACCTTTATGCTACAATAGGCTTTAATTATATATACCGCATACTTTTAAACACTAATCATTCTCAAGAGCAGCATCTGAGAAATAACCTTACTTGGCCTTGAAAATACAGGACAGTTAGTAATAAGAGGAAAATTACTGAAGAAATACCATGTACTTCCCCATCTCCAACTCCAAGAGAAGGCCAGGATTTTACACAGAGGTTATTCAGGAGTTCCTTTAAAGCAAGTTTAGGTCTTTGTCGTAATTATGATTATTTTGCTGCTGCTTTAGCTGTACCCTCTTGCAGATGTTACTGCAGCAAAAGCATAGATTTTCACATTAAGTTACCCTAAAGAAGAAATTATGTTATCCCATATCCACATATAGCAATGACTATGCATTTACGTGCTTAGAAAAATACAAGCAAAGCCACAAAATCTGCAGCTTTTGCAGCCAAGATGGATTTCATTTTCTCACTGGGAAGGGGGGAGAGTTTTGCCTGGGTGGCTACATCTGCACTCCTCAGAGAGGCTCCTCCAGCATTATTCCCACAGCACTACCAGTGGCAAGGGCTTGTCTGCAAGAGGAAGCTCTGCCGGACTTAAACTAGAGACTTAGTTTTAAACAGAGTTCAAGTGCAAAAATCCTGTGTGGACGTTTATTTTGTTTGGTTTGTTTTTATTTGGCTTAATTGATTCCGAGTCATTTTAAGCCAAACAATAAAAGATAGCCAGAATCCTTAATGCCCACAGTAGAGTCTTCACCATTCAATCCAAATGAAAGTAGCAGTTTATATAAACTGAAGTTGTTGTGTGTGGACAAGGCCAAAGCTAATCAAGTGTTGTCTCACCACAATCCCAGCAAACAGTATGAGTGGAGATAATGGAAGGCTCAGCTTCCTGCCACTGCAATTAGCAACAAGGGAGGGAGGTTCTGCCAGTCCAGAGGAAGACCAATTTGGAGTGTACAGGGAAGAGGGAGAGGGGCTCCCTGCTAGATGGGGCTGGCAAATCTATTTCTGCACCAAAGAAACAATCCCCTCAACGTCCCTCCAGTGTGTTGTCAAACCTGACCTGTGTGAAATTTGAGAATGGACATAAATCAAAGAGAGAAAAAGTAATAAAAAGCTCCCGGCAGACTTGATGACATGTTGATAATGTTCTCGTCCTGGAGTCAGGGTGACACCAGCCCAAAGATGATATATAGAACTAAGCCCACATACCGACAATTTACTGGCCTAACGACAGTTTTCATTGATCAGAGGCCAACAATTACTGGATTCCTTCCCACTGCCTATTTCAGTATCAGGCTCTGGCGTACAATCAAAACACTAGCCCTGCTTCTCCACAGTTCATGTGCCAACTTTGCAGTGGATGCTCAAGCCAAGCAAGAATGATATGCAAATCTGGCAGGTGTTTGGGGCATACCAGTACTGCTCGAAAACCCAAGTATAAAAAAGGAAACGGCAGACAGGCAGGGGAGTCCCGATCTGCTGCAGAAAGGCTGCAGGCTCTGTACAGTACACAGTAAACAGGTCCCAGAAACTGGAGACATGGCTTTCAGGCAGCAACAGAAAAGCTCAATTATTTTATCTCAGTATAAACAAAGCACATTCTTTATATCCCCTCCAGATTGTCTAAAGCCCTCTCTTGCCACTAAAGCTTATTTCACAAAGAACAAGAACTTACAAACAAATAGAGCAACCAGTGCTGGTACCAATCACATACCATTCCTTTGTATTTTGTTTTGTTTTGTGTCTTGAAATAGGGGACCAGTAGAAAGAGATTTCCTTCCCAAGTGTATGGAAAATGCATGTGTCAAACTGAATTAATATCTGCAATAGCACATTTAAATGGCCATGATTAAGCTGCTGGAATGAGATGAATCAATGTGGGAAAAGGTGCTGGCAAAGAAATATTTTCCCAGTATATTAGTGTCTCTTACAGACGGGCAAGTGCATGTAATTTGTCTTGGTCTATCAGGATTTACCTATCTATCCCACAGTTAGCATAGGGAAATGCTGCAAATTTCCAAAAACTTCTATCCACCTTCTTTGGGACCCAAAGAGAAGTTGGGAAAGGCTCCAAAGAAACAACTCCTGCTAAAAGAAGTAATTTCCTTACTGTAAACTCACGAGAGACGCACACTTAAAACTACATAGAAGCACAGACTGTGAACAGACTGATCCGACAGTATCTTTGTACAACACTCTCAAAAAGATACCACTAAATACTTTCTGTTTCTCTTGACCTTCTATCCTCTTTCTCTTAAATCTCATTTGGCCAAGTGTTTCAACAGAAGCAAAAGCAGCTCAAGAGTTTAGAAAGGGAATTACTGTTTTTAGGAACACATACAATAGAAAATATCTTCTTAAGAACAAAAGCCTTTTGAAAAAAATTACTTTCTGAAATTTCATGAGACACAAGTTGGGTCAACCTGAAATTTGCATACTTTCAACCATATGTTCTATTCTTTAAGAAAAAGTTGATGTAAAACACTTAAAATATTTAACTCTCTGCCACAAAAGGGGAAAGGATTTAACTACAAATTAAAAAACTAAGCAACTGAGTATCCAGAAGACAGTACAAGCACATCCTCTGGAAAAAAAAGGGAGTTTTCCTCTATTGAAGCTTCCCAACAGTAAAACTTTTAAGAAAGAGTCCAAGAGGTTTAAACAAGTAGATTTTTAAAGAGAGAATTAACTACATATTGCAGAAAGAAAGACCCCCTGAGAGCAGATGAGCCCGACAGCCTTTACGTGCTCCCTGTGCAGCACTGTCTGTAAAGCTCTTCCTTGCTGCCTCACTTTCTAACTTAATATGGTCTTTACCTTCTGTATCTCTTTACTCTTGAAACGTGACAGGCCAGTAACAGCAATTATTTGCATTGCAGCCATGCCTACATACCCTGGCGATGAGCTGGAACCCTCTCACACGACGCAGCACTGAACTACCACTTAACTGAGCCTGTGAGCGTTGACCAGGCTCCTCCCTGTCCTGTGTGCAAACGACTCCTTGTCAGCCCACGAGAAAAGCATTCCCGCAGGAATCAGCACCACCCTGCCTCAAATGCACTCGATTAGCACACAGGGGAGCAGCTCTACATGAGGCTCTCTAAAGACAAGAGCCACTGCTGGGGAAGCTCAAGTACTAAAAATTCATTTACTTTTTCCCCAGTGCAGACAGGTTACTAGAAAGAGCTTTTTTATCTTTTCCATATTAAAGGAATAAATAGAGAATGGACAGAATGGCAGCATAGCTGAGGAATACACTTTTGTTTCTCTTCTTAAGAAAGGGTAACTATTTGAGGGTCCCCATGGAACACCTGCTTCTTTCAGCCTCTTCTCCATTCAGAGGCAGTATTCTTCTGGATCATAACTCTCTGCAACTGCTGAAACCATCCACCTTTAACAACAACATTGACAAAACAAAATTAGCTCCATATCTCTGTTTTCTTCTTCTTTTTGTTATTGTTGGTTTTGTTGTTGAGGTTTTTTCGTTGTTTTGTTCCTGGACAGATATGATTTCAACAGCAGTATTTTCAAGCGGAGTGAGAAGGTGACATTGGTAAACGCTTTCCATCAGCAACTATTACTCATTAATCTGAGTCTAGAAATTAAAGCAAAGGTGCACCTGAAATGCTGGATCTGCAGGCCTGTAAGATAGATCTATTGGGAAGAAATAAAGGACAGAGCTCACCTAGACAAATGCCACCATCGTGTTAGGGGTGTTTGAGCAATTAATTCTCAGCATATTTTGATCACGTATACAGAGGCCATAATAAGTTTGTTAAAGTAGGTTTTCCCTCCCCCTTTCATATCACTGTTCTTTCCTTCTTTCACTAGTATTTAGACAGTCTGGTGTTCATCAGCATGCCCTCCTGGTCAGGCAGGCATCTGTTTCAGGTTCAAGCAGTCTGTGGGGAAAATCAAAGCTTTTATGTTCAAAGAGGCCAAATTATTACCTGTAGAGGGTCCCCAGATCAGAACATCTGTATGCAGTAAGTAGGTGTGTTTCTAAATACCAGATTTTTGGAGATGAAATAATCTACAAATACAAAGGTGAAAAATTTATTCATACCACTTACTTCAAATACTACTCCTAGTAATCAAGTTTAAAAAATTTCTTTTCAGATATAGCTCTTTCCTAAGGGACCTGCTTTATAATTACAAGGAGTGCGTGGTACCTGTATGCTGTTCACTATACACCAAGTGCAATGATATGGTCAAATGACATTATATCAACATATTTTTATATCTGTACAGCAATAATATCATGATAAATAGTCTACCTTCTATTTCTCAGTTGCTGAAAGTGCCACACTCCCAGAAATGCCATCTCTGACAGTTTTTCAGGGCCTCCTCTATTGGATTTATATGCTGTGTTTGATTGATCTTTGACAAATCTGAGTTTTGACAGTGAACTATTGTAATGCATTGTGTGTTGAAATCTAGTCAATACTAACTTAACTTTACGCCTTTAGCGACATATGAGGGATTTACACATTTCTACTTAGCAGAAGACAGCTGTTTGATGCTGTTCCAAACTGTCCTGGGCACTTCCTGCTCACACTTCTGAAATGTAAGAGTCCTGTGGAAGCAATCAGAAGCTCTGGTGTTGCCTGCAGTCTAAGGCAGATGGTAGGAGCTTACACTCAGCAGTACCCTGTCCAAAACTGGAAGGGTAAGAGTGCAGTCAGGCAAAGGAAGTTTATATTGACCATACAGATCAAAACTTCCTCAGTAGGACTCTAGGACTCTTCCACCCCTTCAGTGAGAGCTCTTTTTTTTTTTTTTTTTTTTTGGCTGGTGCAAGCTAAACTTTTCAGGGTTTTTCCTCTTACACACTGTTTCTATTTTCCATTTCAGATCTTAGCCTTTTCACTGGATTACCTTCTCCTTTTCTGGATAGTTGGTGACTTATGTTTATGTACATAAGTTAATATACATCAAAACCTCCCAACCTACCAAATCTCACAGAGTTAAAATATGTGCCTAAACCTAGGAACACATGAAATAGATTTTCAGAATTAGACTTTAGTTTAAGTAATTTACCATTCCAGTTCTTCTAATTTCACCTTCATCGTCCCTCCCTTTTAGCTGATACCAATAAATTACAATAACAGAAATGAGATGAAAAACAGGTCTGTGTGGAATGGTAGTAAAAAAAAACTAAAATGAAAGATACCTGAAATATGGAGTCAAGGTGCACTGTGCAATTAGGATCATTTACTTTTCTATTTCACTAAGTGAAGGTTGCACAGAGGGCAAATAACTGAAGCAAAAGTAATTTGCAAGTATGTTTGCTCTATCCAAGTAATATCTGAGCAAAAAGGATATAAAATCCTTCTTGTTTCCAATGTGACATGTGACAGAGCAAATTTCTCTATATTTCTATATTGAAAAAAGTAAAAATCAAAGCAATTCTCCTCTTACTAAGAGCCCACATCATCAGATAGCACAGCTGGAAGATCTTCTGGATCTGCTACACCCTACCTGCCCAAGTGGAATTTCTTCCCTTTATTAAACTCTCTGGCAAGTGGTGGGGCTGCCACTATATTTAGCCAGCTCATGCAGGACTGGCTCCCACTGTCTTCAAAAGGCATATCAGGTGCTGATGCCTATTTTTAAACAGGACATCTAAACTTCCCAAGTGTGGTGACCCATGAGTTTGGACACTCTGCTTTTAATCAAGTGAGTTAATTAACTACAAGGCTCTATAGGAAAAAAGGCATCAAAGAGGAAGACCAGGCTACAATAAAGCAGCTCAAGATGTGAGTGATAGGAGCCCCTCCTGCTTCAAGCACAACTATTCAGGGAAGGAATTTTTTTTTCTCCCTCCTCTTATTTATGTCACTGAAATACAGGCAAGGCTTCTTCCTTCCTGCAAGAGGCTGACATCATCTTTTGTTCAAGAAAGTCTCGAACACTGGTATTACTCACTCTCAAGTGAAAAGTTATTCAACAGACAAAATTTTGTCTTTAAACACCATGCCACTGGGAAGATATTAAGAAAGAACTGAAATCCATGACTGAAAGTAACTACAAGCTGCTTTACGGACCTTAAAAAAACCTTGAAAAATAAGCATGACAACTAGCTGTGGTAATGAGCAGTGATGGCAGGTGATAGGGTGGCACAGGATGCAGTGGGGGTTGAGAAAGTATAAAGGTATTTTTAAGAGATAAAGCAAGGCATGCAGAAGTGACAGAGTTCAAGAGGACCAATGACAGAACTCAGGATTTCTTACAACCTCACCTACTTTGTAACCATTGGCCAGTAATCCTTCCAAAGCAGACTGCCAGGGTTATTACTTGTTCCTTACGCTAATTATATATATGGCAAAAAAGACATTCAGTATTTTCCACCATTTCAATTCCGATAAAAAACCACAAACAAACAGCTTACAGTTGTTCAGGTTATTTACACAAACACACATCTTTCTATCAGAGCACATCTCACCTCTAACAGAGAGGAGCTGTTACTTTGAGCTGTGCTGCTGGGGAAAATGCAAGGGGTTTCAATCTGTTCAATGTAAAAAGCAGATACAAAGAGAAATTGAAGAAGTCATAATTCTAGCACAAGGCTGAGAAGTACTGCAAGTGCTTATCCAGTTTTGTGACACACAGGCAAACACTTGAAACACAGTGAACAAGCTGATCAATGGACAAAAGCCCTCTATCTGTAGAGGAGATGCACCCACTGTTGATAGTGGCTGTCATGTTCTGGTTCTGCAAAGATAAGTCCTTGGTCCTCTGTTTTCTCTCTCTCTGTCACATGAACACACAAACACACTCTCCCTTAAACACCCACACTTAACAAAGTGCAACAGAGGCCAAGCTTCACAGTCAAAGGTTCCTAAATCTACCCCTTTTCATATTGATGAGATTAATGCTTGCCTGTCCCTGCTGACATTCCAATTTGCTCTCCAGCTTAAAGGCCTTCCTTAAAGCAGCAATGAATAAAGAAAGGACAGTCAGCAGCTTTCCTTTCTCCTTCTGTCATCTGCTCTTCCCCTTTCACACATATACATGTCCTCTTTCAGATTTTTATCACAGTGTTTCTTTTGTTAAGTTTCTCCCTTCTCAGCTGTTAAACATGGTTGGGTTTGGGTTTTTTCCCCTGAGAGAGGGGGACAGTTTGGGAACCAGCAGTGACTTGCAGCACACGCAGTGGACATGAGTCTATCCATGGAAACCTGATATATCTCCTCTGGTTAAAATAGCACAACTAACTGTAAACTTTCAAAGCAGCTAGACACTGAGCAGCTAATCCTACCTTACTTACCTCCTGCTATATATTCAAAAATAACAACGTTCTCAATGCTATAAGAAAATTTTCACCCCTGGTCTATATATATCAGTTCCACCCAGAGGAACCAGCCAGAGATGAGGTCTCGTTCTGCTCTGTGTAACACAAACGGCAGATCAGACAGTCCTGCTCACGTGGCTTCCCAGAAACAGTCACAGTGCTAAAACTGACCTCACTTAAGTTTCTGTTTCTTTCCACTGATGAAAGGAGACAGCATGGCTAGCTCAGATGTCAACATTTACCTTGCAGACATCTAAAGTTAGCCGAGATGAACCGAGCTCCAGACATGACAAGGAGTAGAGGACTGCACAGTGCCTCAGTAGCTGTGATGAGGATAACAAAGGGTAATCATAAATTAAATAGATTCTGCATGTGAGTACTGTAAAATTTTCCTATGCCCATTTTATTTAAACAAGATAGCAAAACTATTGTCAAATTAGTAATGCCCTTCCTATTTGTAGAAGCTGTAAGTCTTAGAATAAAGACAGCTATGGCAATTTACCCAAGTAGGTACTGCAGGTTTTGACCTCAGCTTCACTGAGTTGAGTATTTACAACTTTTCCAGCTTAGTTAAAATTTACAAAATTCTTTATAGCTCCAGTCATAAACAAATCCAGAAAAATTTTCAGTATTGTGTCATATGCAGCACACTTGTTTTTCTTATTCATTGTTACAGACAACACTCAGGCCTCCAGTACCCTCTCTCTTGGTGCTCTATTTTTCACACTTATTTCCATTCCTGACCTCTAACAATAGTTTTGCAGGCAAATCACAGCATTGCTTCCATTCCTGCTTGACTGAGTTTGCTTATTTGCTTTAAAAAAAATACTCAGAACGTCCCCATTGCAACAAGGTCTGATTCTCCCAGACAGCTTTCGCTGATATTATTGTATGTTTAGTTTTGTTTAATAGCCTAATCCTAAGATACAAGTCATCAACCCATTTTGGTCAGCCTCATTTCTGAGCAATCAAGTCAGCTGTTTAAACAATGTGCTTCCACTTCTCATCTTCAAGGTAAATTACTTGATTGGGAAGCAGAGTATCTTTAGCAGCATCTGCTGTGGTTAAATGAAAGGCAAGAGTCAAACTCTCTTGCTCTTTTACAAACACTGAGCAATTTTTTTTGAACTAACAAGATGATTGAATAATTTGTTTTATAATTTAGGAAGAAAAATCTTTAATTAAAGCAAAAAAATGGGAAAACAACTCTCAGCCCTATCTAGTTAGAGATGTGCTCAGGCACTACATGTTTTCTGGCACCTCCTGGACTTGCAGTAGGATAAGAGAGTTCAGAGGTTTGTCCACCATTCACTAGACCCTGTAAAAACTAAAACCAAACAGGTTTTTACGTCTATCCCTCAAACTGATTTGAGCAGTCATTTACACCTGTCCCAAGGAAAAGATTACCAAACCACAGACTTTAAGACGAGGGTGAATGGGTGAATTCACACACAACCTGCAGAACTCTTACAACCTAATTTTCTTCTGGCCAACAGCTCTTCTCAGCATTCAAGATACTCATTCATGCATCTGATTCAAAAGAGAACAGTGTCCTCTAACAAAATTAGTCATAGGAGAAGGCTGTAGTAGATAAATTTCCCCCCACATTTATCAGAATCTTCCTAAATGAAAATTCATAAAAAAGCAATTTTTTTATCAACCTGTGTGTGCTTTTGCATTTCCATTTTGAGTTTTCCTTTCATTGGGCCAATGATATAAGCAATCAGATGTCCTCATTAAAAAATAATAAGCAGAACAACATATATTCTAAAGGCAAATTCTGGAAAACACGGAAGAAAATATTTTCCTTATGTATGTATTTATAAATACATGTGTTTATGTATTTATCAAATGTTGGCACAGTTGTATACAAATACCAAATTTAAGGGAAACTGAAGTTGCAAAGGAATTTCTCCAAGTAGGTACAATCCTGAGCTCTCAGCTCAGGGCTCTTGGAAAACTTTGCTCTTTGGATAGATGTGTGGCCTTTTACATTGGTAGTTATGATTCTTGCCTGTGATATCAAACGGTATATGAGCAGATTTGGACAGTCAGTCTTAGTTAAATCTTAGGCAAGGGAGAATCAGTTTTTAAGTGAGGGCCAGATTGTATTTGGTTAGCAGGTTTTTAAAAGCACATATGTAAAAGGATACTGCTGCAAAGGAAGTAGCCCAGCTTCAACTCCCATTAACCCTTGACAGGTATGACTTAAGGCTGAAATCTCACACCTTCCCTGGTTTAGCTCTAAGTGCTCAGATAAGTACATAGATAATTCTCAAATTCCCAAGGTTTATAGTTCCTAGCCCCATCTAATGAAGAAATGTCCTCACAGTGTTTATTTTTTGAATGCACTAGAAAGCCTCCCGGCTCTCAAGTCCCTGAATGCCCATTTCAGCCAGCTACCAGTTCATGTCACACTGTAATGAGCATGAAATCTAACTATAAACCACACTTGGCCAAATTTGTATTACCAGAGACAGGGGAAGTAAGACAGGCATAAAGGAAACCCAGTTCACAGCTGTGCAGATCATAACTGAAGTGCTACATACAAGAAGAAGATTACATCTTTTTATCAAATTCCATAGAGATTAAGTCATCAAAACAACTCTGGTAAGGAGGATGGTTAATTCCACAAAATAAATCTGATATATACAAAAGGAAAACTACTTCCTCTAAAATGAACAGACTGTACAATAGATTCAATCGTGGCTAAAACTGAGAACTTTATGACCATAGTAATGCAGATGATGACACAATTAGGCAAACTTTGAAATCATCAGGTGCATTTTTGGAAGTGTCTAAAAATCCAAATATTCCCACTCGAAATACAAGTGGAAGATATATCCTGCCATACAGAGTGTTAGGAAGTAAGAGACACAAATAAACATAATACTGGGGAAAAAAGATCCAAAGGAAGTGAAAGTACTTATTCCCAGTCAGAGTTCCACAGAAAATTGAAAATAGTGTGGAAGTCCCTCCATCCCATCTCCTGAATGATGACCCTGAGGCTGTACAAGATTACAGAAGTATAATAAAATACTCCATGTTATTTTCATCCTTTTTGAATAGACACAGATACAATGCCAAGCAGTTTCAGCATAATTCAAAGAAACGTTAAACTTTTTTTCTTTCCCACTTCTCTATATTGGATATTTTATGCCTATGAGGAAGAGGAAAAAAAGACAGACTCAGGTCTAGCTTTGGTGGTGCTGGAGCAAAAATCTCTTGATATGGTAATAAAAACTTTTCCCTAGGACACAGAAGAAATTTTGCTATTTTTCAGAGACCAGGACATGGAAAGAAAGAGCAGACATGGAAAAGGAAGGGAAAAAGGAATGTCTAAGGCAGGTTGAGGTTAGAGACTGGTTAGAAAAAAGAAGAATTAGAAAAAGTGATAAGAGACGAAAGGAAAATATTAGCTAAAAGACTTAACATGAGTAAACATTAGTCCACGGCTTTAGGAGAGCTCTTCTTAATACTAGGCTCCCAAAACAACTTCAGTGAGGTATTTTCTTTTCTGTAACAAGTTTATCAATGACATGCCAATAAGACCAGGTTGTTGTAAGAAACAGCTCTTTATTGAGCATAGTCAGAAAGGAGCAGTCTCACAGAAACTGAGCTAATGGAGACCTGCTGCTCTACTGCTATGTAGAGTGTTTTACTGTAGAGGAGAGAAGGAATAAGAAGATGAAAAGCCGGGGGAAATTCACCCTTTCCCCATGGAAAGTGGTGGTTCACCTTAGTCCAGATGGCACACAAGGGTACACTGGCCCGTTCTAACCACAATTACAGCCATTCAAAGAATATTTTCTTTGCTGGCACAGTACCACTCTAATCATCCACACCACTCAGTTTCAGGCTGTCTTGTCAAATAATATATAGAGACAGTTAGTATTATTACCAATAATCTCACCACCAAACTAATGTGAGCTTTTGCCTCAATATGGACATCACACTCCTTAGGAATAACAATTACAGTAAGTTAAGCATACAATAACCAGGTTTTACATAAAACATAGATCTGCTGATGCATTTGTTTTTCCCATCAACCACACATAGTAGTCTTTGACAGGAAATGAGAGCTAAATTGTTTATTGCCTCCAAGAACTATAGTCTCATCCCACGGCAACATCCAATAAATACACCAATTCATCCATTATGCAAAGATCTACCTAGTAGGAGGACAAGTGCTCTCCTTGTGTTTGTCTCATATTCACCAAGTTCTACTGGTCATCAAAATTTATTCCCCCCCCCAAAAATGAATCAAATATTAACAGCAAAGATATAAGTAAAGATCAGACTTATTACATGACAAACTAAGTGCACAATACACTGTTTTCTTTCTAATGTTTAACCTGGGGTATGTGAAGAGAAAAACTAATACAAGGTGAAATAGATAAACCTTATTTGCAAAATTGTTTCTCAATACTGTCAATTTTGATGAAGCAAACATGCAAAACCAGTCCATGGGCATGCAGGATGAGAGTTGAACCATCTTTCTGCAGTCTCAGAAACAACTCAGCAACAACTCTTCCCTGACACATAATAAATAAAAGGGTTCAAAATTTGAGCAATAACAGAAGACTCAAAGAGCTTCAGACTGCTAAATCCCTGTGGTAGTCTGCCAAGCCAGCTGAGGGAATGGTGTGGTTTCTCCTTGGTAAAAAAGAAAACCAGAATTTGAGTAAAACATGCCACAGTCTCGACAAGTGCTGAAAGAGAAACAACAGGAAGAAAGAGCTGGAATCTGACATGATGCTGGTGCTTGGGCTGAGTTCCTGCCCCAGGAAGAACTGGGAGGACTACGACTGAGATAGAAGGAAGTTAAGAAGACAAGTCCACTAGTCAGATTTAAGGGCAAACACCATCACTGAACATGACCAAAAGGTTCTCTGAGAGCTGAGTACTCAGCTCCTAGTGTTTAGATAAACCAAGGGCATGGCTGTGGTTTCCTAAGAGCACAGCTTCTGAAGTTCATTTGGAGTTTCAGATTGGCTCAGTCCAGGAACTCCAAGCCAAACTCAACACTTGTGAGAAAACTCACTGTCATCATACACAAAGGAACAGAGCTGAACACCCCAGTAAAGCTACAGGACAAGGCAATGATCTGGCAGCATTTCCCAGAGCAAGACTGCCATGCAGAGGTGCTGGGCATCATTTGCTGCAAAGTGTTCATGTGTGGCAAACCAAATTCATACTCGTCTTACTCATCTTAGCTCTCCACTTCCCAGCAGGCAGCCTGCCTCCAGCTCCCTTCAAGTGGTGAATCACCACATGGCCAGCAGCTGCAGCCCCGGCAGAGCCACCCAAACTCTATGCTGTCACTCCAGCAGCTTCTTGTTCCATGAGCAAAAAACAAGACAACAGAAAAGAAAAATGAAAAGTATGGAGGGTAAAAGAAAGATCTGGGGAAAGGCAGGTACAGAGGGGAAAAAATAATCATCACAAAGAAGACAGACTGCACAACAGTAAGTTAAAAAACAGGTTCAGAAGGGGCAGAGGGGAAGGAAGGCATTAGAGTGGGTACACAAGAGCTGAAGAGAAGATAAACAGCAACAAGCATCTTTGTTACAAAGCGCTCTCCATAGAGATGCAAAGGGAAAAAGGTTGCCCCTAATTAGAAGGAACTACTTCCATTCCCTTTCAGAGATCATCCGCTCCGCAGTCTGTCCCTCGGTGTTGCGCTCCCCGCCCGTGCTGGGGCAGCCGCGCTCCTGCGCTCCCCCCGCGCAGCGCGGCGGTGTCGGCCGCGGGGAACGGCTGGGGCTCGGCCCTTCGCAAAGGGGTTTTCCACCTGGTATCACAGCAGGAAACGTCACAGTCTATTACACAGGCCTCGGATACAACAAAACAGCGTATTCATTTCTATTCTAAAGAAATTGCCATGTTCATTTGGACATGCCTATTAAGTCTTAAGAAAAACTAAATTTGAGCAACTGCCAAATTTAAAGCCTTGTGTTTGATAATATTTTTTTTTCCCCCCAAGTAACATAATGGGCCTAATCCATATTGTGGGCAAGTATCCTGTAAAATTTAATTAAAAGCCCAAAGCTAGTAAACAAAGTGATACTATGACACCAGAAATATAACAGAGTTTTGCGAGGTTTCAGAGTAACTCAAGTCACAGGTGGTTCACAGTCCGTGAACCCGCAGCCCTTTGTGGTAACTACCTACTGTACTTTGTTTTGTACATGTTACTCAGTAGGGCTTAGTGCCCCTAAATGTTTCCTGAAGGAGGAGATGAAATAATTATCTTGGTGTACTCTAGCCTTCACTAAACAAAAAAATATTTCCATTTCCATCCTTTGGGATTTCATACGCCCTGAAGTTTGATGGTTAAGAGTACCATACTAAGTACTAAGACAGATCATAAAAAAGGTTCAGGCTTTTCTCCAGGGAAATGTTATGCTGTGATCTCACTGTTTTCCCAGATAAATTTCATTGCATTGTTTCTTTTGCAGCAGTTTTAGACCCATGTGAATGCCATAGCCAATACCAGATGTGCCTCCACGCACTTGCAAGAGAGCTCTGAACAAAGAAAATCCAGGAGAGCTGGAGTTCTGCTTAATGAGAACAGCCCTGGGACAAAGCTTTAATAGTTTAACTAAAATTACATTCAAAACTTAATTAGCAGAAGCTCTGAACTCACAAGCCGTGGCCCATGAGTTCTAATACACTAATTAGCTAAGACACCCTTTAAAGCCAAGTATAGCTAAACCTTCTTGAAGAGCTGCCACATGAGTCTGTGGATCTGAGGCAACATTTGCACTGCACATGGGAAGTTCAGCATTATTTCACTGCAGTGCTGTTTCATATACAATTATGGTAGGCTCCAATTACTTCGGGTAAAAACCAAACTATAAAATGTTCATAGCATACAGTTCTATACACAAGGAAAGATCAAAGCAAAATTGCTTTGAGCAATATAGTCTAGTGAAAGGTGCCCCTGCTTAGGGCAGAGGGGATGGAACTAGATGGTCTATGAAGTCCCTTGCTGCCCAAAATATTCTATGATGTCTCTACAGCTTACATACAGTAATGTAAACCACAACCTTGGACAGCTGGACAACAATTTTGAAAACTTCAGAAAAACTACATCTTAAGGATGGATAAAAACAGTCATGAGTAACATTCTTTGTTTTGTTTTGTTTTCTAAAAATCTTCCTGGTTCAAGTAAAATATCCAGTGATCCGTTCAGATAATTTTCAAACAGATCTGTTTCAATTTCAATCTTCTCTACATGTTTATTTGCTATAAATGAAACAGTGGAACAAAAAAAATTCCTCAAGCATTAGAAATAAAGATTCATTGCAAACATGCAAAAATCAGATGTTTCAGCAGTTTTGAATAAAATGTGACATTTTTTGAAATTAAGCTTTGTGACAGTGTGTCTATTTTGACAAATTATATTGTCTGGGAAATAAAATTCACTGTAGGTTTCCAAATCAGCTTTGGGTTGTCCCACTATCTTTAGTGACATTATTTAAGCAAGATTACTGGTTTCAGTAAGAAATTCAGTTAAGTCCAGATTTTAGAATATGAAGAAGTATTGCAGGTATTGCAGAACCTCACAAGGAATACATACGGATCTTTTTACTGCAAAATTTTCCCTTCCAAAGCAACCCTGGAAAAGGTTTCAAAATACCTTTATGTTATGTTGACACAAACACATGCATTTCAGCTGTTACCATTTCCACAGCATTATATCATGGAAGTTTTCAACATGCCTTAATAGTGGAGAATAGGAAAGAAAAATTAAATCAAAGACATCAGGGCAACTTGTATTTATTAAGAAAACTATCCTACAGTCTTAAAGAAAAGGAACAAAAGGAAATTTTACACTCCTATGACATTTCCAGCCAGTGAAATCCATTGTGCTTAATTTATTTACCTTTGAAGGACAAACACAGACATTGCTAGGATTTGGATCTGTTGTGCCAGGGCATTTCAGTGGTTGAAACCTGATGCTTCTATGAACCAGCCATTAGTTTTCCTTCTCTGAGGGCCTTGTTGTTGCTGCTAAAAAGGTGTGTTTCTCCATTTCTAAATAATCACCTTAGATTAAAATTAGATGTAGTTTACCTCCCAAAGTTCAAGCAACAGAACACCTCTTTAAGAGGAAAACAGGATAATCCTCTCTTTCCCTGTCCCCCAAATCAATCAAAAACCCTGGAACATTGTTGGGTTGTTTTATTTTAATGGATCTTGGTCATTTTATAAATGTGCTTATAAAGCACGGCTGTCTGTAACCGCAAGGGATAACCTTGAGAACCCAGAGGATTACTCCAGCCCTTTGCCTCATTTTTTCTAATGCACATGTGACATCCAAGATAGAGAAAGAAGGCTTTTAAATATATAGTAAACTAGATAAAGTCAGCCCCTAGCTGCAGCTGACCTTGTGTCACGAATGCTTGGGGAGAGCTGAAGTGCCTTGTCTTGGCTGTGCTCTTGCCTAAGATAGCACACAGCATGTGGAACCGTGAATTGTAAAAGTACATTTCCAGTGTAGTGATGTCCACTGTATGATGTCCACCTGTCAACAGCCAGGTTTGCAGCCAGATAATACAAACCAGCAAACTCTGACAAGTGACAGTACAGTGTGCTGTAGTAAGCACTCCCTGCACACACAGTCTGGACCCTGGAGCAGTGACAGTGTATCTGATCAGAGACCCTCTGAGTCTAATCCAACACGGAACAGCAGCTCAGCCCACCCCTGTGACAGAAACACTGGGCATCCATTCTGCTTTCACCAAACACCACCACGAGTGCCAGGCAAACATCAGACATTACAACAATCCTGTCATGACTACTCTTTTACACCTGGAACTGTGTAAAACTCACACTGACACAAATCCATAGCTAATAGCTATTAGGGTGGTTACTATCTACATGAGGTGTCCTTCTTTTCAGCTTTATATAATGTACATGAGATCCACAAAACATCAAGGCAAATCTTCAGCAGGAGTGCAGAAAACTTACTCCCAACAGGTTGAAACTAGTAACAAAAAAAAAATAAATAAATTTAAAGGAAAAAAAAAAAAAAAAAAAAAAAAAAAACAAGAAAAAGGAGAGGAGTACATCAAAGTACAGTATTTAGTTCTGCTTGTATGTGTAAAGCACTAAGTCTTCCCTTGAGGATACAGAGTTGTGATGTTTGCTCCTGCACTGTGCTGCCTCCGTTAAACCCATAGAAAGAGTTCAGGCCTCATGATAACTTTGCAACTGCTGATCCAGTAAGCTGCTTAAAAGACTCTTGATCTCTCAAAGCAAATTTTTTGCTTCCAGTTTCAAGTTACATTCCCTATTTCAAGTGACTGAAAAAAAAAGGAAGAATCAAGGGGGGGGAGGGGGGAATAAAAAAAAATTAAGAAAAATTAAAATGAGACATGAAAGCTTTCCACAGAAATCAACCAGTGAGAATTCAACAGCACACTACTCAGATTTCTGTCCAGTCTGTTCAAGGTAATAGGTGGGCAGCAAAATGAGGTTAATCTCCCTCCTTTCTCCTCTAAGTAAATGTAGAAAGGAGACTAGCTGGATCTGCAACACAAAAATGAGTTTCAGTTGCAGCCACAATACTGACTGCTGTTCCAGAGTTGGTAAGGAAATGCTTCATATCACACTGGCATGAATGAAAACCCATGGAGAAAGAAAACTCATAATTTCATCATCCTGCCTCCCTTTCTAATCCTCTTTAGTCCCAAAGAAGAGATAATGCAATCTAAAATTGATTTAGATTTTCCATCAAATCTAGGCACACTGTCCCAGCCAAGAGGGTATTCTACAGAGGAGGTGGTGAGCTATCAGGAGCCAAAGCAGGGGCAGCATCCTGTCTACAAATGTATCTTGGCTTCCTTCTATTTCAGAAAACAATTCACAGAAATGAAGACATTCACCAGAAAGATATCCAAGATGATTTTTCCTCTTTCCCTGTTAAGTTTCCAATGAATTTTCCCCAGACTGAGAAAACCTGATCTTGTGCCCTGAATCGCCAGTTTGTTTGTAGAACTGTTTGCTCTGCAGACTGTCTCCAACAACACGCTCTCCAAGTTAAATGCAAAGTGGATTTATTACTAGTTTTTTTTTTCTACTAAGTATCTGGTAAAAAAAAAAAAAAAAAAAAAAAAAAAAAAAGAAAAAACCACAAACAAAACACGTCCCAAACCCCCAAAAATCAACGAACCAACTAAACAAAAAAAGCCCAACAAACTCTGAGAGGATCATTGAGACACTAAAAATCCATATCTAAACATGCAGAACAGTCACTATGCTTTATTTCTACCCATGAAGGCAAACAGGTCAAATTACAGAGTCCAGGTGTAACTCTCAAATTGGAGTATTTCTTTCCATACCAGGTAAACAACGAATGAGCTTCTCTATAACAATGATGCCCTCAAAGGCCCTTCAGCAACTTTATTAATACAATTTACGTTTTACTTTAGTTATTTGCAATGAGACAGAGTTGAAACAATATCAGTTCTTATTGCCAAATATCTCATTCCTGCATATTATGTGACTAACAGCACTGCTTCCTAATAGCCAAATTTGCTTTGCAATTAATGCAGCTAGGCTTTGCAAAAGTTGCACAACTTGTAAGAGCAGGGATGAGACATAAAAGCCTCAGGCACACTGAAACAAATCTCTCCTCTTCACACCTTCACTCCCAAAGTGTTTGTGGAAATATGAAAAGAAAATTGGCTCATTTTCACCTTACTTAGGCCACAGGAGAACAGGAGGTGGCATTTGGATGCTACTGTCATACTGAAATCATGAGTATACGGGATTAAAAGAGGCTATAAATAAAATATATAGATGATTGAAGTCAATATGAACTGCACATATGCATCCAAGGACTTTATTTGGCCCATAAAATGGAAAACCAGCATCAGCTAAAACCACAACAGAAATGGATATAATTTGTCAGGTCCAAATGCAAGAATGCAAATGGAAATGACAGAGACAGAACACTAAAACCTCAAAGAGGATCTGGAATAGACATCAAAATACTTACAGAAATTACAGAGAAACATCCTTGGAGATAAATAATTGAAGATGAGCCTGTTAATATAATTAACTCCTCCAGTGCAAGAAAAGTAAAATAGAGTACAGAAGTCAGAATGTGAAAAAACAAAGAGATTTATCACAAGTAGCATGCTTTTGCTTAACAAAAACTACAACACAAAAATAACCAATTCCAATTAATGGTAACCTTCTCCTGCCACCTCTTTCCTCCCTAAGAGCACATGCTCACACCAGGAACAATTTCATCCTTGTCCAGACAACAAAGCAAATCATATTTATGCTGTGCACAAGTCCAGCAGGTTACCGTGCCAGCAAGTTTAACTACTGATGTCCCCATGATTGTGCCAACCATGCGTTTTCATGCAAAATATGACTTACAAATCACACAGCATGTGCAATGAATCAATAATTGAGCAAATATACTCTTTCATGAACAGTTTTCAAATTACTGTGTGAGGCAAAGCATAAGCAGAGTCCTTGGGGAGTCAGACAATATACCACTGAACTTCATGCAGTCAGGGTAGACGTGTTTAAACTACAGTGCAGGCAGAGCTTTCTCTTTCTCCTTCAAAATGGGGTTTTAAAGCAAGGCTTGCTCCTGAAATACCTTTTTGAAAGTAGTGGTTGGTAGAAACAAACACAGCAGTCTTCTTGCCAGAGCTTGATGAGCTCCTGTTGCAGATAAGGATGTTGCTGCTAAAACCAGGCAGAACTTGCCTCTTCTGGGAAAGTAGGGAGTGACCATGTTAGAGTTTGTGTTCTCAAGTGCCCTGCCAACACTAAAGTCTCAAGACAAGCACTATTTCACTTCAGTAGTCCACTAGTTATTCTCCTACCTTGGGATCTCAAAGTGTCTCTGGATACAAGATGACTGTGTCTGTCCACTACAGACTCTGACAGTCCATCAAAGGACTAAGCCTTTCTGTTACATGACTCCCAGCTCTGATGCACACAACATATTGGTTTCAACCCTTCTTTCAGGAAGGCATTCTTACAGGTACCAGGGCTCTCCTTTTTATTGTGTAAGGCCCTTAGATCAAGAAAGAAAGAAATTTGCCAAGATTTATATTCCCTTTCTGTTTTTCTGAAGCTTTTGGTATTCTGCCTTTATCCTTCACATCTGATGATTTGAATATCACTGTTCTGACAGGCGCATAATTTCCCTTTTTACAAGTGTTTCTATTACTCTTTTGACTTTGAACTGATCATCATTCTTATTTAAATGCAACATTTCAACTAACAAGTTGTCTAAAAAGATAATCAAGACTCCTTTTCCTACATTTTCTTGTCACTTGGTAACCTATAATACTCAAGGGCTTCTATTCCAAAATCTCTTTGAATTACAGCTCCTCATTCACTTCTGGAAGACTCAAGGTTGGATTAAACATCTTGTATTGCTTCCTGTTACAATCGTAAAAGAACTCCTTTTTTGTCTTACATTACTTCTTTTCCATTCTTCATACACTTATTCGTCATTTGCATTTCAGTGGCACTTGGAGGTCCCAAGAAACTGAAGGCACTGGTTTGCACATTACAGCACTGGAATAGAGGGGCTCTACCCCAGGAGTTAAAAACGGAAAGAAACAAAGAAGGGATAATTATCTTTGTGGGAAGGATTAACAACATATAAAATACAGAAACAAGACTGTCAAGCTTACAAGGGAGTCTCTGAAGACACAGGAAATAAGGCAGACCTCCTAAAATTGAAAGGCTACCTATCTTCTCTTTCTGATACTCACTTTTTCTAGTCCCCTCTGGTCTATTCAATTTTGTGAGACCAATGTATAAATGGCTGTCATTTGCTTTTGCAGTCTCCGAACTCTGTTTTTCCATCTGCCAAAGATGGAGCTGCAGTAGACCAAAAGCATTCCATTTTGAAAAGAGAGTGAAAGGAGTGAATTGGAATGTATGATCCCCATTTCCACACAGCAGCACCTCAAGGTAGTGAGTGGACTAAAAAGACAGTCCAAGAAATTTGATATTAAATACTAAACCAAGAAAACATATGCTCTGAAGAACATCACTTCTAAGCAAAGATGGGATATTATTTTTCACAAAAATACATTCACTGCTGAACATCTTATATTAAAAAAAATAATATTTAAAAAAAAAATCTACAAGAACCCCAGCCTGGAGCATATAATGGTTTATGCAACAAATACTTGTGAAATGCCTGCTTAAAAAGTTAAACCCCCTGGAGGGCTCGTGAATCTTTTAGTTGTAATGTACCCCTGGAGGATTTTATTTTGTATCCGCCTAGCCTAAAGTTAAAGAGCACTTTTTGAACATGTTTGCTTTACTTGAAGCTAAAATCTGGGTTACTTGGGGGAGGGCAATGGAGAGTCTAATAAATCTTACAATATACTTCTTGGCAAGAAAACTACTTACTGGTGTCATGAAGAAACAACTTTACTGCTCTCTAAAGAAATATTGTTTTCAGAAGTTACTATTGTATTCAAGACACATGGAAGCTACATTAAATCAAGTTGTGAAACATACTTGGTAATAAGTGTTTAAAAAAAAAAAAAAAAGTTAAACCCTGAAACAGAATCAGACATATTAAAAAAAAAAAAGGAGAAAAATAAAACATAAAGTTTCTGAGGCTGCCATAAATTTTGAAGGAGGAACTTTAAAATTTGGGTGTTCCTCTCCATAAGTCACATTTCACAAGGAAACAGCTTGATTTTATGTATATACTTTTACTATTCAAACTTCAGTGGGGTTTCTCAAAGCTTCTATTTCCACCATTCAAAACTGTGTACATGAATGCACAGGAAGCAAGAAGAGGGAACACACTTGCTCTGAGAACACCAGCTAGTGTATGTTTTCTTACTCAAATTTGGGCAAGAGCTCTAACTCTTGGCTTACAACACTCCCAGTTACTTTCTTCGCCAAACACTGCATCCACAAATGGATCAGCTAATTAATCTAGACACAATTAATTAAGGCCACCAGGAGCAGAACAAAATCATTTTGCCAGTTGCTTATGCAGCTGAACGTCCTCCCACATGCTGCCCAGAGGAAAAAACCAAGAGGCCCAATCTATACAGAAAATCAACTGTAAAAACAATAAAGTGAATTTAGATCCTTTGAAAGAAAGCAGATTGAGCAGTCAGTTTATCCTCGGAAGAGACTCAGCTCAGACAAGAGCAGGGTTGTGTTCTTCCACGGTGCCACGTTCAGTTCTGTACCTGAGGGACCATCAGTACAAAGGAAACAAGTTGAATTCAAAGTCCCTGAATTTCTCTGTTTTCAGTTTGAAGATGCCTGCGAGAATGTGAAGCGAGAGCAGGTGCCACAACTGCCCTTCTGTGGCACATTTGGTAGAGTGTTAACAAAAAATGTTTCCTTGGAAGTGGCATTTGTAGCTACGCAACTGCCTATGAACCAGAGACCTGTAGTTCTCCTTCTTCACAATTGATTCTGGGCTAAAGAAGATAACTCGGTAAAATCAAGACAATAATTTAACAACAACAAAAAAAATCTGCATATGAATTAGACTCTGATCTTTGCAGTCTATATTTGTTAATTCCAAAATACAATTCCTTTCCCAAGCCTGGAGATAGCAGATACGGCCTGAACCACATCATACAACTTTTGTCCTGTTAATCCTCTGCTGAATGCAGAGTATACTGCCAAATTATGGTGAGTTAGGCCAAGTTTGTCTTTCTTTTAAAAGACACAAAAAATGACTTTTCCAGTTATTAAAATCCATCCACTTCTAGGCCAGAACTGGAACCAACAGCTCCTAAGACGCGCAGAACAACATTCATTCCTCAATGTGACCAGATTCAAAATTCTACATTTTCAACATACAGAATTCATGCAGCAAAGATTCCTTAAGTGGGAAGACTGTTTCCCAGTTTAACCTTCTCTTTTGCTCTGCTTCTACCCTCACCACTCCCATGGCACTGTGGCCAACAAAAAGAAGAGAGGAAGAATTAAAAAAAAAAAAAGAGAGAAACCCCTCAACGCCTGCCTTTCAATGAGCTTTTCAAAACATGTCAATTCTGATGCATCTGAGCAGTAAACTCCTTTACTGGCTACTGATAATTGAAATTAAGCAAGCAGCATATTTTTAAAGCTTCAAATTCCAAAGTAAACTTTATCAGGAACTTTAGAATAATTGTCTCAAGTCTGCAAATTAGAATGAATATTTAATGTTACACAGCTACCACCACAAAAGGCCTACTTCTTTTGATAAAGACACTGATTTATCTCAAAGTGTCCTGGGAGGTTGAGGCTGAAATATTGCAAGAGAGGCTGGCTTGGATCTAGGTTTCAAAAATGACAAAAAAATTATCAACCCTCAGTTCTTAACTGCCTTACATTAGTCTTCAAAGTTAAAAGGGGGATTAAAAACATCACTAAGTAAAGCAAGAAAATACCAGACATGCTGGATTTCAAGCACAGTCCAATTTTATCTCCTAATTATTTAAAATGCAAGCTGCCAAGTGCACCAACCATTATGACAACAAAAATCTGATCCAACTTTGCAACAGCAACAAAAAATGTTTATCAGAGAGGTCTAAACCACAGACTCATTTTGTAAACTTGGAAGAAATTCCAGAGCTAGTGCCATACATCTCAAAGGAAAAGATAAACCCTCACCCACATTTTTATGTAACAACAAATGGATCAGCAGTCTTCGTGTAAAAAAACTAAAATCCTTCACAGTTGTAGCCACAAGACCACAACAATGACTGCTTCTTATCAGGGATATTTCCACTAACATAAGTGCAAGTAAAACTCTTGGCAGAAGTGCCCTGAGTCCTGTATGTCAAGAGCAAGGAGCGAGGAACAAAGCTGCCTCTCAAGGGCTCAGAGCACTCGCCTGCTCCTTACAAGAAAGGAAACCATTTGCCTGCTTCAGGAAGGCTCTTGTAGGACAAGGGCTTCGTCCCCTCCCAGGTCATCTCTGGTTTCCAAATACCTTGCATAGAAAGTGAAGCCAAATGGCACCTGAGATCTATAGACTGAACAGTGAACTCAAGACTTCAACAGCGTGTGTGAGAACGAGATGCAGGCAAACACATTTGAAGCAGGAGGGAAATTTCATGTTCTTATCCACTACTCTTTTTTTAAATTTTTTTCCAAACACTTCCAAAGGATGAGCTGGCTCAGCAGATCCAAAAGAAAAATTATGTCTTTCAATAACTGGCTGCTGTTCCAAATCCAGCCC
This sequence comes from Xenops minutus, assembly GCA_035221455.1. NCBI lineage: Eukaryota > Metazoa > Chordata > Aves > Passeriformes > Furnariidae > Xenops > Xenops minutus. The sequence goes on along the minus strand of JAWWEE010000018.1, from coordinate 8,306,927 downwards.
AGTTTTGTGGTGGCTGAAAGCTATTATCCAACAGGTAGCCAATGTTGAATGAAATAGGGATTTCACTTCCAATTCCTGCTAAGTAAGTGTTTGCAACACAACTGGCAGTTTCACAGACAGGCCAAGCCCCAGCTCTCCAAGCCATGACTGAGGTGTGCTGGCAGGACAGGACAGTGGCTTACACCTGTTTTGTGGCAAAGGACTTCATTTAGCCACTGCTGTTAAATACAAACCAGGAGCAAGCTTGTGTTTTTAAAAGAAAGATTAAGAGGAGAATTCTACATACATGACTTTTGCCTGATTAATTCCAGCAACAGAATATATATCTAGTGTGTTTATACTATATAAATTATTATTACATCAAATTAAACTGAAAACATAACTCTTAAATTTTGTTCAAAGCTACAAGCTATAGGACCTTGCCATCTGATCCAGCTCTGCTATCATGGTTTATGGAGCAAATGACTAAGCTATGAAATTTTACTGGATGAGCCTGGGCAAAGTGCTTCAGGCTAGTTTCTCAACATTAGGACATCCGAGAGTAGGGCTACATGGCAGGCATTCCACAGTAACAGCTCGTGTCAACACTTCCACTGGGGTAAATAAAGACATAAGTTGCCTCAAATTACCTTGTATTTATCGTGAGGTATAAGAGAATGCAGACAGAACTCCATGGAGCTGCCTGCTACTGGTGTGTCCACAGCTTCGCTTACCCAGAGACCATCTGCCCCAGAACTGCAACCAAACTCCCATATTAGCCTTAAAGGTTCTTGATTCTGAGAGATCTCCACCCTAACCAGGCACAGTGTGCTACACGGATCAGATGGGATGAGGTGAGGTTTAACTCTCCCAGCACTGCCATTCCACTCTGCCTGGCTGCCAAGACATCCTCAGTGCAAACAAACTATTTTAAGCTTCCAGTGACATTGGCTGTCCCTGTATGGTTAAAGGGAAAAGGCAAACCACCATCCAAAAGAACGGCCCCCAGGAGAAACCAAATAATTAGCAACATGTGTTTTGGTACAGAAAGGTGCAGAGAACATGGCCTTCCCTTTCAAGGCACATGAAGGAAAAACGTTGGAAAAGCAGGGAACTAGATACTGTTTTCTCAGCAATATTTAGTCTAACTCAGCCTCCACCTACATTAACTTTTGCACTGAAAGAAAGACACTGTGTAAACTTTTAAACACTTTTTTCCTTTATATCCTATCCAGTGTCTTCTCTCAGGAGTATTCAAAAAAGCTGAAAAAGGCCAGCATCTCCTCAGGTGACTCTACAGTAGGAAGTGCCTTCTGAGCCACAAGAGTCAGAATCACTATTTCCAAAGCAGTGTTTTCATTTGTGTGTTATTGATGACAATGTTATTGATGATCCAGTAACAAAGAGAATAAATCCCACATTGCCAAGACTGTGACAAAAAAAAAGAAAAATAATATATATATACACATATATACACATGCATACATTCAGGAAAAAGAATGTAATATTAAAAAAAAGTATTTCAATAATAGGTGAGTGTTACAGAATGGTATTTTTCCTCCTAAATGCCTGGATAAAGGACCTTTTGCTAGTCTCTGAATTTGGCTTTCACAGCTACATCATCAAGCAATGTCTTACCCAATAAAAATATTTCTGCAGAATTTAATAACTACATCTATAGCACCTTGTCTAAGATTCAAAAGCCTTGGAAATTAAAATATGGCAAGAGCAGAATTTATGACAACACAGTGAAGTAATGTCTATGCATACATTCCCTCTTAATGTCATGATTAATTTACTGCTACAACTATACTGTAACAAACTTATTTTTAAGTAACTGGTTCTCCCTCAAAACAATGCCCACCCACAGAAGTCAAGCTGTTGGTCCCTGTGCCTGCTGAGCTGTTTTCTGCCCACTGAATGATGGCAATCAGAATAAAAGTCAACAATGCTCAGATGTGTTAAGAGCTTCAAGCTCTTTGCAGCACTCCCCATTAGCCATAAGCCAGTGCGATATTGCAAAATGACTTGTCATCACCCTCTTCCTGCCCTTCCCAACACATATATTCCTCATGAAGGGATCTTTCCTCTCCAGTAGCACCTTTGAGATACTGAAGCCTTGCTGCTCTATTATAGGAAATAGCAGGGGAAGATGTTTGCTCTTACACAAACAATTCTATTTATGAATTGAAAACAACTTCCAGGGTTGGCATTTCCAATATATTTATTATTTCAAGGATCATTAGTCTTTATAAAGGACAAATCTCTGAGTTATAGCTAACTGCTGTCAGCATAATTGGTTAAAGCCATGCCTAAAGTAATAACACTTCTATATTGAATGGTATCATGTACAAGATACTCATTGAAAGGGAGAAAAATCCCCTAAATCTCAATTTTGCTGACATAGATGCACACAATTATTCTATATTTTCAGTAGAAGAAAGTGAAATGGACAGAGTTAAATGGACTGAACTTTGAAGAACCTTTTCCATTACATACTTGAGAAAGTTAAGAGATGTAAACTGTGCAGTTTTAAGAATTCTGAGTCCAAATAAACCTGTACCATTTTTCAATAATTATTACCCATTCAAACAGACCTCCAGTACCATGTCTTTATGCACAATTTTTCACAAGTTCCCCCACTATTATTCCTGATTATACTCCTTCACAGTTCTAAATAATCTTTTTTCAAGTGTCAAATAATCTAGACTAAATTCTCATTCAGTCATTACCTCAGTACTTACTGGCATTTTTACATATGGAAACATTGCAATCGGTATTCCAGAATAGCTGCTGTTCAAACACTCTGTATCACAATAAAAGTCTGCACAAGTAAGCAATAAATTACTTATAAATAAAAAAACTTTTTATTCTTTCATTCTATGTCTAGAATAAGAAGTCTTCCTATCAGCTTCCCTACATACATAAGCAGGAAATGATTTGCTCTTTCAGTTTTCACCCTTAGCTCTTCTGTGAATGTCTTCAAGCTTGGCCATTGTTTTTTGGGGGCTTCTCGGGGAACAAAGTGATACTGAAATGGTAGCAGAGAACCATTTATTGCATATATTGCCTATTGCCTCTGTGATAAGATCTCTACATACATTCAAAACACTCCCAGACTTGGACGGGCCTCAGTATCTACACTGAAATACATGCAAGTTCACCACACATGCTTGTACCCACACGTCTAATAGGCCTAAGAGGAGCACTTGCAAATTCACCAAGGAATGGCAGAGAGGGCAGAATATCAATACTTTTAGATCCACACCAGTTTCTGAAGAAGTGATGTACCCTGCAACAATCCAAAAGGAATAGCAAGTAACACCTCAGCTGAGGTTGTGGCCTGCATTCATTGAAATTTCCTCCTGGTTTTCAGAAATTCCCTAATGAGGGGAGCAAAAAGTCAGTAAAAGAAAAAGGATTTCTCTAAAGGTCACATTCAAATGCTTCTAAACAAGTGATTATTTTCAATTCTGACCTCTTTGGTATCAACTGGAACTTTGCCTGAGAAAATGGTTTCAGGACTCTGCCCACTGGTTTGTTTGTACAGTGGTACAGGAAATATGTAAATAGATTAAATTTACAACAAAGTGCCAAGTATTTGAGATCGCTGTTTCTGTAATATTCTCTGCAGCACAATTATAACTGTCAGAGCCTAAATCTATGGAAGTCAGCACTAAAACCCCCTCTGAAAACAGACACCACACAGTGACCGATGGGCTTGCTTGCCACCATCCCAGGACCATCACACATGTTCACACATTATCAGCCTTTGGTCAGAATGAAGCCAGTCTGAAATTACATTAAGTGCCCCACACCAGGCTACAGATGCAATGGGTGACAGCCCAGGGGAAAGCATGTTCCATGCCTAGCTAATTTGTTCTGTGCACTTTTGGGTAATCAATTCTCACTGCCATTCATAAATCATGTCTTCTGACAAGAATTTAAATTTAGAGCCCTAACTTCCCACGCTATAAACATACTGCCCAGTCAGACCCAGCTTAACAGATCTGAGCAGACAGCTCTTCTACCCAAAGTGAGAATTGCTCTAAAGGTTCTGCTCACTGCAGGATCTAATTCTTCGTGCTCATCTTTCACACAAAGTTCTTCAAAACCAAGGATATTAATTATTTAGTTTAACCTTTTTGCATTTAGCAATTAATTTCAATTCTTTGAGTAATGAAATGCAACAGACTGTCAAACAGAAACAAAGAAACAAAGCAATAAAAGCTTTCCTAGAAAGACAGCATGATAGGACACTTACTTTCTTCTCTGTAAGAACATACAAGTTTTCACTTCAAGACAATTTATGAGAGAAATATTATCTTTAATAACAATTAACACTACATTTTCAGCTCTACTAGGCCTAGTCAAGTTGTCAATATTTGCCTGAATATTCAGAATTTGCCCAGTAAAAGAAAGGATCTGACTCAGGCAGAAAAATGTTTTCGAAAACAAAGACACACTGAAAAAGTGAGATTTACACCACTAGCACAGAACATCTCTCAAGCCACATGGGTGAATTTTAACATTTATATCCCTGCTAACTAGACACAGGCTCAAACCAAAACCACAAATATGGGGAAAGTCTGAACCCAGATCAGAATTTTATAGCTCACACCCCAACCCTCCTCTTAACAATGGTTGGAAAATGCTTTTCAAAACTCCTACAATATTTGTTCCATACACAGGAAATGAGCTTAATAGTACATCTTTGGGGATTAGATTTGTTTAGCTGTCCAAGGCTTTGATTCAAAGTCTGTAGATAGTATTGCTTTACACAGAAACAGACGTATTTCCTGATGGGATGCCTCCCGTGCTCACATGGTCATTCACCTTAATCCCTGTTAACTTTATAGGATGCTACATTGCACATATCATTGGCTGTAAAGGAAGTCCTTTATACATGTTTCTTGGCCTTCCTCTATTCACAGCATGAAAATGGTGAAGATAAATATACTGCTGAAGCATGGGAATTGGGAAGTTGGATAAAAAGTATTACATTCTTACAGAGGAATTCTTCATTTCTAGACAACACAAAGCAGCTCCTGAGGATAAATTTACTGCTTTTCTGCTTCAGCATAGTGGGCTGTATTATGACCCTTTAATCCACTGCGAGCAAGGCAGCAGCTGAGAGCTGCACTGCCCTGGAGCTGTCTGAGATGACTATGATTCACTGAATTACAGTTTCCTTTCCAATTTCCACTCTGCCTCGAGGAAGGCAGCAAGCCCTGCCTCTGCACTGTTCTCTTCCCAAAATGATTCTGCTCGTGAGCTGGGCTGTGCTCCACTGTCTTTCCACTCACAAGCAGGCACATAAGGAGGTAGGTGTGAGGAGATACTCTCAGCTCCAAAAATATGTATATGCTACACATGTTTTTTGTTAGCAGGCTGTGCAGCAGGTATGGGATGGTATAGTCAGGCAGTAGATATGGCGGGCACTTTGCCTCAAATGTTAGTTTGGTGTGCCAGCCAACACAAAATGGCAAAAGGATTCTTGGTGTTCCACACCCAAATGTGCACCCTGCTAGTTACACCACCATGTGGCTTTGTTTCTCTCCCAAGATTTAGTTTCTGAACAATGTAGCATTGAAATCAAACTAAGGGAAAGGCAATAACTGTTAAAATAGAAGCATCTAACACATACAGTGTTGGGACCTGAGGAACCGGGAGGGAAAGAAAGAAACACAGGGCAACTGCTGAGAAAGTGTAATCTGTGGGCAATTGGTGATAAAGAAAACTTGCAGCATCCAAAGGGAGGCGGGGAAACAACAAATGCCTGTATCCAACACATAAATTCCAGCCAGACTGACCAAGCTCTCCAAAACCACAGAGCTATTAGATTAAAACCATCCCTACAATTCAATATTCAGAAAAATCACCCTTAAATACATAATAATAGGGTTTGAGATGCCGCAGAATCCTTTAGACAGGCAGAATCTGTCTGAATTCTCCTCGTAGTAACCAGGAGTGGGGCGCAGGGAAGCTACAGCCTGGCCGTGGGGGTGTGCTCGCTGCTGCCAGGCTGACAGGACAGTAAGTGCCTCTTCAGCACCATACATTTAACTGTGCTCTCTATTGTTTAAAAGAACAAACGACATTCGCAGCAGAGAATTTAGTGGTAACAAATAAAAAGCTTGGGAGTACCCATCAGTCACCATTTCCAAGTATGACCGTGGGTGATACATCACAGCCAGCACCAAGGAGGAGGGAAGAGGTGTTAATTAACCTGTAAACCTGCTCCACTTTGTGCTCCAGATAGCACAAAGGCCCACCGGAATAGGAGGCACAGTTCACCCTCATTTACAAGGCTCTCCATTACAAAGCCGGTGCAAAGAAAAGCCTACTGCTTTGACTCACCACTCCACTTCAGTTCTTTGTAAACATTTTGACATGCGTTTCACTCATGTACAAACTCTGCTCCTCCAAAGAATAACCTTCAAGAGAGGGTAATTTCATTATTCAGGCAAACACCAGGAAAGAGCTCATCTTCCTGCAAAGCCTCAAGCGTAGCTGGTGCAGAGTTGGTCTTCAGTCGAACTTTTATCACACCTTTCCCTTCCCGCTTCCGTTATGTTTGCATGGTACATTTCATCTAGTGACAGTGGTAAAAGTCTAGCATTTTATATTTTGCACTTATTATGATTTATACATATGCCAGCTATACTCTCTATCCCTACATTCCTATTAATCTTGCATTGAATTTATATGCATTACCAAGAGCAAGGTACAACATTGCAGGAAGTCTACATCACTTGAATGTATGTGTCCTTGGACAGTCCTCCTCAAGAGTGGAAATTCAGCTCATACATGGAAGACATGTCAGTCTCACCACCTTCTATAGCCTCATCCAAACCCTCATTCAGATGAGTGAGAAGTAAAATGCCTTTTTTAATACGTATGCTAGAACTGCTTTGATAAATACAAACTTTTCAGAAATAGATTTCTTGAGCCATTGGACAGTTCAGAAAGGCTCCTTTCTGAAACATCTCAGGAAGGCCACTGTAGAGCAAACGAAACAATGTAAGAAGTTGGGTTATTTTGCAAGGGGAGATTCTGTAAATTTGAAGGGGAATCCAAACATTTTTTTTCGACCTTATTTTCTTACTTTGCTCAGGAAAGTAGGTGATAAATACCTGGTTTGTTCATAAAAACACAGCAATTAATTAAGTGTAATAGCTGGCATTGAAGTTCTTTATGAACTGTAAATATTTCTCTGGTGGGAAACTGGGAAAAAGTGGATAAAATCAGTTTCTAAGAGAAGACAAATGTGACTAAATGAGTGGTGTTTAGTTATTTTGAGTCTCTGTGAAGATTTGAGCAACTTTAGAAAGGATGCTGAAGCTAGGACCTGGACTAAAATACATGGCTCCTGGACTTCATTCTTAAGCCATAAATTCAGTCTCAGAGACCAGGTAGCACCACAGCAATGGCTATCCCTCTCTGACCACCCACATCACAAACACCTCCCAGCTTCACATGCCAGCCGTCAGACCAGTCTTCTAATCTCAGATGACTTCAAAGCCTACTTACCTTGTGATCCAGAGTGCTTAAGAAAGCTGTATTTAACCTATTACCCTATCTCCTTAAATACAACAGGGCTGACATCCTACCCATGGAAATCCCAATCGTTAAGCAGAGACCCAAGGGGCAACAGCAGCCAGCCCAGTTAGCAAAGGCACACCCTGTTATCATTGGTGCAAGGCCTTCAGGAAACCTGAGCCTGAACCATGGAGAGCTTTAACTTCATAGGGATCCTTCTGCCATATACACCTGTATATAAAAAAAGGTCCAGCACCACGTGCTAATGGCTAAACCTAAGAAGTGCTGCACTAGAACATGCAGCTTCCAATAGACTGGAGCTACTCATCATTACTGTCACAACATAAAAATACAAGCAAAAATTATTTTATGATTGAAGCCGAAAGGATTAAGGGCACAGCCCGGATATCCCATCTGTACTGCCTGTACTTCCAATGTGCCCATTCTGACCGCTTCCCCTTAATAACCAAGTCTGTTATTTTGTCATATTTTATGCATGGAAATTGCATTAATTTCTTTGACTGTGTCCCCAGTACCAGATGAAACCTAATTTTGCCCTTTTCATCCTTCATCAAGCCTGTCTACATAAACTGAAGAAGCACTCTCTTTTCTGCCCACTTGCTTTTTTCAGGCTTCCTTTCAGAGGAAAGGTCTAGCCTTTCCTCTAAGCAGCCCTCTTTTGTCTTCTTTCTTAAGACTGCATTTTCACCCAGTCTGAAGGGATTGCATTTTGCTCATTCCTGTTTGATATATTTCTTGTGAGACAGGATCAAATGAGATTGAAGGCCCAGAAAACCCCATGCTGTGTACCCTGCATAAAATGTACTTTCTCTTACACTAGAAAAAGGCTTACATGACATATATTTTTTATAAATATATACCTATGAAATTTTGAAAGTAGGCAAAAAACATTATAATATCATAAGGTGGCAAGGAATACAAAAGAAGAAAAAAACCATAGTGAATAGAATCCTTTTTTATAAAAAAGAAAACTATGCTTAACACAAACTCCTTCATGAATTCTCTTTATACTTTCAGCGACACAAATTCACCATTCTGCTGACACTGTTGCTGACTCTACTGAAAAAGTCACCCAAGAAGGCTCATTTTAAAATAAAATTTTACAAGGAGAGGAAATGGGGATTTATAATGGAGCATTTCCTTCTACTTAATCACAGCATCATTACTGTGATGGTATAAAGTCCACTTGGTCTTTTAAATGATTTAATGATAAACATAACATTTTGGGGGTAATTGCCACAAAGACATCAAGTTAAAGGAGAAACTTAAATTATAGTTACCACAGAATCCTACCCCCCAATTATTTAATACCAACAAACAAGAGATCCCTGCAGTAACCCTTTGTTTCTAATATCACTATCAACTTTAATACTACCTCCAGATTCCTTTCATTTCAAGGCACTGAGGAATTCTTGAGCATTTACAATCACCAGTCAAACAAGGAAGCTTTTCAGCTCTTTGACCTTAGAATCATGAGGTATAAACTTTCAACTTCCATACAGAAGATATTTTTAAAACGAAGAGTGCATTTCCCAGAATAATGATGCTCTAATACTAAACAGCAGCTCAGTTATTTTGTGTTAAGAAACCAAAGCCCTTCTTACACAATTTCAAAGCAGCAGCTGTGACTTTGAAACTAGGAACTCATTCTGGCCACCTGCTTTAAAACCAGCCAAAATAAACGTGGCAGGACAGTTCCTGTTGATAACCATGGGATGGCAGGGTAGCACAGGTTGTTTGATGGTAGGGTTTAGGTCCTAGACATCTCTAACTTCTCCAGGATCTCATCTGGATGAGGACCTTGGGATCAGGCTGCATCTGAAAGCTAGATTAATTATTAAGTGCTAGTTTGCAGTACTTTTACTCATGAGACACAAAACTTCATTGGCACAGCTGAGATATATTGTTCATGGCATGCCATTCACAGTGTGATGTTTTACTCCCACAGCAGATGATACTTCTCAATCCCTTGCCAAACAGAGAGTATTATGGTCTGGCTTGTAAGGTATTGGTTCCTTTGAAGAAAGGGTTTGTTTTGCTGCTGTTAAAAGTTATTACTTTAAAACCTCAAACTAACCAACTTTTTCTAGCTTTACTGAATGCAAAGAGCATTGCAAAAAAAACCAAACTGTGTCCACCAATGCAACACAGTGAACATTTAACTGCATCTTCCCAGATTCACAGCCATAGCTACTGTAGAAGTGTGCCTCAGGAGATATTTCAGGGCCTAATCCTGCTCTCAGCAGAGTTAATGGAGTTCAAGAGTAAAGGAATTTGGCCCACAAAGTATCAGCCATTTCTAATTCTCAGCATTAAAAAGCAAATGTAATCCCCTTCAAAAAACTATACCACAGAGTACTACAGAAGAAAAAGAAACCTTTAATACTTCAAAACCATACAAACATGTTCCCAAAAGTTTATTTTAGTATAACATTGTTAAAGAGGAAAGAAAGAAAAGAAAAGAAAAAAAAAAAGGGTCACTGGTAAGTGTCCTCACTTCTTACCACTTTCTACTCCTTTTTGCCTTTTGTTCCCCCTTTTCACACTCCTTGCGCAGAGGCACATTTGAGACAAAGTCACTTACTGTAACACTCCCAGTGCCAAGGTGGAAACACGCTCTTCTCCTTATGGCCAGCAAAGGACCCACACTTTGATCTTCAAGGAAAAACCTCTGGACGGTGCAACTGCAAAGACCGCTACAAGTTTATTTCTATCTTTTTTTTTCTTTTTTCTATAAATTACTCCTCCTTTTGATGTCTATTCTTGCTCTTAAAAAAAAATACGCACATCAAGCTAAGATGAAAACTGCCCACACGACAAGTTTGTGTTTACAAGCTTAAGAGCAAGTTTCACTTGAACACAGGTCAATGCCGCTTTAAGAAAACATCACATACCAAAAAAAAAAAAATCACACATGGTTAGAACACATCACGAGCAGAGAGGAATTGTGGACTCAGTCTGTGAGGCACCGAGCCAGCCTGAGAAGCCCTTTGAAGTTAGAAAAACATCCTCTGGTCAGAGCACATTTGTGAAACCGTGGGACAGGCGCTTTAAACAACATTCACTCCGAGATCACCTGCGGTGTGCCAGTGGATTGGCGCCTGTGTAACTTCAACAACGTAACCCTTTATATTCCACAAAGATCACTCACTCCAAGAATCTGTCCTATCAACCGCATACAGTCAAGAAACCACGTAGCAAAGCATGTACCATTTGACTCGCTGTACAACATAGACAGGCAGTTCCAACAGACGTGTGAAGTTTGGGTAAACCCAGCTGTAGGAAGACCTTGGTCAGCAGAAGAAAGGGTGCTCTACCTGCTGACACAGAAGGAAGGCATCACCCTGCAAGAAGGGCCAGTGTAAACCAGTGTTGCACAAAGCTTACAATACAGTTTGGCATGCAGCTGGGTATGACACAAAACACTGCTAGTCACCATCATCATGAGAAGAAAGATTCTTGGCTCTGGATGGCTAAGGCCAGGTAACACACGTGGGTTTTTTCCCCTCTCCATTTACAGACAGATAAGACTGAACATCAGAAAACTGCTTTTCCAGCAGTTACCTCCCTCCACCCACCTCTGCCATCAGCTATTAGCACCCAGCCCGCTGGCAGCAGTAAGCTGTGCCAACACAATTTAAAGCAAATCCACCCCTGCCCTGGCACATCTCTCAGAAAAGAGCCTCTAGCTGAAGGCAGCACTTGCTATCCAGTCCTGATACTACTGGATATTGGAATTTATATGAAATAGTGGCAGATTTTGACTAGACCTCTTGCCAGTTGAGAGTATGGAAGGAGCAAACCTCACTCTGCCTTTGGATAGGGCTCCTGCTGATATTAGGAGTCACTCAGACCATAGAGTAGGTCAGGACATTTTTTTTCTTTCTTAAAACACACCCCTAAAGGAACAAGAATAGCATTTTTCTTGTCTAACCATTCTGCTCTTCTGTGTTTGATAATCTTTCCTACTTTCCTCAGTGGTGGCGAAATTCCCCTCATTTTTGAGGAGACAGAACTGTCAGTGTTGCCATCAGAAACACAGGAGGAGGGTCAATTATTACTGTTGCAGAGCTAATAAGGGACCTCATAGTCTTTCTGCTTCTCCCACAGGACATTACCCATTGTCTGTTATTCAATTACTGGCAAATCTAGGGGGCTTCCCACTGCAGTGCCTTTGGTTTCTGTCTTTCCAAAATGGGGAAGATCAGAGGTGGTCATAGATTAAGGTTAAATCGTTTTAGCAGAGGTTTGTTCTGTGTTTAAACAGCACGTGTATGTTTGAGGAATAAGCACAAGCAACACCTGCATACTGCAGTCTAGCTAGTCCCTCCTGGGTAACAGCAAATGTCCAAGGACACAGAGCTACTTCAACATGTCTTAATTTTGACTTTCATCACACAATTCTCACAAAAAATGTTAATTCTTTCTTTTTCTAAATGGTATTTTTAAAAAAAGAAAAAAATAAATGAACACATCTGGAAATGAGTGCCATGGTAAGGTTGATTACCAAGATCCAATGTAGCATCAGTGAATGCAATACTTCTTTTCCAAATGCTGGGGTTTTTTTCTTTCTTTTCTGTTACACATGACCATGTTATCCAAGAGCAACTGTCTTTCAAAGTAAAGCCTTGTACAATAGCTTATGCAGGAAGAGATCTCATTTACTTCTTTATGCTATGCATTAGTCCAGAATTAGAGATATTGTGTGCTTTGTATTGGTCCTAAATAAATGATTGAAAACAGCCTTAGAGTTGAAATAAATAAAAAAAAAAATGAGATAGTGCTTCAATACTTTAACAAACCAACCTAATTAGATAAAAAAACACCTTCATACAATAAAAACATGTAATTTTAATGGGTATTAAGCAGTGCTGTGGGAATAGCCTCCTTCAAAACATGCTTTTTAAATCTATCTGCAAAATTACATTGCTAATTACAAATGGGAATTTAAGTGGCAGTACAGCTGGGAAAAACTTTTGTGAACCTGTCATAAAACGATCAGATAAACTGCATCTTCAGGGGAAAATACATTGCCATTACACCAAAGCAATGTAGCTGCCAGATAAAAAGACTATTAGTCTCACCACTTGAACCTTCCCCCATCTTCTGATGTGGCAGAGAACCCAATACAAAACCACTCAAAGTAATGACAAGTTTCCCATCTATTATAGCAGAGTTGTTGCATGAAAACATAAAAGAGAAATAAAGCAGATTTTTTTTAAATTATAAAAACAGCCTTAGCTAACTGTACTGAGTTAGTTAAAAATATACATTTAAATGTAATTTATTTATGGTATTCTAAAAAAACTACTTTTACATCCACATTCACATCAGGAACAAGACCTTGCACATAAGCTTTGCATAAATAAAAATGACTTTAACTGAGATAACCTATGAAGTTTATCCTCAAAATAAAATTAAATATTCAAGATGGCTAAATGAGGCACAGTTTTTCCATGGGAAAAAATATCAAAGTATTATTTATTTTCCTGTAAGTACTTGTTTTGAAAAGCCTTTCCTCCCCACCTGGGCTTCTGCTGAAAGCCACAATCTACATTTAAACAGTGTGTATGCCTTAGAAAATTATCAACCATCTTTTTTTTTATAGCAGGAGCTTATGAAATTATTTGATCCACTTTTCACATAGAAAGTCTAAGGCTGACCATAAAGAAATAGGCAAGCTCCCAGTATAAACTTACCGGGATTACATCAAAGACCTTCCTCTAGGATCAGACGATTGATTTCTTCAATGCTTTTTAGAATTTCTTCCAGGATATTTTGGGTTATTGCCTTAGACCTTTGCTCAGCTGGAATGACAGATACTCTGTTTGCTAGACTATGATGTTCTCCTTTTACAGGGGAATGAGTGTCTGTAGTGTACACACACGTACACTATATGAACAGAGAGAGACTTGGAAAGTTCACAAGCAAAATTATTATTTATTGTTTCAAAAAGAGCAGTTTATTACAGAAACACTGATACAGGCTTAACCGCAGCATCTTACGCAATACAGAGACTGCTTGTTATTCTGTGAGCTCAGGACTGGGACACTCTATGCCCAGAGAAAATTCCCACTCCCCCAAACAGGCATTTGTTCTTTATATGCACTTAACGCATAAGGCTTAGCTTTACAGCTACTACCTTCTTTACCTAACTCTCTTGAAACTACCTGTCCTGGAACTATAAAAGATTTTTTTAAGAAAGGACAAGAAGAGGCTTAGTCCTTACCTACCACTATCAAACCTTTGGGGAATCAGACAGAAAACTATCTCCGAGGGCAATGCAACACACTACCCACCATTCTCCTTCCTCCCCCAAGACAAATCTGTCACCTCCGTACCACTCATCATTCGCATCAGAGTATGGATCAAAAGATTTGAGGCTGCTCCCAAATCCCATTTCTCCTGCAAGACAGTACTTTGTTCTGTCACTTCCCTACTGAGTCTATCCCCTTATTTTATGCCTCACAGCATGTGTGGCTGCACCCCAAGATCAAACACCCATGCATGATTTTCTTTCACAGATCTTGAATCACAATGTTATACTTTAATAGGAACCTCAATATACTTAATCCCTTTAAAGCTGCCACAGTAATGCCCCCAAATGCATTAAATTCCACCCTAATCACGAAATACAAAGTATTTCTATGGATGGACAGTGCACAGACTGTTCTGACCACATGCCAATCCACCTCTGAGCTAAAGCAACATATACTGCCTGCATGTGTTAGAAGTCCAAGGATACATGGCTGAATATTCCAGTCACTTTAGAAGTGCTCTGCTGCAAATTTTCGTCAAAATATAAGTGATCTCACACATTTAAGGTAGGATCTCACATTCTTAAGGTATTCTCATTGCAAGTGATATGAGGGACCAGAGCCACTGAGCATGCACTGAAATGCAAACCCATTAAAACTGAAAGCAAGACTCATAGATGGCCCTTTTCAAGGTATAAGCAAAATACCCTCTCACAATCAGCTCAATGAGTTTCAGAGTTCCACTGAATTCTCAGATCAAGAAGGGTTATTGGAGTAAATTACCAAACTACCAGAGCTTTGACAAAAAGCAGGAAAACTGCTTGCCTGGTAAGACTTGCTCACAAGTATTAAATTTTATTAACAGCTTCAGGTTTAGGGAACAACTTCTCATATTAGTAGGAATCTTGGTTTGAATCAGGGAACCGGAGTGTCTTCTATTACTCCTGCTGAGAGGTTATAATGTGGTGGGACCTTATATGTGTATTTTTACAGGGCTCTTCTTGGCCATTGAGGAGCTTTTCAGGCACCAATGGCATTTCAGTCTCCCATGGCCACTATATGGTCTCTTCCCAAGGGTGAACAGGCCCAGCTCTCTCAGCCTTTCTTCATAAGACAGATGCTCCAGTCCCTTAACCATCCTTGCAGCCTCTGCTGGAGTCCAGGAGCAGCATGTCTCTCTTGTCCTGAGGAGCACAGAACTGGACTCTGGTTCTAGGACCCCAGCACTCTGGATGTGCCTCACTAGAGGGGCAGGATCACCTCTCTCGACCTGCTGTCAATGCTCTTCCTAATGCATCCCAGGACCTCACTGGGCTTCTTGTCCCCCAGGACACACTGCTGGCCCAAGGACAGCTTGTTGTCCACCAGGACCCCCAGGTCCTTCTCCACAGAGCTGTTTTCCAGTGGGTCAGCCCCCAGCCCATACTAGTGCATGGGGTTATTCTTCCACAGGTGCAGGACTGTGCATTGCCTTTGCCGAAATTCAGACAGTTCTTCTCTGCCCAACTCTCCAAACTGTCAAGGTCCTTCTGAAGGGCTGCCCAGCACTCTGTGGTATGGACTACTCCTCCCAGGGAAAGTCTTTCTTTCAATATTTTTTTACCCTAGTCTCCTGGGTCAGAGATTCCTGAGGGTTGGTCTTGTCAGTGAAGACCAATGCAAAGAAGGTATCTGGTAACTCTGCCTTCTCTCCTCCTCCCTTACCAAATTCTCCATTTAGTAAAGAACCCACATTATCCTTAATTTTCCTTTTGTTACTGATGTATTTGAAGGAGCCCTTCTTGTTTTCCTTGACATGCTTGGCCAGATTTAATTCCAGATGGGCCCTGACCTTCCTTGTCTCATTTCTGCTTACTCTGACAAACACAAACAAAGCCAGTGCTACTCAATTTCACAAGTGTCATAGGACCTCCAGCATGAGACTGCAGCACTCCCTTCCTCAAACAATTAGATTCTGTATGATTAAACCAGAAGTATTTCTGGCATAGGATGAGCACCTATCAGGTCATGTGAGACACAAATTTGTAGGGATTAAGGAATCTAGCTGAACATTTCCTTGCAGATATAGAGGCCTACTGCAATGCCAAGTCCCATGGCAAGCCAACGAATCAGTCTTTATTAAACACTGGACACGCAATTACAGGACAACAGTCTATTCGGAAGACACCAGCTATATAGAACTTTCCAACTCAAAAAATGATATCTCACATGTTCAGAAGTGTCATCGTTATTCCTCAAATTAGAAGACAATTTATATGCCATATTGCTCTCATGACAATAAATCCAGAAGCCTACAAAGAGCAAACATACTGTTCAACTGCATCCCTTGCAGAGAGACCAGGAGAGCAGTAGCTGAACATTTACAAATCATTTCCCTTTTCTCTTAGCTTATGCTAAAAGCCAGCACAGCCCTTTCAGCACAGCCAACACTACTGGCGCTCCACCACCACAAGACAAATGTCAGGAGATACTGCAATACAAACATGCTTTGCTGGCTCAGAAATGAGACACAATGAAGATTTTGCATTTGGAACTTGGTTAATAATTCTTGAATGAAATACAGTCCAACTCAGTCTCCCATAGTTGTAGTTACTCTGTAGGAGTAAATACAAGCTTAGTTTTGCTGCCAATGTTGGCAGATATGACTAAATAAATTCACAGAGAAAATATATTTGACCATTTCTTCACATTTTTTTTAGTTAAAACTATGCCTCACTTTCCATGAAAAGATATCTATAAATATCACATAGTTTAATAACTCACAAGTATTCAGAATAACTAATACATCAACTAGAAAAGTGGTTCCATTACAAAAGGAAAAAAAAAAAGTCAAGTACTGTGTACATCTGAACATTTACTATTTACTTTCCAACCAGGTTTTGATGCTGACATTCATGAAGCCAAATCCATCTGCAAGGATTTTTATAAAGGCCAACATCTGCAGCACTGGGAGCAATGTTCCATTTTGATTTAAATATCAACACTGAACAATTATTTCCCCAACTTTGCAAAAACTAACTCCTACAAAGTTTCAATACTCAACAGACTTCTCTTTCCTCTGTTTATAACCCAACTCAAAAGAAACCATAAAAGTCAACTAAGATCTTCTGAAGGGTGCCTACAAATAGCCACTTACCAAGCTCCTCCTGGGTCTTATTACAGATCTCAAAACCTACAGAAAACCCTTCTGTTAATGAATGCTGCTGTAAAGAACATTCCCATATGTCAACAATCAGGTGCTGCAAATGTCCCATTTTTGTTATAACTAAAGTTTTAGTGTGAAGTCTGAACTACATTATTTACATTTAAGACATTAAAGAACATAAAATGTTGTTACTTTTCACCCCAATTTACAGAAGAAAGTGTACTCCATAACCATGGCCTTCTCATTCAGATGAATTCAGATTCCACTAAGCCAACATGGACTAGCAGTAGCCCAAGAGACATAGATGAGGACTTCACCCAGCTACTACACAGAATATGCTTTCTTCTTACAAATACCAACTTAAGTAACTCCACTTTAGAGGAAGTGAGAGAGAGAGGGTTGCTAGAGATCAGAAAAAAAAGGTTACTTTAACGAGACTATGTGCAGAAACTTCACGGGCCATTCGGCTTTCCAATCAACATGCCAAATTAAAAGTGCACCACATTAAATCTGAAACATCTATAAGACAAACCCTGATGAAATACAGACTGTCTTCCATCCACCTCCTCCATATGGCTCAAGCAAAGTCAACTTTTAATTTCATAACACAAAATATTTAATTTATGCTTTTCTTCATATGTCAATTTAACCTCTGGGACATAGCTTTGAAACCATGTAAGGATGCCTAACACTTTCCATATGGCAACTGAATTGTGGCTTTTAATTGCACCAACTGGTATCATTCAAGGATAATTCCCCTGGAATCCAGCTTTCTGCTAGAGTATTGGCCAATTCACTAATCTCATCACCATGGCACTAATACTTTCAGAGACTCGTTGATTGTGAATATTCATATTATAATTTTCCCAAACCAGAGCTGTCAAGATCTACTATGTGCACCACTAATTAAATTATCTTGGTTTGTTGGCACCAAATTTCAACACTAAATAAGATTCTGCTTTTTTCTCTTTCAATAAAAAGTTTGGCAATTTTATTTTAAATGCCATACAAAATATTTTTGTGTATTAAAATACTTTTTAGTCATATCAATATCTGTCTCTGCTAAGTCTGTTGTTTATTCTAGTCCTCAGAGTCAATAAAAATAATTATCTATACAATACTGACATTAATGGACTTGAAAATATTTCAGTCAAAAAGATCTCTTCAGTCACACAAGATAGCATCCAAGGAAATTTCCATTACTCTTGTACAATATCAGTAAGAACACAGTCTTTCAAATGTCATTCTACCCATGAAACCACCCCAAAGTAGTGCTACAATTACATCTTCCACTTCAACAGCCTTTATGCCATAGTATATACATACCACTAAAAAAAAAAAATCTCTTTCATGTGTATTATTTCCATTTTGGACGAACAACCTCCCCAGCTGTGTCTTCCAGAAGGCAATGTATTTTTAATATGCACACACACATATGATATTTAGCAGTGGGGGACTGGGAAGGGCTTTTTCTTTCTTTTTTTTTTTTTTTAATTTAAGATCGATTATACTAGAG
This sequence comes from Xenops minutus, assembly GCA_035221455.1. NCBI lineage: Eukaryota > Metazoa > Chordata > Aves > Passeriformes > Furnariidae > Xenops > Xenops minutus. The sequence continues at coordinate 8,288,467 of JAWWEE010000018.1, read as the reverse complement.
GAACAGAGAAGTTGACACTAGTGTTGTCTCCTCTCAGCCATGCAAGGAATGCCCATTAATGTCACTGGCAGTTACAGGCACAGAACAAATGGAAAACAACCCCACCTCTGAAGTACTGATGTGCCTCAGCATTTCATACTGTATTAGTCCCAAACCAGATACTCAACTCTAATTAATATCAATTAGGGTTGAATATGAGGATCACTAGCACCAAAGAGCTCAGCAGAAGTGGTAAGCTAAAGTCTTTTCTATTTTACCTAAAATGATTACCTTCAATGCAGCTCACTGAGAGTTGGTTTGAAAGTTAATTAAAATTACATTTTTCCCATTCCCAAGCACAGATGTCAATGAAACACACAAGAAACTAGTAAAATTTCTTATGGCTTTGAAGATAAAAGTAAATTGAACTAAGCAAATGTCATATTAAATATTTGCCCCTCTAGCACAGAACTACTTCTCAGTTAAATAAATAAATACATGAATATTTGCAAACAATGTTGATCTCCAAAAATAGTTTGCAAAAGTAAACACACTGAATAAATTTAAGGATTATACAGGATAATCCACAGCATCAGAAAACTGTTCTGGGTACGAGTTAACTTCATCATGAAGCAGCAAAAGATATGCATTCAGTTGCTCTAACAGATTTACAACCCCAGTGGTTTCAATTAGCTTTGAAACTAGAAGTTGACTCTGGACCTCATACTTTTCATGGATGCAACAGAATTCCTTCTTTATTTAATCCTCCATGATGTGGAAGGCTGCAGCCCAGCCCTGAGCCTTCACAGTCATTAAAACCTTTAGAGCAGAGCAGCCCCTGCTGGGCAGGTGGCAATGGTTTAATGAGATCAGAGCTCTCAGCCCAGCATGGACAGTTGCATACACACCACGAGTGCACATTTCGGGCACACTCCCCTAACTCTGGCTCATGCCTTCACCCAACAGTTTACTAGGAGATCCTTCTCAGATGACTGGTGCATCTGGCAATAACTAGACACTAATTACTGTTCTTTCAGTGAATTGGAGGAGAGACACAGATGGACAGGACACTACACGGACAACACATCAGCTGAGGGAACTCTGCTCTAACCAAGAAACTCTCAAAACTTCTGTTCAGGAGGAGAAAAGGTGTTGCATAACTGAACTCTCCTTGAGTCAAACACTCCTTGGAAGAACTGATGTAAAGACCTCCCCTCCACAACTATTTTAAATTCAACCATTCTAGAGCAGACTACAAAAGAAACTTTATTGTTTTCCTGTATTAGTCACTCATTCCTTTTGAAAAACACTAGATGAATCCCCTGAACTTCAGTGGCATCTCCCCTGTATGACTAACTTCACCAAAACAATTCAGTGCCTCTGCTCTTGAGGGAAACTGCCTTTCAGCTACAACGTAGACAGATTTTTTGGCTTATATAAAGTAACTTAAGTCAAATTGCAGTATCACATCCAGGGTCTGACAAAAATTATTCAAACCTTTGTAGTTTCAGACTTGGAAGCTAAGTGCTCTCCTCTCCCATCAACAGGTCTTTGGAGTGAACTGGATTTTACCAAACATGCCCTCTATACTAAACAAAACCACCACCTATGAAGCTCTGGTTAAGGATTCCTAGCAGGAAAAAGTATTTCTAGGACTTCTTTTTTTTTTTTTCTAAATTCAGCTGGATGATTCTGTGAATGCAGATATTTTCATCAGTGTTTGATCTAACTCCTTCTGCCCTAAGTCACAAAAGCAGCAACTAGGACCTATCTGAGGAAAAAAAAAAAAAAGTTTTACTGAGAAGCCAAAGTTCTGACTGTGACACAATAAAACTGTAGCAATCCACAGAGCCTTGTAAGCTTATTGAACATTTCAGGATGAATTTTGAAGTAGTAAGGAGAAGAGTCCTTGTTCAATGCTGGGACTGCACAAGTGTCCCACACAATCCCCTGTGCCTAAACCATTAGTAGAAGCAAGTACTATTTCTACATCTTGAGGTGAACAAAGAACCAAGAGGTCGGGCTACAATTCACTTTATCATGGTATAATTATACAAGAGATCAAAGAGATCTCAGAAGAGAAGCAGTCATGCAATCTCAGTTATGGAGTCAATAGCTGTGACTCCATAATCCTTGTCAAAATGACTGTACATATGGCACATCTGGTTCCAATGCAGGACTAGAAATGCATCCTTCCATATTCCAAAAGTTGGTATTTTAAAGGAACTTTAATGTAGCTGTCCCAGCGTGCCTGTGACAGGATGACAATTAAACTAAATAAATTAGCAGGCTACATATGCATACAGATACTTCCAAATATATTAGGCAATAAATGGCAAATATTTTTGAACGTTCAGAAACAGCTCTATAAGGATGACAGTAAAAAGCCTGTGGGGAACAGTGCTTTTAAAAACATTTAAACCTATTACAGTTTTATAACATACTAAAAGTGTAGACTAATATTTAGTTAATGGCTTGCTAATTGCTGAGCCATCATGAGGAGGACTTCCTCTTGGGTAAGAAGAGGACTACTTTCTACTGTCATTCCAGCTGAGTAGACCTCGTGAAACTGACAACTGAAGAGTCTCCCAAATAGAAAGTATCTTTGACAAAAGGTATGTTCTCCTTCTTTTCACAAAGAAAATTAACTGGAAGAAAATACATTTCATAAACTAAAGTCAGAGTTATTTACCTTTAACTCTTGTATTTTAAACCTCGTTTTAATTTTCTAAGTTGAGCTTTTCAAGAAACTATACATGTGAAAGATAGAACACACCTAAAAAGCTTGACTTACAAAAATTGGGATTATTGGAAAAATAATTGAAGGATGTGTTTTTACTCTCTGCATCTGTATCATACACATATGTACTACCAAAGACAACTTCTTTCTTTGGACATACTGCTTCCAAGTAAAGCACAATAAAAATCGCTTCAACCAACCATACCTGCAAATTAAAGGTGATTTTGCTCATCAATTACAAACACATCAACATCTTACTCCCTTTGCCTTACTTCTAGTGACTCTCACAATTTATTCTCCTCGAAATACAATACTGGTGGAATCTAAAAAGTCATCAACAGCTTTTCTCATACTACACATCATCTACTCACTTTAACATCCCACCTAAAATGTGGTATTCTCCTCTTGCTATTTCATTTTTCCTGAGACACAGGAAGTCCAGGCTTCTGACAATACAACTGGCAGCTAACAAAGCGAAGAGCCTGCAGGAGGTTTGGTGGCCCTGCTCTGCTTGTGCTTTCAGAGCCATATTGCTTGCTGGGAAGCACAGATTCCAATCTCCCCATCTCTCAGGTTACCTCTCCAGTGATGAAGCTTCCAGGGCTTGATCCAAAGTCAATGGGAGTCTTTCAGTAAACATCAATAAGCTCTGGATCATACCCTGGAACACTACAAGGACCATATCTAAGAATTAAGTCTGTTTACCTCCCATCATGCCTTTTTGTTTAAAGAGACAACATTAAGGATAAATAAAAGAAAAAGGTAACTAAAATATTTCCTCCAGCCCTGCTTTACATGGAAGACTGAAGAAAAGAGAGGGGGTGGAAGCTGACCAGCGCGGTAACAGCCAGGACAAGTGACATATACAGTAACTTAGGGAGGAAGTCAGCCACACATTTTAGCAAAGAGCAAATAAATAACGATACACTCTTCAGGGACTTCTCCTTTCCTGCCAAAATGTCACAGGCAAACTTGTGCACTAATCAGGGTTCACAAGCACACTGGCTGGATGCTGGACTTTTCCCAGAGATTCTCTCTTTGTAAAGGGTTTTGTTCTAATCGTGCTGCCCAGACACCAGCAGTCAGGTTCCCTTACTCCTCCGGCTTTTGTACCCTCACCAAGTTTGCTCTGCAACTCGCAACTTCATCAAAGGACAGAAGGAAACCACCCACGGGGCAGCCCCTTGGAGCAACTTCAGGGCAAAGAAAACCTTCCTTTGCACAGCCGCCCCTTGGGAGGGAAAGAGGGATGTAGAAAGCGCTTTTGCTGTTCAGTATTTCAAAAGGAAGGGGCGGGGGGGCTGCGAGGAAGCTGACATACCCTGGCGCTGGAGAGCCTGCAAACGGCCCGGTGCTGGCAGCCTTGCTGGAGTCCCGAGCTGCTGCCGCCGCTGCTGCTGCCCCCGGAGTATTTCTGCTTCACCATCCAGTCCTCCAGCCCTTTGCGAGCCAGAGAGGCGTTCACCGCAAAACTATCACCTAGAAAAGAGGAGACAATGCCGCCGCTGAGCGCCCGCAGAGCCCGCCCGGCCCCCACGGCCATCCCCGCACTCGGCCGGGCTGGGAATGGGACCGGGGCTGGGAATGGGGCCGGGGCCGGGAATGGGGCTGGTGCCGGGGCTGGGAATGGGGAGCGCAAACCGCGGCGGAAAGTTGCGGGGAGAGGGCAGGGGGCCGGGGACAGCCGGGAGGACCCGGGGAAAGCGTTCAAAGTTACTAGCAGTAAGGAGCCATCCCTACCTTCTGGACTTTCTCTGGGTTTACAAACGGCAGCTAGGCAGATCCGGAGGAAAGTGTGTGAGGGAAATAATAAAGGAAGATCGTTAGACACCAGTATAAAATCACAGCAACAAACCGAGTAAAATCCGAATAAGGGGAAGGGGCTGAGGAAGTAGCAAGTGAAAGGAACTAACCATGTTTCGAGTGAAGTTTCCCCATCTCTCTGCATTGATCTGCAATTACGATTCATTTGACTGTGTTCAGTAGGGTCAGGTTCGCTTGTTGTTATTTTTGTAGATAGATAAAATCCCAGCGTGTTTAGAAATCCATGTGCTCCGCTTTTCCCTGCTAAGCACAAGCGAGCTCAAATCTCAGCTCCTCTCCTGCAGCACGGTCCGGCGTCCCCCTCTCCGCTCCAGCCTTCCTCCTCTCTCCTCTCTTTCCCAAAGACAGAGGCGGTTACAAAAGACCTTACTTCACCCACCGGGGAACATGATTGACACCTCATTGAGATTAGACCACTTGCAGGCAGCCTCCGCCTTCCCATTGGGCCGCGGCGGCAGATGAAAGGGGCGAGTGAGCCTTTTGGAGGCTCAAAAAGGAAGAAAAGAAAAAAACAGAAAAAAGGGGGGGGGGGGGGGGGACGAAAAGAAAAAGGAGCAGCCGGGGCGCGTTTCACTTCCAGCCAGGCACGGGCGGCGGGGCCATCCCCGCTCCGCACCCCGCGCAGCCCCGGGGGCGCCGGGCGGACAATGCGCCGCGCTGCCCCCGCCCCGCCCGCAGCGCCGCCCTCCGCGGGGGCGCTGCGGGGCCCTCTGCCCACGGGGGTCAGCTCTGCCCGTGGGGTCCCGCTCTGCCCACGGGGGTCCCGCCGCCCCCGCCCGCACAAAAGCGGCGTCCCCGCACGGGCGGCGGGGTCGCCTCCCGGCCTTCCCTCCGGGTATTGCCGAGGGACCCGGAGAGCGGGCAGGCGCACCCCCTGTGCTCGGGTGCGGTGCTGAACCCCTCGTGTGCCTGCTTGGTCGTGTCTGGGTTGCGAAGGAAGCCAGCATGCCTGGAAAAGCGGTTGTTCTATTGACTTAGTCCTCCAAACTGTTTTTCACGGGCATCCCTTCGCACACAAGTGATCCTAATGAAGTCACTCAATGCCAAAATGCAGTTTTCAGAGTCGTGTCCGGAACCCTCACTCGGTGACTCAAAATGCTGGCAGCAGGAGGACAAAGTCTATCTCAGCTTTTTCTAATTATTAGTTAAGTAGATGAGATTTACAAGTAGATGAGATTTGCAAAGAATCTCCCCTTCTTCAATTTATGAATGGTGTATTTTTTAGATATAGCATAAACTAAAAGGAAACTTGCTGCTTCATAAAGACAATTCTCACAGTCATTAAAAATTTCCTTCCTTCTTCAGTCTGGTCATTATTTTTCTGTTTATGAAAATCACATCTCCCTTGAGATCCTGGTAGTTTGACTAGGAGAGATTAAAGGGAGTGCGTAGTAGATTCAGAACAAGAAAAAATGAAGACTTCTGAGAATTTTATTCAAGAAACTACTAGTCAAACTATGTAGGGTTTGACCCAGATGGGCCTGGTCCAAAAACTTCAAGGCCACATCTGTGCTTTCAAATCCATACGTTTTAAGCACAGGGAGGAAGGAGTTAGACTTGGGAGCTCATCTGAAAAAAAGATTCAAAGCATATGTGCTAACACTTCTGCAGGGAATTGGGACCGGGAGAGGAGGGTCAGGCTTGGAGCTCATTTTTAGAAGGAATTCCAAAGCACATGGATGTGGTGAAGATCTGGTATGAAACAACTACACAGAACAGCCAATGCAATGCCATTACATGAACCATTTAAAGCCAAGTTGTTCTTTGGATGATTGCAAAGTCATTTCTCACATTATTTTGAGTATTTATCTGTCTAGCAGAGGAAACACTTCCATTGTGAAATGCAGCCATTGCAACAGCATCAATCACTTGTCAAATAGCTAATAACATGCATCTTCTGTGAATCTCTTTTTTACGTATTTTAATAATTTATTTGGCCCATTTTTTATGTATTTAAAGTGACATATTTGTTCCTTTGAAGATTGCCTCTTGTTTTGGGGATGAGAAAGAGGGGAAGAAAGTGATTTAGATGAAGCAGGCTCCTTGGGGCATGAGCCTCACCTAGATTGTGAAAACTTGTAAAAACTCTCAGATGTGTATTAAGGAATTCAAAATTGGATTAACAATTTTATTTTCTCCTCAGCTTGGCATATACTCAAGTACCCTTTTAAAACTTCATCAGGAAATATTTTATTTGGAATATCACTTATCTCCACTGTTTATGAGAAATTTATCTATTTATCCTGTGAAATGATGCCTCCATCATGCAGCTCTTGGGAACAAAACGAGGCCTCAGATATGCCAGGAGTTCAGCAGGTCTGAGCAAGTGGCTGGGGGAAGAAGCGCTCGCTTTCACAGCAGATTACAGAGGTCCACTTGTGTCCCAGTTACGAAGACCAAGGGACTTGTGTTTGTAACACAGTCATTCTTGTGCCATTACTGCTCTCACAAGTGCAACATTTGTTAGGGTTTAAAGCAAGCCCTTTTTCATTACAGTCAATGACGTACCCTGCAAAACCAAAGTTTTCACAGGAGAACAAGTGGGACAAAAGAACCCCAAATGTCATAACTGACTCTGTGTACAATGGGAATCATGACTGTACTGCTTGGGCACAGGAATAACACAACTGCAAGCTGGTTACATTACTCTGAGTATGACTCAGAACTGCAACTAATTCTTTCTCAACCTAGGAAAGAAAGTTTTAGCAACTCTTAAAGAGCCAAATCTTGCAATTCTTAGCATGGTTTTGCTCAGACAAATTCCAGTTGATTTCATGAGGATTTAGCATGGTTTAACTAAACAGGGACCTCAAGATTTGACTCAGTAGACTTATAATGATCCTCAAACTACAAGGACCTCGAGGCATACAAAGCCTATTGTTTTTCCTTCACGGAGCCAGAAGTGTGTTAAGTAGCGACGTCTAGTAAAATATCAGAGTAAAGTACACCATTCACAGACCAGTACTGATGATTAAAGGGTCTCTAATTCAACCCAGTGACCCCAGTGGAATTCTTAAAGTTAGAAAGTTATGACGTAGAGTATTATTCATTGTCCTTTCATTAGTGCTGACTATGCTCTACTTCAGAAGATGGAAAACCCTTTTGAACCTCGCTATACTATAAACTAGTTGATGACAGGAAATGTATCTTAGCCAAGGAGCAAGTGAATGAGACCATTCTGGAAATTAATTTTCAATATTCAATAGCATAGCAAAATTAATGACAATACTTGCAATAGCAAGAGTTATGTCATTGGTTAGACTGAGAAGAACTCTGTGTGTACTCCTGAAGGTTGGTTCTGACAAAAGTGGAGTATTTCTATACAATGACAGCAGCCAAAACAGCATGTCTAGTTTGATTCTGTATTTGCATATTAACTACAGAAGAGTGGGCAAAAATCCATGACAGCCTAGTGTATGGTAAAATAAAGCAGCATTGAAAAGGTTCAGATTTGACGCATACCTAAAGACAACTAAACATGGTAGCAAATGAAAAGCAAATATCCTAAAACAGTTATTTAAGGCCAGTAATGCTACACTTCACCCTAACGGTGTACTTGGGTTTAGGCTGATATATTTAGTCAGAGAACATGTAAAACATGGACCTACAGATATAGCCCATGACACCACATGTAAATAGCTCATGGGATTCACCTCCCTATTTTGCAGGCTTCACTGACACACTCAGAAGGTCCCTGTGGCCAGTGGAAAGGGCCCAGCCATGCACAGCACAGAGGCCACATGCCAGAACCACTGACACCATGGCAGAAGAGGGCTCTGCTTGGTGCCTGAGACAGGATGACAGCAGAGCATCCCTTCCCTCCAGGCTGCTGCTTCCTACATGGAGGAGCAGAGCGAGGAGGGCAAATACATATGGCAGAGGAAAGCATCATGCTGATATTCCTGTCTGGGTAATGGGACAAGTGGTAGGATACTGCTTTCCAATTCTTCTGCTTTATCTCCTTCCTTTTCTTCCCTCCTCCTGCCATGTTCCCATCCAGCTGGAGATGAAAGAAAGCAAGTGTTGGCCTCCCATGCTCAGGTGCTGTTCTTTTCCACCTGGAAGTGGCATGCTGGTCATGCTAGACCACCTCCAGAAGAAGTGAGCGTTGACACGTGGTTTTTAAAGTGGAAAAATCCCATGTGATTCTAAAAAACCCAAAAATGTGTACACATAGACAGTAAACTTCTAGTTGTGTGGTTACTCCTCTGCATTAAATAATCTGAGTCCACATTGTACAGAAGTGCTTTAAGAAAAGGTTGCTCAGTTGTGAAAGGAAAAGCATATAAAATTGCATGTTTCTAAAGAGGCTTTTGGAGTTCTGGTGTTCTCAGCACCATTGCTGGGGACAACATGAAACATATCTAAGCTCTTAAGATGTCCAGGACCCAGCTGATACAGAATTTTTATCCTCATCTCTCTCAGAATCACAGATGGTTACAAACCACCCTTGATCTCCATTTCAGCCACCTTCCAACCAATCCCCTTTTACTCCATCAACAAAGAATTGCCCACAGCCATGTTTCCTCTTCAACAATTGTCTCAATCACTATCCTGCTGATGCATTTAGGGTCACAATCCTGGTCTCAAAGTTATGACCAATCCTTTTAAGAACATTTAAATTTTGTTTTGATGACCATGAGAGTGCTTTGATTGCTCACTCCCAACACACACAAATGGGATGCCTGTCACAAGACACTGCTTTAACTTGGGCCTTTACCTGTGGCCTTGGCAATTTTTTCAGCACTTTTGCCTCAGGCATTTTTCCAGTCTGGTGAGTTACCATCTACTGGTTTTAGCAACTTTGCAACCTTGGCTTATTGTGTCAAAGCTTTGGCATGAGCCTGCACTATGGAATCCTTTCAGCTCTAAACATACTTGTTTCACAGGTTTTCCTTGAGTTTTTCTAGGATGTCAGCCCTGACCCTAGAGGGGGAAGAAAGACTGATCAGCAAGTTCAAGCAGTGTCTGTGCAGCAGCAAGATGTCTATCACAAACGAGCACATTCACTACATAATTGCCAAATATTGCACATGCTCAGGTACCATGAGAAATTTTCTTCAAGATTATCCTGATACATCTTCTATGAGCCTGTAATGATTGGCTGGAGAAAACCCTGGCAAATTTCAAAGTCTCAGATTGTTAAATCACTATGTCTCCATACGCCAGCGGATAAAGCTTCCATTATCAAAATATTTTCTTTTTTACCCCTCTTCAAGCCAAGAAAACTCATCAGATTGAGATAGCTGTTGGGCTTAAGGGCTGGTATTTCAGGGTGACAAGTGCTGATTCAGTAGATGAGATGTTTTCCACAACAACCACCAGGAGACAGCTAGTTGTCCTTTGTACTGCCTCCACTAAAATACTCCTTTTCAAATAGTATCACATCTTCTTTTCATTGTATTCAGGGAAATAAATCTTTGAAGTCTTTAAATGGAAGAATCCATGATGAGGAGGACATAGGTACATGTGTCCTGTGTCCTGCAACTTCTCTCTCAAAGGACTTTGCATAGCCAACTCAACAATCCAGATTTCACCTCATCAGAATACTGGAAAGGTGAAAAAAAAAACCAGCTGATGCTGCTTAAAACAAGTGAGAGAGACTTGCTGCCATGTATCTCCCTATAGATGAGGAAGCTGGGCCAGGGCTTTTCCAGCAACTTTGAAGCAACTGGCTTTTTCAGTATGTTTTACTGAGTGTTGGATCTAGAATCTGTTTGCTTGGAATCTGACTGCAGATCCACCAAAACAAATTCAAAGATCATACAAAATTACCAGGAATTCTTCTGTCAGAGTTTCCCTAAGGAAAACACAGTTCCTATCCAAATAAAATGAACTTGCAGCTTATTTACAAATCCAAAACTGTGGATGTCCTTCATAAAACAGAATCTTTATGGTATTTAAAAGTGTGATTTTTCTGAGGCTTTTTTTTCCAGTGGATATTTTGCTGAGATGAAATTTGCTAACAACTTTAACAATATGCAGAGAAAGAGGAAAAATAACTTTTGCCAACATCACGTATAGTGTGCTACACATAAAAAGAAAAGAAGCAAAATAAAAAGTACTGCCATGACTTCAATAATCAGAACCTTTCCTTTAGCATCTAAGATATGACAAGTAAGAAAGTTTTAATATAGGAGAGGATTTTTATTTGCATTTCTTAACAATAAGGGTGGTTTATACTCCACCTGGTGTCTTTTCTCACATCATCTTTTATGGGCTTCTCTCAGTGACAAGTACCTTTGTACAAAGGTTTCCTCCCCCCTTCTCCCCCTTCTCTGGTTCTAACTCTCTAGCAGGCTTCAGCATACAAACACAATGGGAGCATTGAAAGGAAGACAGTGGGACACCTCCTTTGATCTTGTGTTCTAATAACTTGTGTATGTTTGTGTCCAAAAACAATGTTCCAAGGCTGTGAGGACTGCTGCTGCCGAAAAGAATACTCATCACAGGGGTGGTGGAATAGTTAAACTGTATTCTGGAGAGTAAAGCACTGGCCAATAATGCAAACAGCAGACTGTAAACTCTGCTAAATGCTTTGATGACTGAAGAGAGCCCCACTCCACAGATGACAACATAGAGCAACATAGGTCTGTTCAAAGCATGGCACTGAGGGTCACCATTAAATCATACAATTCCCTATTACTTTTCATATCCATTCTAGAGGATACTCACTGCACACGGACAAAAGAAACGTGTCTTGCATTAAAGCAAATGGCTACTGTCAGATAAGCCAGCTGAGCTCCTCCACTCTGCTGCTGCTCGCTCGATGGTGTTGGGATTTTTTTCAAACTACAAGAAGCTGGATTTTTGTTTTAATTTTTCATTTTGTAACTCACTGATGCTTTTCTTTCTAAGAAAGGGAAAATTATTGCTAGAAAAATAATTGGCCTGGGACCAGAGTAAGACCAGTCAGACCGTACGCACAGAGCACACTGCTGGTGGAAAGTCACTTTTGTCAAAGTGGCAATCCACAGCACGCAGAGGAAGAAGGAGAAACTTGCTTGATCACTGTCCTCTTGTTTACAACTATGGCCTGGGGAAGTCTTATACACTTACTTATATTGTCACATGTTGACAAATCTGTAAACTTTTGAAAGAAAATGCAAGAATCAGGATCTGCACCTATGTTTTGTCTTTAGGTTCCATCTCTTGAACCAACAGATTTGAAACTACAGAGTTTGACTGACACCCAGCCATGATTTTCAATATGACAGCATTTACAAAACTCTCATGACATGTGAAAGGCTTGAATTCAAAGTGTGTTGGTTCAGCACAGCACTTCTATGTTAGTTTCACTTTTTTTTTAAAAAACAAGCAGAAAGTTTATTCAAGTTCTGTTACTATAGTAAACAGGGTTGGTGCTGTGCTTACAAATACATTAAGTGTAAGAAATGTTGACCTTAATAGATATCTGCAAAGGAATGAAAAATATTAGTAAAACTATCTTTTAAGTTCTGTCTGAATTATAACAATTCCAAAGTGTTTTGCAGAACACTCATAACCATATCAGACTGGGAAAGAAGTTACCCTGAAAAGTTACCCTGAAAACTATGCCTAGACCACCATTTCACTGTACAAATCTTGCCACAAGTATTTTGTCATTCAAAAATAAACTTGGCTAAAAAAAAAAAAAAAAATCTTCTTTTCAACATTAAGATAGAGCAGAATAAACATTTGGGTTTATTTTCAAGTTGTTTACACGGGGAATCTTTGGTTCCTACTAATTTTCCACACAGGTACTCTGTGCACACTAAGGTGTGGTGTTGATGCAAAGCTTGTGATGCAGCAGCAGTACATGACTGATAGAGGTGAGGAGCAGAGGCATAGACAGCAGACCTTCTCCATTCCACTGTGTGTGTTTCTGCTCTGTGGCACGGAGCAGATCCTGGCTGTCTGTAGCCCACAGACTGTCTTGGGGATGAATTACACAAGACTACAACAAGAAAGATCCAAACTGTTGACTCGAGGTTCTCTGTAATTACATGCAAGGGGCACAGAAAGCATGGTCCTGGCTCAGCGCTCAGCATTTGTGCAGCTGTTGAATCAGAAATAGACTCGTTTCAGGCACAGACCCAGGGAGGCGGAGGCACAGAGCAGAAGTGAAGAGCGTGTCAGCACTGCCCAGCACACACACGCTCCAGGTGAAGAGACACAGACAGAACCCTGTGTGCACTGAATTCTTTGCAAGGAAAATAGAAATCGCTAATGTAGTTCAACTATATTGAGGCAACCAGCACAGCACAAACAGCTTGATCTAAATTGCCCTTGTTGTTTACCTATGTTTTCTAAACTTCACTGTGAAAAACAGCTTTGTTTTCAAAATTCACTCAGTGTTTTCTTACAAGATGCATCCAGTGAAACCACAACACTGGCTCATACAAAAAAGATACCTTCTTAAATGAGGTTAAAACCAAAGTCTTCACTTCTACAAGGAAACTTCTGACCAAATAAGCTCTTTCAAGATTGAATTTATACTTTTCTGCTTTTCTTTTACCACTAGCTGTCAGTGTTACAAGTCTTTGCATCTATCACATTGCACATTAATCTGTGTGCTGGATACTGGCCTCTTCACTGTACCACTGCAACATTTTCTTATGGCATTAATGACATAATTAGTGCATTCATATAGGCTGCATTAGTTTGAATGAAGGGAAGATAACCCATGGAGATCCACTTTGCTTCTCTGTTCTACACTCTGTTTCCTTTTGCATTGTGTATTTTCAAATACATGACAGAAGCTACAGGAATTCTGTGATTTGCATAAAACTAACAAGACCTCAATTCTTCTCCTGGTATTCATAATTTTGCCATGGTAGTTTTGAACCAGTGCCAGACCACGTCTGACCAAGGCAGCATTTCTGCCAGCATCCTGTAAAGACAGGTTGCATCATAGCAGACTTTCCCTTTTGCCTCTGTTCTGTCAGGCAAATGAAAGACCTCAGGCACATTAACCACACACCTTGTACTTCCTCACAGCACTACCTCCTGCCCTCACTTGTGGAAGCTTCTTGCAATGTCTTAAGAGAATCTTTCCCTATAAGACTCCTTTGGCTTTGTGAGGCAGATATAGGACTGTAGGCTGGACCACTGAGGCTCACACCACCTTCACGCAGTAGATAAGTCCCTTATTTATTCCAGCAAATGTAGATTTATAAAATACAAATTCCTGAAAATATACTAGGTAGAATTCATCTCCCTCTACAGTCAATGGAGAGAAATGGGTGATTCATGTGACCTATTTTATATGTCTCTATGAAGTTGAGATGAATCATCTTCTAAGAGTGCCTATTAGGACATGATTTGTCTCATCTTAATACAGACATTTAAAATAGGTCAGATGAATGGGCTATTCCCCTCCCTTGACTCTAAGGGGAGACTGAGTAACTAGATCAAGTGAAGATATTGTAGGTAGCTAAAGCTTCGTGAGATGCGTTCCACTCTGCACATGGAGTAAGATTTTAAGGTTCCTTTTCCCCTTGGTCTTGAAGGGAGGGATGAATTTATTTCCTTTTGAAACACAAAAGTAATACTTCTGCATGTTATGTACTGTAAAAATTTAGGGGATCAGAGGGAACAAATTGCTACTAAGATGAACAAGGCTCAAGTGAGCATGTACAAAAGCCTGAGAGATCACAGAAGACAGTGAATGTCTAAGTTAAGACAGTCAAGGCACTTTAAGCCAACTGCTGTATGTGTAGCTGTGGCTGTTGTGGGGTATTTTAAGGTGTATTTTCTGTTTCTATAGGGAGGAAAAATGTCATCACAAAAAGTTTGTAACTGCTCTAATCAGTCCCCTTGTGCAGACAGATACTGTCCAGTGACCAGACCAGCCATTCCCATCAACCTCAAGCCACCAAAATACAGGAAAGAACAGCTATGCAGTCTCTAGTCCTCTGATACTCCTAACCAACTAAACAGTGGGAGTACCCTACCTTATATAATAGGCTAATGGAAAGATTGGGCAAATCAACATAAGGGAAATCCACTGACAGCTTCTAAGTACATAGAAGCCATTTCAGACTCAAGAATCCCCTGAATAACAACTTGTGAGAGACTGAGAGATGATTGAGTGGAAGTATTAGGATGTGTTAACCCTATTATATTCTTCCCCAGGCATCTGCTTTTGGTCACCGTTAGAGACCATTGCCCTGTTCAGCAATTCATAATCTACCTACCACAAAAAAATAAAGTGGATCATGAGTGGTTTAGACCAATTGAAGAAGTTCAATTAGTATTGTCACCATGGAAGAGAGGAAGAAAATTCTTGCACGGACTTCAGCTAAGCCACTGAGCTGGTCTGGAGGCTCCATACTGATTTCAAGAGACTCATGAGGTACAATTCATTCTCTTTATGTCTGAGTAGCTGTACAATAATATCCACATTATTAAAATAAAATCTTGTTTCATAAGACAGTTTCCTCGTATGTTCTGAGTATTTCCTACTGAGAGTGGGAAGGCATTAATAAAACTGGATTTAAAATTCTACAAATCAGCATAAATCTCTATGGAAAAAGAATATACTTCAGCTCTTCCCTGCTGTTGGATTATTGTTGAATACCCTATGGTTCTCCACAAATTCTTTTCTGCAGCACAAACCAATGAGACGGATAATGGAACTTTTGTTTATAAATTCTATACTCTCTTTACTATAAAGTCTCATATTTTAATAGCTCATCTTTCACACAATGGAATGTACTCAGAATTATGGCCCCCTGGCAAACAGTTAAGGAGTTTAAATGTATCAGTCCTAAATCAGGTCAAACAGGACTAACAATGTAAAAAATAATACAGCCTCCTCCTGGTCATTAACAAAGAGTATCTGGCTCCTGTCTTGGCTCCTTGGGTACAGCACTGGTGCTACCTCCAGCTGGACTTCACCCTGCTGATCACAAGACTCTGAGGCCAGCAATTCAGCCACGTTTCAGTGCACCTCCCTGTCCACTCATCGAGACCACAGTTCACCAGTTAGTCAGCAAGGATGTTACTATGTTAGACAGTGTCAAAACTTGCACTAAAGCCAAGATGAACAATATCCACTGCAATATCCACCTTTCATTATAGAAGGCTACCACATTTGCCAGGGATTATTCCCCCACTTCATAGTCAATGCTGAGCACTCCCAGTCACCTTCTGTCCTTAGCAGTATGGAAATGGTTTCCAGGAGAGTTTTCTCCATTGCCTTCCCTGGGAGGTGAAGTTGATTTGCCTGTAATTCCCAGACTCTGTTTTTCACATTGTGGAACACACCTGAAGTTTGTGTCTACAGTCAGTTACAAACTCAGTGTAGCAACCCCAGAAGCAAACATGGAATGGTCTTTTGTGCACAAACTGGCAGGAGACTGGTTTTGCAAGGACCACAAAATACCCCAGACACCCATAACTTTCACTTTAGCAATTAAAAGAATGGAGATGTGATTCCCTGCATTCATTTAAAGTAAATGAAATAAAAGCAAATATTACAAGAAAATATAAGAGTCTAAAACTGCTACAATGGTCCAAGCCTTTGTCAAGCTTACAGCTGGGATCAGAGCTGTGCAGAAAGTAGATTTTCTGCTTTGTAGGAAATAGCACACATTTTTATCATTCTAAAAGAGGAAAAACTTGACATTTTCATAAATTTTTTCATGTCCTTTTTGGGTTGAAACTGATTTTTCTGATTATTAGGCTTTTTCTATTACAAAACAGTTTGTCTTCTTAATTTTAAACAATGAGCTAGAAAGCTATTTTATAAAGAAAAAATATTCTATTCCAAAAATATAAAGAACTTCTGTTTCAAGTCTATTAAAATATTCAGCTCCAATATTTTAATACAAAGAAAATTGTCAAATTAAAACATTTACATGGATTGCCATTTTGCAATGAAGAATAAATTTTTCCACAATAAATGTTCTGACCAGTTCCAATTTGAAACATGAGAGAACAGAGGGATTATATTTACAAGTGGTTTTGTATCTTCAATGGTATTACTCAGCCCTTTCATCACCGAAGGGCAAAGATGACTCAGAAAATCATGATTGAAAGTTCAGGCCCTAGATATAACATATATAGTAATTACATTTTTTATTTTATCTTTTTTTAAAAAAGAACTATTTAGTATATCATCTGAAAAAATAATTTTCAATTCTGATTAATCTGACTCTTTATTTACCTGAGTTCATCTTCCCAGAGGTTTTAGTGAGGAAGGTGAACTTTCATTTCAGAAACATTTTAGTCTGTCTATTCCAGTTTTACTCTAAAGGAAGAACATCTTATATTTCCAGTTTCCTTTACACCCATACTGCAAAGTGCCTGCGATTATGCTAAACATCTTGGCTAGCTAAAGCCAGTTAGCTTTATATTATGTATTTTTGTACCAAAGTTTTTTACATTTGCTTTGTCAGAACACCAGGGCTTTTTCACCAATGAGATGCAAAAATTAATAATACTTTGTTTGTTAATACTGAGCTAAGAGTCACAACATGCAGTATCCAGACTAACTCTGAACAAGAACTCTGCGCCCATCAGATACTCCAAATAGTACAGACAAAATCCTATTAAAAAGATAAAATAAGAGGAAAAAAACCCAAAAGGAATCTTAAGTATGTATTTTCCTCTTTAGGCTTCCCAACTGAACAGTCCCTCTGAAGCCATCACATTTCATTACAGTGGAGCTTTCTGGTCCAACCCCATGTATAGAAAAGGCTCCTGCATATCCTTGAGTTTTTTGCTGCCTGTATTCGGCACAGATTTTGAGTATAGGATGAGCATCTGACCTTCAGAAAAAAAACTTAAATTCAGAATATATAAAACAGGCTGCTTAGCCATTCTTCTTATTTCTAAAGGAGATTAAATGCAGTTGAAGAAACTACACTGCATTCAGAAACTGGACCCTTTGGAAGAAAGGGTGACATTTTCTCAAAAAGAAACAGTCCACAGACTAGGACTTTTCAACTGTTTCAGTATAAAAGAGCCAAATATAAAGAGCAGGAAACCATTCTGTACTTTCAGAATAATGTGAAAAAGACAACCCAAGAGAGCTTTAATACCTGAAATGCTCTTAAATCCTAAAGAAAGACTTTTTGTAATACTATATCAAAAGGGGAAAGGGAAATAGCCCAACACAGTGCTTTCCTTTTTTTCAGCATGATATGGATGTGGAAAGTATGTTAATTTCTGTATTCTCAAAGGAAAACAAATAGCATAAACAGACAGACAGGAGAGGAAGAGAGCAGTATATTTAAAATAATAGAGAAACCCACCACTCATTTAAGCTGTTAGCTCTGGGAAGGCTAAGGCTGTGTGTCCAATCACAGGACCTACAGTTTATGCCAAGGCTTGTTTCAGATGCATTTTGCACCAACTCCACCAAACACAAACACAATTAGAGCATTCAGCATCAGACAGTAGGAGATCCCCTTTGATGTTGGGATAAAATGAGGATATGCATGGTTTTGTCCAAAATGACAACCATCCCAGGTTTACTAATGGGTATCTAATAGAAAAAGAGAACTTTATGATGCTCATTAATTACCAAACTGTCATGTGCTTCTGGCAGAAAGAAAGTAATCCTCTTCTCCAGATTAGACAGCCACCACAAAGGACTTCAAAGAACTTTCAGTCCCCTCCCCTGAGAGCTGCCTTGCATAAACCTCACAGCACTAACCGTGCAAATTAAAAGAAGGGAGCAGTTGACAAACCCTTCCTGATACATGCGCAGTCTATTGCTGTTGGCAGTTCAGACACGAGCCCTTATTCTGCTGGCAGATGTGCACATTCTCTGTACATTAAATGTGCTCTAAAATTCACACAAAACTTTACAAATTATCAGTAAACAATGCTTTCCATTCTTGCTTTCAAACTTCCTTTGGTGGCAATAAAAATCCTTTTTTAAGAACATGAAAATTTAGAAGTACAGCTGAAAGTGTAGTTCTCAGAATTTTTCCTCAGATGCTTTTCTTAATAAGGAGCAGCTAAAGTATGCCTTTTTGTGGCAGTTCATCACAATGGCCATAAAGGGCTACAGAAATCATCCAGTATGAGAATGGATATGTTGGGGAGCATGGAGCACTTATGGTGATTCCCCTAGTTTTAAATGGTCTGATATTTGTGGAGTTGGAGATTTTGCTTTCAGCACAAATTCCTTCCCTTGCTCTTACATTTCTATAAACTCTTTATATGTAACTTTTTTTCCCAAGGACTGAACTACAGACTTCAAAGTAGGCAATACATTTCACATATTTATGATTGTCACCCAAATGCATGTCCTTATGGTTGTTTTCACAAAGGTCTGAAACAGTGATAAAGTCTGAATTGTCTCTCGGGAGGAGCTGGGGGCTGGGTACTTCTGATGTTTGGATGACACATGAATTCTAGATGACAGCATTGTGTTCTTGAACATATTTGTCTTGTGGGTTTTTTCTAAATTTACTCATGTAGATTCAAATCACTTCACTGACTAGGTGAAAGATGATGAGCCCCATTATGATTTGGAATCTGACTATTCTCATTCAAAGCATTCCAAGCAGCACTTGGTTAAAGTTGTGGGCCTTGGTCTTATTGGACAGAACAAGTATTTAATAGATGCTCCACTAATTTTATATTTAAATAAAGGCTTTCTCCAACCAATCTGACAGATTTTTTGAACAATGATTGGCAGAAGCACACCTTATGTTTAGCAAGAACATAAGAGTCCAGGGGAAGTAGTGCTAAGTGATGAACGGTGCTAAAGGTTCAGGGGAAAAATAAATAATCATAACCATGAAAAACTGTTCCTTTGACACAGCACTTTTCAGATAGCACCTCTTTGGTATGTCATGGTGAACCTACTCCAAACCCTAAACTGTTTGAAAGATCCCCTCACTCCCAAGGAGTGTGTGTACGAGGCTGGCTGACACTTGCTATTCAACTATTTTGGTGACAAAAAGCTCATCTTTTGAGGGGGTAAAAACCACAGACATTTCAGTGGAGATAAACTTTTCATGGTATAGAAATGTCAAGAACTTAGAAAATAATGCCAGCAGAAAACTGGAAAAGATGGGATTTTGTCTGAGAATTCTCTCTCTTTTCACCTTTCATTGGATCTTATCTGAAAATCAAAAATATATTTCCTGTTTGTCACTACGGTTAAATTCTCCATTGTCTCTTTTGCTCAATAAACATGTTCCTTTCTAGAGTATAATGCACTTCACTGGGGGAAAGGCACATCCTCACTTGGCAATTGCAATTCAGCTGATCCAAAAAGAAGGACATAATCTTTGACACAACATCCTCTCTGAAGAACATCTTCTTCCACCTTCTGCCCCAAAGACAGTCAAGAAACATACAGCCAGGAGTAAGCCACTCCCAGCTCAGTTTCATGGGTAAGTTCTCTCCTGGTACATGAACAAAGTGATGTATTCATACTACTTATACCTCTACAAATTCATCTATAATTTTTTGTCACAGTAAGACTAAAATCACAGTTAATTCCAGAACGGATATGTTTCTGCAGACACACCAACTCCCAGGGTATGCGCACCAAAATGTGACTCCATTTGTTATCTCTTTTCTCTCACAGCAAACTGTGACTGGGCAGTTTTAAGAGCTCATTCATCCCTTCCATACACACACATATATACAAATACACACACAGAGACTGCTCCTTTTCAAGGCTACCCATGAGTTGAGCTTTTACAGATTGAACCCAGAGTCCAGGGATAGAGTGTGACAGAACTAAGAGTGGTGCTTTGGAAGAGGTAACGTTTATGTTCCATAGTACTGTACCTCCTGGCAACAGATTTTAGATCAGTAGGGCATTTCTACTTGAATTCTCAGGAGAACAAATTTGTGATCTGGACAAACTATATATTGCTGCCATAGCTTTATAGATTTAAACCACAAACAGGCTCACATATAAGGATGGCAGTAATGCTTTGCCCATTATTACTGTATTGAAAAATTAGCAGCAAATGCTATCCCAACCAGAGAAATTACCAGGTAAAAACATCCAAGCAAAATTATCCAAGACAAAAACTAGATGGCTTCTTATGCCTCTGTTAACTCCTGTTAATATACCTGAATGAACTGGATTATCAAAAAGCACAAGTACACCCAGAATTTATGCAAGTGAAAAAGTTCCCACTTCATTGACTGCAACAATGGATTTGTTCTTTCAGTAATAGCCTACAAGGTGCTAAAATACTTACCTAAGAGGGATGTCATATTGGAGCAGAATGCCAGTGAAATCATCTGGTGAATGAAGCACTCCACTCCAATATGCAGTTCTTCAGAGAGTCACGCTTAATGCTTTTTCCATCAATCACATAAGGAAATCCTGGTGTTTCAAACTGAAGTCAAGGTGCAGGATATGGAACTATGTATAGGTTACTGCTAGGCCTTTTAAGAGACAGAAATGCTCTGGGGCTAAAGCTGTTGCTGCTGTGAGTTCACTGAAGCTGGCAAGATGATGAACATCCACATCATGTGTTAGTTTAGACAACTCTGATCATGAGTTTTCTAAATGACCATACAATCTTTTTTTTGAGTCTGTTTTCTCATCCTATTATGTGATTGCTAAACAAAGATAGACCTGCAGCAAAATAAAGCATGGTGTCCTTTCACAAAGGAGAACAGATTTCAATTCTCAACCTCCAACTTTCCAGCGTAGAGTGGAAACACACCTGATTTGCTAGTCCCAGATCAAGAACAAACACTCCTAGGACACTTGAACACTTCTGTGTCTTTGATACAAGCATTCTCACAGCTCAGATATAAAAAAGGTGCTACAAAATAGAGCCCTTATCAAGGGACCTATGGGCTAATACCTCACAATATCTGCTTAACAGTCAAGTCACCTCCATTGTTTTCTTATTTTTAAAGCCTTCCCAAAAGTTGAGCCATATGTAATGGCAACAGTGATTCAGAGATCCAATTCTGTAGGTCCTGCTTTCAACACAGGAAGAAAACCCCACATGCTAAGCATAATTAGGGCCTGACACCCCTATTTAACACAACTCACAGTATCCATGCAAGGTTCATTTTCCTGCCACAATGCCATCTTGCCCTGCCTACATTTACTATATTCCTTAAATGCATTAATATCTACGAATCCTAAAACAGCCTAGATATTATTCCAAATAGCTGTCCATGACCTGCTTGTTCCATGAGTACTGCTGTATCCTCAGCTACAGGGCTGCTCCCCCTTATGACAGGAACTAATTTCCCTTCAAAAATCAGTTTACACATTAAAACAATGATTTCAAGAGTGTAAGTTTGTTCTGGTTGACTGATCCTTGCTATTTTGCTTGTCCATATGGCTGTCACCTTCTGGGAAAATCTCTTACCTGGTCCTCACCTAGGTCACTAAATAGGCAATTGGAAGTAAGTTACTCATGTTTACCTGAAGTGTTAACCATAGAAATGTTTTCATTTCATAAACCCAAAAATTATCCAGTTATCATTGCTGGATGCTTACCAAGCTTGAAAGTGATGCAGCAAATATGCAAAATGTGTATACCCACAAAGCACTTCAGATGAGTCTCCAGTGTACCGAGCCAACAACAGCCCATGACTATGGGGGGGATAATAACTGATGTTAAGTGGATGATCAGAGCAGATAAACTTATTGCCATATTATATTTGATAATATAAAGTTAAAGGAATGGGAAAATAGCTCTTTTGACTCTGAAGGCTCTTCTGAAGGTGTTTGTATCTTGAAAATAATCCCAATGTTAATGCAGAATTGAGTGCTTTTCCTATTTAAAAAAATAATCAGTATAATAGCTGTTAAGAAGATCTATCTGATCATCCTGTTGAGGGTCAGAACAGCTTATCTGTTCTTAGAACTGTAAAGATAATATTAAGCATGCAAAGAAGCATCTATGGATCTAGACAAAGCTGCTCAGTAAATCAAAAGGCTCCCCTGCTACGTTACACAGCACACAAACAGCTTTAGCTCCAGGTCTGCACTCACTGACAGCTACTTACATGAATTTTAACACTAGGACACAACAATAAGATCGTATTTTCAGAGCAGTATTTTTTCCATTCTGACGTCCCCCAGTCTCTGGCAGCTTTCTCGGGGTTACTAACTTCTACAGTTCAAAGAGGCAAAGAAGACAGAAATGCTGGTATGCTCCAACAGTGAGCAGTGAAAACTGCAGTTTGCACCCTTGGGCTCATGGTGAGTGTGTAGAGCACGTGTAAAGCCTAAAACCACCTATAAATTAATACTCCAATGTAACCTTCCTCTTGAAATCTCAAGATGACTATCATAAAGAAATAGTTAGATATGGAGAACACACACTTCAAATCAAAAACTCTCCTTGTGCCTCTAATACAGCAGTAGTGGGTTTCAGCTCTCTGACTGTGAGCTGATGACCCAGTTAAGGAATGATACAACCAGCACTTCAACAACTGCCCAACTCCATGTCATTTTCTGACCAGCTTCTCTTCTTCTACTCTAGAGTAAACATAGTTGACAAGGCCAAATATGTAGAACATAGACACACAAAAAAAACCCCAAACAACAAATCAAAACAAAGCTAGTGGCACCATACCCACGGGGGAGAGCCACAGTCTATTCTCTTGCAGCCAATCTTGGTTATGAAAGAAATTCCTGTGAAGGCAAATTGCTGTGAGAGGGAAGTGCTGCCTGGCCCTGGCAGGGAGCTCTGCCACCACCGCTGGGCTGCAGGGAGGGCGGGTGTTATTAGGGTCACTTCTTTGCATGAGAGACCAGACAGAGGCATCAGTTGCTCATCTGGAAGAGAATTAAATCAACCAGAAATCAGCAAGAGGGGGATTGGACAGATGTAAATAGTTAAGACTGATAGTGTTGTTCTTGTGACTTGAAGTACAGATTGCAGTATCTAAGACTTTCAAAAGAAGTTTATGAACTAAAGTAGATTTCTGTATTTTGTGATGAGCCAGGTAAAAGAGAAAAAAACCCTAACATTTAGATTGTATTGAAATTAAACATTCCTTTCAAATAAGCACCTCTATAATAATCCTGGATTATACATGCTTGAATAAAAAAACTGAAAAAAACCAACCAACTTTACAAAGTAAAATATTTCTGGGCTGAACAATACTAAGGGAACATAATGCAGGTTTAAGACTAAAAACGAGAAAAAAAAATACTGTTTACTTGATTTTTTTTTCCCTATGGAGAAACACATGTTTTGATGTGTGCACTTTTGCAGAGCCTGGAGTAGCTTAGGGCTTGTCTCTCAGCAAAGCAGAGCAGAGTTCATCCAGCTGTCTAATGAGCTAAGAGGGAGTGCTGTGACAGGATTTGCAGGCAGGACAGGATTCTCAGTTTGGTAGTCGAGGAACAGAAGGCATAGTGAATGAAAAAAGAATTTAGTTTCAATATTTATGAAGAGACAAAGCAAGGAAACTAATGAAAAGGCCCTAATATCTTTCTGGTAGGCTTACTGAAGTCTAATTTTGGTGAATACATGCAGCTAGAAATCTCTCGGTTTACACACTGTCATAAACAGTTATTGCTCATAAGTTACTAGAGGGAAGAGAAAGGTCTCCTCAGTCAGGGAATCCCCAGCTGTGTGGGTCAAAGGACAATTTCTGTCTAGATTGGTGATATCTGGTCCTTAGTCCTATGCAAAGAGGAAAAGGAAAACAAGGAGATATAACTGCCATCTCAATTACAAAGTCTGGATCTAACCCCAGAGAGGAACAGAGCAGTGCACAGAAGCGGAAGCTCAACTGCTCCCTAGATATTATTTTTTTTTCCACTGACCCTAACAAGTATTTTGAAGAGGGAATTTGATCAACTTGTGAAAGATACTGAAGATACAGAAAGGTTATAGTTCCTGGAATAGCAGGGATTTGGACATACTGCAAAGTTCTTTTCTGTTTGATAAGCACTCAATTATTTAATAACCTAGATTGGAAGGGACTCTGGAGGTCACTTAGTCCAAATCCCTGCAAATTTTATACCTGTTCAGAACTTCCCTTAGTGCCACTGCTTCTCAGCCTTTCACTGCACATCTCCAGGAAGAGTCTCATGAGTATTAAAAGTGTGGGGTCTGCCACATTTTATCGGGCTAACAATTCAGTATTATGTTTCTAAGCACTCAAAGCTGTTAAGGGAAGAACAAGACACTCCACCATCCCTCCTGATTCCAACAAGTGGACATTTAGGAACACACTGAGTTAAGAGTCTGCAACCCAGCAGTGGTGCCTAGACATAGGTTTAATCCTTTCTGGAATCTATTTTGTTTCCACAAAAATCTGTGGTGCTAAGTGCTGTAGTTGACCTATAAATTACAAAAAAGTGCTTCCTTTAGTTGAAGTGAAAGAAATTGAGCTTTCCCAGTTTTAGCAATATTTTATTGGAAGCAAGTGAGACTAAGATGCATGACTTCAGTAGATGATTAGTGGCAATGGATCTCAAGGATGTTTTCAAACTTTACAGTGCAGGGAAACTGTTGAGATAGCAAATGTTAACACCCTCTGAGAATTTCTCTGCGTAATAAAATTGACCATCAGGACTATCACAATGAAGTTTTTCCACTAGACATCTAGGAGTATGATTTCTCATATGGAGACGCTCCAAAATAGGCCAGTTCACCCAGGATTTACAGCAATATAGGTACCATAATATATTTTAGATCGACTGCTAAATCTATAGATGTACATAAAGATTGACTGCAACAATGCAAATAAAGACATTTGGAAACAGAGGTTAATTTTTTTTTCCCCTAAAAGACAACTCCTTGCTCACTTTTAAGATCAAAGGCAAATTACAAAGATATTGTCAAGAAAAACATAGTTGTGTTAGTCCAACGCTAAAAATAAATACTGTGGTGTCACCTCTAGTCACTTTAAAAATCCTTCTATATTAATATCTAAGGCAGTTCTGGCCAGAACACTAAACCCTATATTTGAAAAACATTCATCTTAAAATTATGCTTTTACTTATGCTGACTTGAACTACTATGGTTGCCCTACATTTAGTCTGATGCCACCTTCTGTCCACCCCTTTCCAAGAATTTTGGTTATAATAGCAAATGAAAGAACAATAATTAGCCTTTAGTTGAAATACTAGCTGTCTTACCAGCTTAGTATGTTCCAGAAAAAAAGTCTATACTGATTGTTCATGCCAGTGCTGAACTGCCTCTTAGCTGCTTTTTCAGTTTTTCCTTCTGCAGACTTTCCAATAAACGCCTTTAAAACTCACTACTGTGATCCCTACCTCCACTTTTGTTTCAGTGTTGAGTCATTTTATTTGACTCCCTTTGTAGTAGCAAACTGCCCTTTGTATAAATTGAACCAAGTTAAGAATTCCCTTTTGCTGTGAATCCAAATGGAATTCTTGGCAGCACATAATGCCATCCACCCTACCAGGGTGTTTGCTCCCGTATTTCACTCAAAAGCACTGGGCTTTGTTCTGATTTACACACTTCAGATAAGATCAGAATCAGACCAACAGTTTCTCCAAAAGAGCATACAAACTGAAAGGCAGGGAAGATAAAACAGACTCACTCCAAGAGATTCAGAGAATGAAAGTAGCATACAGCTTTTTAACTTTTTCTGTTTTAGCAGGGAGTGATGCTAACCTGTGCTGAGCATCCATAGGCCCCATGAAAGCAAGGAGATTTACAGAGGTATTAGAAGAGAAAGTGAAAAGACAAATGAACTGGTGAAAAAACAGAATTAAAGTTTTTAATTTGTCACCCTGCTTCAAAGGGTACTTTGTTCATAGTGCATGGTGCAATCGCACTCATGTTTTTAGAGACCTCAGGACTACTCTCTTTGTACAGAAAAGTCTGAAGAACAGTTGACGAGAGAACAACTGCCTTGATTTAGTTATCATTACTGTTGCATCTGTCCTGACATATATCTGCCCCCTGCTAATTGACCATACAGGAATTAAAGCAAGAAGAATTTATAACTTGCAGTGCAATCTGTTTCCAAACACAGCTGTGAAGTGACTGAAGGTAGTTTCCCTCCTAACTTGCTCATGTAGGGAAAGGGAACAATGTTCTGCAGAGAGCAAGTTGGGCTCTAGCCTAAGCCCTGTTGTAGCCTGAACTCAGCAGCTCCCTTCATAAAGAACGTCCCCGCTGTACCCCTCTGCTATTTCACTTTTACCCTTTGTATGCTCTGTCACAGCATATGGCCAAAAAGTCAGCTTTGCTGCCTTGTTTTCATATGCATTTTCAGGGCGTGACCCACCCAGTTCATAGTGAAAACCTCATGCCCATTTTGAGAATCTGTCTCAGCCCAAACTGCACAAGAAAAGGTAACATCTGTGTAGGTTACACTGCAATAGTATATCAGTTCTAAGATCATAAGCTTTGTCTGATATTAAAAGAGGAAAATAAAAGGCAGGTATTGGAGCAGGAAACAGTGCCTTATAGGTGCTGAAGCATGCCTGGTATTTAACATGGGCCCAAGCCATTGTTCATAAGTCTGGATGGACCAGACACAAGCAAGCTATGCATGCTACAAAACTGTCTGCCAAGAGAGAACACAAGCCAACTCTTCCTGAATATGTGAATGTTCTGAGTCAAAAGTGCAGCTGGGCTAATAGTCATTGGGAAAGAAAGCAAGAGTCACAGGGTTCAGAAGGCTTTAACAACTCTTCATGTCACAGTGTAGACATAATCCCACAGTCTCACTGTGCTGCTCCTGGACAGCTGGAGAAAGACTTTGGAGAGAAATATGACGTGCTTTCTTTCCAAAAGCCAAGGCCCTACTCCTTTGACACATCTCTCCAGGCAATGGAAAGTATCATGGCCTAATCTTGGTTCTTATAGTCAGAGCTATTGTAAATATGCTACGTCTACATGGCAGGACAAGTGCACTCCACAGTGGGACCAGGACACACTTCACAAGGATGCACTCCGCTCCAAATGAAGACACAACAGAGGCACACCATCCTATGGAACTGCAGGGCCTGACTGGGGTGCTCGTGCCACCAGGACTGAGGGGTACAGGAAGGAATTCTCATGCTCCACAGCATGGCACAGGTTTAGTAGAATAACTAACAATTACATTATATTTTGGTTCACATTATGTTACTTCTCACTCTGAAAACTGTGGTTTACTTCCTTTGGTTTCACCAAGAAATGAAAATTGCATGCGTCTCAAAATAACTAGATTTACTCCATGGCAAAAAGATGGAGAATGTATAGGCATTACTTTTTCCTATACCCCCCAGATGGCTTCTTTTTCCAGATGCAAAGCACATATTGTTTTCAAAGCAACATGTATTATATGACATAAAGCATGCCAAGTTTCATGAAAACCTAAGCATGTTTAAAAAATAAGAGTTGGATGATACTCATAACATTAAAAGTTGATCATTAAAGTTAATTTTTATTTATTTCTGGTAATTATGTTAATTCTGAAGTGGCTTTGTGGTATTCACTGAAACTGATTGCAATGAACTGTTTACTAAACTACAGTACCTCTTTCTGTATGAATCTATCACACAGCAATTTTTTTCTAAATTTCAAAAAAACAAAGTAAAATTTTCTATGTAGTGTCTCATAGATTATTGTTTAAAGAAACTCTGAAGGACACAAGTCATTGATCAATCACCTTACAGTGGAAGAAGCCATTGTCATCTCATACTGTCTGTACATGAATGGATAAGTGCATAGGTTTAATTTATAAGGTTTGTAAATTTAACTTCAGATAAATGTAACTGTTTTTTAGATCATGTATTGGGTTTGGTTTGGTTTTCAAACATAGGCACTGCTCTACTGCCAGAAAACAGGCCCCTGGGTATTTTGCCTTCAGAATTTCCTCCATCAGATAAGATTTGGATAATTCTACTTTACAGGGGCTAAAATGTTGGATTTTTCCAAATGTGCCTGATATAAACTAAGCATTTTGGAGAGGAATCCAGAAGTATTTAATCAAGCAAAACTTCCATTGATTTCCATGGGAGTCTTGTCTGAGTAAGAACTGAGTTAAGACTTCAAGACTTGGCACATTATCAATCCCAGCAAATGACGGGCGAGAGCTGATGCCTAACGCATGTTCTAGGGAGGAAACAACTTGGCTCAGGGACCATATTTAAAACATCACATACTGTAGTTTAAGCTCTGTAAGAAGTGAGAAGAACAAAGCTTAAGTTAGTCTCTAAACACCCAAGTCAGAGTTCAAATACAGTGCAAATATTCTTTACATATCTCAGCATGTCTAGTGGCACGCTGACTGTAAAAGGCAAGAATGATGCATAAAAAGTAGCAGGTCTTAATGTGAAACGAGTGCCTTGAGGAAGCATCACAATTCACATTTATTTTCACAAGCTATTGATTACTAGATAGCCCATGACTCTAGTATGAAAATGTTAGTTAAGAAAGACCCTTAAAATAAGGAATGTTGTATTTCATAGAGCTATTTTAGATATTCTTTTTTTTTCCTCTGAATTTCTCCAAACAATCTCTTTTTTATCCTGCTTCGCTTTGTGGAAGAGCCTGAAATATCACATCCTCATGACCAAACAAAAAGCCAAGAAAAAGAGAGATGAAGGGGTCTACTATACAGCCTTTTCTAAATGCTAACATAACTGAATTTGTCCAGAAGATTGTGTTTACCATTGTACAAACTTGCCTTATAAAGGCAAATTTTTGAACATATTTCGGTAATAATAATAAGTTTAATAAATGAAGAAAGCAGGTCTTTTCCAACCGTAATGATTCTATGATTCTATTATACCCATTGAGGTCTAACAAACCTGCAGAATCCTAAACAGTTTTCACCACTTCAATTCCATGACCTAAAGTGATTTTTAAAATGTCTTCATATATACAAATTTCAATGCATTATGACATCTTTTCCACTTAGAAAGGATATGGCCACCCTTCATTTTTAACCCTATAGATTTGAGAAAAAAATACCTCAGTTATAAATAATCTTCACTTGCACGTGAAAAATATTCTTCCTCTAATAAAGACACAGAATTCACCATTTCTTTCACAGCTGACGCTCAACTCTTTCCCTCTGCATAACTCCATGCTTCTGCATTGTAAGCTTCAACACTGTTTGGCCCTGCCTCCTGTCACACACCAAAACTTTTTAGGAAAAGGAAAGAGGGGAAGAGAATTAGCTGGAACACAGGTATGAAAGAGGAGCAGGCAAACAGGGAGTAAAGATATCTCAGGTAGTGAAAGGTTTTATAAGCCAGATAAGACAGTAACGTGGTGAACTTTCTAGCTAAAACCACCCTACATAGTGGCATCCTGGTGGGGATACCTAGTCAGTTTAGTGACTTTCTTTACAGATAAAAACTCAGAAGGCAGAGGATAAGTAATGGCCAAATCTGACAAGTACCCCATGGGACTCCAGAGCTCCTGCTCTGAGTAAGTATACGGTGACCTGCAGGCACTCAGTGCTGTGGCTGGCAGTGTGAAGAAGCCATGGGTGTGCTCTAACATTCACCATAGCATGTCGCCACTAATCCCAGGAAAAAAATGAAGACAACTCTAATTTCTGCAATGTTAGGGTCGCTTCCTTGTTGCTACATCTGATCATTTATAGGCATAAAGTGTTGATCCTGAGCTCAAGATTATTCATTTGTAATGAATGAAATGTTTAATGTTCCTTAATTTCAGTTGAACTTTTCAAGCTTATGTACTTTGGGCCCTAGCTGTTTGTCTTTCTGAGCCATGCATCAGAGCCATTGCAAATGAGATATTACAGATTTAAGCAGCACTGCAGGAAGATGCCTCCATTCAAAGAGTCTTGTCTGGGTGGTAGCTCTCCATTCTTTTCACCTCCCAGTCTCATTAAGCTTGCAGGTATGAAGCATGATCCTGCAGAGACTTATTCCATACACAGTACTCATATTCCAGGGATTAAATGATCTCAAGACCATGCTTCTAGCTAGGAACATTACATGCCAACATTGTCATAAAATAGACTTGTAATTATCCTATAACTAGACAATTGAAAGGCTCTGCTTCTTGAAATGAAGCAAATTGCAAAGAATGAAACAAGAGTAGGCCTGTCTAAAAATAAATACAATTACAAACATTAATGGTTTCTACCCAGCCTTCCTGGGTACCATGTGATACATAGTTTTGGGACATGGAAACAGATGTACAAAGACAAAAGCTGCTTCTTCTGATTTTCTTGCTAAAAATATGGCAGCTGGTGAGGACAATGGTTCTAAATGCGCTACCGGAACTTCTTGTTTGTAGGGGAAGGAACTACTCTGAAATTTAAATACATCTTTAAATATATGTGCAATTTCATAATAGCTGTGTTATGGGATATTACCAGCCTGCTGCTGCTGTCAGCCTCTCTTAGTTCCAACAGCTTGTTACTGACACATCCTATCCAAACCTCACTCTTAATGGTAGAAACAGAACATGATGGGAGCTGTATGTCAGCTTCCCTTTGTTGAACGCATTTTTTTAAGAGAAATTCAGACAAACCTGGCCAATACTAAATTTTCTAACATCCGATTTCTACCAATTAAGTTAATTTGAGCACATAAAATAATGATAGGAAGTCCAAACCTAGGACAAGGCCTCATGCATTCAGCATGCAACAACAAATATGTCTTTGAAAGCATACACATGTGTAATACTTAGATAATTTGGGGTTTATTATTCATTTTATCATTCTTCAGTAAGTTTTACAGCACTGCAAAACAGTGTCTCACCCCATGTGTTTCCCCAAGAACATTGGCCATTTTGTAGAATGGGAATGAAACCCATTCTGTGCAATAATATTTTTATTAAAATTTTTATGTGAGAGGCCACAGCCACACATCTTCAGTTTCTCAGAGTGAGGCAGGCATGCTCGCAGATATTGGTGCACCTGCTGAAGTAATGGATCTCAATGGCTGATTATGAGAAGCCGGGGGAGCCGCACAGAATGCTGTGCTCTGTCCATATGCCAGCTATTAGATGTTGAGCACTAAAACCAGATGACTGCATCTCTGCAGCTAGAAAAGGCATCAGATCCCATGCCTGCAGGCAGACTTTTTTTAAAACTTATTTATATGAGACCGGAAAAAAAAGTCTTTCCCTGGCAGTATCACAATTAACAGGAAACAAGGACCAACAGTTACACAGCACACGATGCCAGGAGTGCTGATCCTCCTCCAACTTCTGAATCCATTTAGTGTGTCCCAGAAGGCCCCGCACAGATGAAACTCTTTGATATGTTTTTAACCTCTATGAGAGCTGCACAGGTGCAGCCCATTTGGAAAGCAGGCGGCTCCCATTTTTCCACCAGGGGTAATGTTACTTTGAAATCATTCCATGAAGCCATTAGACATGAGTTTGTCATTAGTGTTTTTAAAAGACATAATTTATTCTTTTTTCCCTTTTTTTAAAAAAACCTTTCAATAGCTTAAGAACTGCAGTGAATTAAAAAGTCATCTCAGAAACCTATTAAGGTGAGTTTCAGTCACCAAGTTCCAGCCTGCTTTGTTAAGCAAATTGACTTAAGTCATTGTATTTATTGCTAAAAAAAAAAAAAAAAAGAAAGAAAGAACAGAAAAAGCCCTTACACTCCGTATACATGCTCTTT
The DNA here is from genome assembly GCA_035221455.1 of Xenops minutus. Classification (NCBI taxonomy): domain Eukaryota; kingdom Metazoa; phylum Chordata; class Aves; order Passeriformes; family Furnariidae; genus Xenops; species Xenops minutus. Next base: position 8,256,441 of record JAWWEE010000018.1, on the reverse strand, counting down.
TCAAATTCTATGTCTAGAGGTTAATCAAACCTCTCTGTTAAGCTGCCCTGGTGAAAGGGGAAAGGAAATATCTCACTAAGACTGTGAAGGCATTTTAAAACAATTCTTAGAAGTTAAAAAATCTTGTTGATGTAATAGACATTATTACAATTGTGAGATCATTTTTGTTTGGAAAAACTTCCCATAGTGACATAATCATGAAACCTTTCTATTTACTGAAATAAAGCAGTTGAAACATTATGTCTCTTAAATTGTCAATCTTACTATTTTAAATCTACACAGTACTCTTCTTCACAGAAAATTATGAAGATAGTATCTCAGATAAATAGCAAGTAAATGAAAGCCAAATCTCTCGGTATTTATTTGTCTATAGCTATTTTTGCTGAATACATAATCCACTCACTGAATCACTAGATGTTGAAACCAAAATAAGCCATTATAACTATTGCATTTGATGTCCTGGGTACCATAGGCAAGAGAACCATTAATTTCTGCATCAAAACCATTCTTTTTGTTTGATCTACAGCACCTCTTTTAAAAAGCTACCTAGTCTTAATAAAGACTTCAAGAGAAGGAGAAACCACTGTGTCCCTAGGAAAATTTTACAGTGGTTAATTCACGCTTCCTGTTAAAAATGGGCACATCACTTCAGTCCTGTATTTGTTGGGCTCCTGCTTCTAAACTCTAGGCTCTTATACCTTTTTCTGCTTAAAAAGATAGATTAAAGATGGCAGCAGTAATTGTGCAAGCTGATCTACAATAACATATAGCCTTTGGTGTCGGCACTAATCAAGGTTAGCAACTCTGGCAACATCTAGATATGCAGCAGGAGGCGAAGGTTCAGTTAATTCAGGATTCTTTTGCCTTTGTGCTTTTGATGAAATTTTAATTCAGTTTGGGTCCAGGTCTATTTCTTTTATTGTTTGGTGTTTGAGAATATTAAAATGAACATGAAAAACTCCCCAGACCTGTTGCTACATTTTCATTGATATGCTGTTATTTACATGCATATATTGATAGAGGAAAACTCAAAGCTAATGATGGTCTTTGTTTATAAAAGAGAGCAATTGCTGTTGTCAGAATTTATCACTGATAATGCTTAGACAGTCTATAGTTTTCACACTCTTATGAAAAGGCTCTAAGACTGCCCTGAACAGCTGTAACCAAACTGATGGGTACTGTAAGCCAGCCTCTTTATATCAGCAGCAGATTTCAACTAAAATAATTGTTTTAATGGAAAGTGTAAGTTCTATATATTTTTTAAAGGACTTTAGTTGGAATACTCTGAACTCCTTCAAACTCCTCTAGACTACATACTTTCCCATAACCAATGCCTCTTTAAAATCTAAAAATAGAACTGTTTTAGACAAAGTGTTTCCCTGAAAAATGCAAACAAAAAAATCAAAACACTATGCTATATACTACTTTGTGAGCTTTCATTAAGAAATCGAGAATGACTGTACAATTAATGTTGAGACATGCATTTAAACAAATAGATTTCAATTTTGCTTACATATATGAATGATTGAATTTAGTCCCCAAACATGACATAGTAATTCTTTAGTGGACAATCTGGAGTGCAGCTGTGGGGAGAGTGAAGCAGGGGGAAGTTAGGAAGCATGCGTAGGGGCAATTTGGAGGACATTGGGAACTATATGAGGTTGAGAATCACATCAAAAAGCAAGAGTTATTCTTAGATTTGTGAAAGGAGTTGCTTGTGGTCTTCCTAAAATTGTAAAACAAACACTGCCACCACCACCAAACAACCAAACCCAACAAAATCAGCAACAAAGCTGACACCACACTGAAAAAAAAAACCTCTCAAAACCCAAACCCACAATCTGTACTTGCATTATTCACAATGACAAAATAATCCTGAGTTCTCAGCCTAGCAAGGCTGTACAACACTCCTACCTGCTAACCAAAAGCCAAGAACTTTGTCCTGCATACAATGTGGTAATTTCAGTCACATACATTAGCTGTTAAAGGGAAGGAGGTAATAACCTTATTTACCAGGGTTACTATTAAACACTGTTACACCATTAAACACCGTACAACTCTCTTATGCATCCTTCAATACTGTAAACTTGAACATATATTAAACTGAAAGACTGTCTACACATTAATCATATACTTCAAAGCCTCAATCAACTTTCCCAACAAAGCAAAAACATAAATTTTTAAACACTGTTTTAGTGGGAGTCAAGGTTTGAGTGGAGGGAGGAGACATGTGGGAAGTGAAAATGGGCAAGGTTGAAAGGCAAAGGTACAACTTGGAACTGGGACTTCAAGGGGTGGATAAGCTTAACTAGTGATTTCCTGGTTTTTCTAACACTTGTGTTGATAGTATATGCACTTCAGAAACCTGGCCCTGGCCCTTAGTTTCACAGAGCAGGGGAGAGAATGTGGAACAACAGCTGCACTTCAAAAGCCACATGGCTTTCAGAGTGTTTTGTTCCCCTTCACACGTTTTTATGCCAGAAGGGAACATATGGTCCACTGTTTGGAAATTTCCCAGCCTAAATTTTTGTTTGATTAATTTCATCCAGCTACTCCCAGTTACAAGCCCTCATAACACCCCAGACAGTTCTTTTCCTTCCTTTACGTTTATACCCTCCAATTATCTCTAGACACTTGTGCGCCTTCTTAATCACTGTATAGCCATGCACACCTACTCCTTTTCATCTTTTCTTGTCATCGTCTTTCCGTGCTCTTATTAATGTTTGTGGCTCTTTTCTGATTTCCCTCCAAATTCTTGATATTTTTGTCTGATCTTAAACTGTCCATACCAATACTTCCTCTTATAGGTGCAGTGTTATTTATATATTTGAAATCAATTTCTTGTATATTTTCTTGAGAACTTTCCAACTTGCTAAAGAATGTGACGAGTCTCCTTGTTCCCCACCTGGCCTATTACACTGCATGGCCATGATTTTGAAATATTGTGTGGCATCCTGTTACATCCTACATCCTGTTAGGTGTTCAACTTCTCATCCATTTTTATTCTCCAAATGAAGGATGGCAATGCAGGGAGCCTGCAGGAACGAGAATGCCCTGACAAAATGCCGATGCCAGGTACGAATCCTTCTGCAAGCAAGGAATTTCTGCACTGGGGAGAATTTGACGATGTATGAGCTGGACAAACACTCATGCATGGTACACACACCTAGGATCTGCATTGGCCCTTTACCTCATATATGTGTTTAAGAGGGGATCCAAATCAAGGTTTAGCTAAGCAGAAAGCCATCTTGACCCATTCACAACTCCAATGAACTAATGGTATGCAGCCTCCTCATGTACTGTTGGAGCATGAGTCTCATAATTTATACATTTTAAACAGTTAGTTTTGCTTCCCCCTCAGTAAATGGGTAACAGGAAACACACAAAGCTCCTTAACTTTTCTTTAATCTTCCTCACTAGTGAAGTGAAAATCAAACAATAATTGTCTGGATGATCTCATTATTGTCAACAAAACTGAAGCCTTGAAGTCCACATACACTGAAATGCTGATACATTAAACAAAAAAGGGAACTGTGCTTACATGTTGTTCAATAAATAAATAAGAACTATAGAGAGATCCATGATGAATGAGCACCCTGGGAGGGCTTCAGCTTGTCAGAATTATACAGTGACATTAATCACAGCATAACGGGATTGCTGCAGGCTTCCAGTGCAAAGTCCTCATTATATCTTCAAAACAAGACAAAACAAAAAAGCAAAAATCCCCACAACTTCTGAGTCCCTCAAAGCAGAATCTTAAGCAATGGACTTTTTCATTGGAATACAAAATTCAGAATAAACTGACCTTCATCACATAAAGAATCACATCAGCAGTGGAAACTGGTCAGTCTAGTTGCACCATCCAAATGGGCTGTGTTTCCAAAGCATTTGTGATCACTGGGCTTGTACATCAACATGGCAAAGTGTTCTTCCTGGGCTCTCAGCTACATGAGCCAAGCTAAATTGCATAATTACAGTACTATGACCTCTCCCACTGAGGTGAAAGAAGCAATATTTGCAAAGCAGTCTCAGCAGGAGATCAAGGTGTCATGTCAGCAATGCTTTCGGGGGACTCCCACCTCTTCAGCACTCACAGAGAGGCTGCTGGAAGGCAAAATTCTACAGCACTGACTTGGCTCCAGAAGAATTCTAAACCACGGGGACCAGAAATGACCATACAATTGTCAACTTATCCAAAGTTGCCAGGATAATTATTTTTTTAATCTAAGAATTAGAGTAATGGTTTCTTAGAGTGCAGACCATATTATGAGTTATGATCCATTAAACTCCTTCAAATATTTTATACATGTATACTTGCCAAATGCAAGCACTTAAACAGATTCTTCCTAACACAGCCACAGTTTTTACTCCCAGCCAAAGCAAAAACACCCCAGTCTTTGTTTAGTAAGTTACTTTGCTAGGGGATAAAATATTCATGTTTAAAATCATATATTCAAATCTATCAAAATCCCAGAAATCAAAAATATGAATTACTGAAAAAGGAATGTTCTAAAGATTTTTGTGCTTTAAGCAGCTTACGAAACATTTTGAATAATTTCTAGTTCTCTCCTAACCAGTTGGCTTACCTTGGTTGGGTTTATTTGGGGATTTTTGCTAATGGAATTTCCACAGCGGTGTAGACACATTTAATTGCCACTAATTTAGGAATATCACCCACACTACTCATCTTATGTTATTTTGGGGTATTAAGATTGCATAAAAAATACAAAGTTATATTTCTGGAAAGAGAACTTAAGTATACAAAAAAGTGGATGGATTTTCAGGTATTCACTACATTTGGTGTTGAGCTGTTTTTAATGTCAAGTATATACTTAAGGATCTAGTGGGAGTGGAGTAGCACTGAAAAATCTGGTCCCAGTTATGGGTGCTGAGAACATAAAAATCCTACCCTGGTAAAGACAAAGCCTTGAACGTCATTGATCTTTTTCATTCCCATTGAGCTCTAATCCTGCATCAGCAGAACAAAGAGTTAGTACTGCATGGTTGGGAAGTTAAGTTTTCCTCCACACCTGCAGGTCATTCCTCCTGGGCTCCCTCCATTGATAGCCAAAAAGTTATTTGCTTGAAAAACTAATCATGTGGTGCAGCTGAGCTCCTTCATTTCCAGAAGAAAGGGATCTGAAGTTAGGCCCTGTTTCACAAAGAATTCATGAGAGAGATGGGTTGAATCAGCAGGATCTGCCTGCAGACTCAGGGTCCTGATTTTGTTCATGTTTGTTTAGTCTAATTAAAAACACAATCGTTTAGGTTGGAAAAGACCTCTAAGATCATTGAGTCCAACCATCATGTCCCCAAGTGCCACATCTACATGTATTTTAACTATCTCCAGGAATGCTGACTCCACCGCTTCCCTGGGGAGTCTCTGCCAGTGCTTGATAACCCTTTCCATGAAGAAATTTTTTCTAATCCAATCTGAACCTCCCTTAGAGCAATTTGAGGCCATACCCTCTTGTCCTGTCACTTGTTACTTGGGAAAAGAGACTGACATCCACCTGACTACAACTTCCTTTCAGGACATGTATCTTAGGTAAAATTTTCATACTTCCAACAAAATTATAACATGCTGCAATTTAAAAGCCTCAGATGAAAAGTGCCATATCAATGCAAAGTGCTAAGAACACAGGAGGAGATTTGCATTTAAAAGAGAAAAAGAAATAGACTGCTTCAAGAAGCATTTCTAGTAAGAAATAGGTAACAATTTCATAAAAGCCACCATTTAAGGTAGAATGAACTTAAGGAAGCTCATTTGGTCGAGGCTAGAGATTGAGCAGAGGACATAACGTCCTCTGATCCAAGTCTCCTTTGCAAGGAAGAACAAATTTATTAAACAAGAAAGTCAGACAGAAGGTACAGTAGATAGCACTCGCATCTCTGAGTCAAAGGCATTTGAAACACTAAATCCCTTTCTAGTCCACCCACCTACAGGTGATTTTTTCCCACAATAAAATGAATGGAAGCTGTGGGAAGTGAAAAAGAAAGGGAGAGACTCTGTCAGCCCTTTGGAAAACACAGTGAATCCCTACTTCTTACTCAAGCAAGTGGTACAGAAAGAACACCTTGTGACTTAGAGCCCAATTCCTCACTTTGATTAATAAAACATGGGGAGAAGCAGGAATTGCAGAGAATTCCATAAAGCAATAAACAGCAATTTAGTGGTGATAGTATATCAGCTACCACCCCACCCCCAGCACAGACTCAGGTTTCAGTCAAACCAGCACTGTTTCAAGTCCACTATTCCCTCTAGTCCATTAAACTTTTCTGTGTGCTGGTCGAGTCCCAGTTGTTTGGATTTTCACATTAGATTGTATACTGCAATAATTGTGGCCAGTGCTGTTTTACATTCAGTCTTGTTTTTTGGTGCTAAACCCACACCACAGAAGCTACAGCACTACATCCCGGTTTCTGTTGAAGCCATGGCCCTGACCATGTTTTGAAACATGGGTTGTTAACACTTCTTCAACTTCATGCGATGCTGCTAGAAAAGCATTTATGGTTAAGGACTACCGTCTCAGAATAAAGAGATATTTATGACTCAGAATAGGAAAAGTAATCAGACCACGAACCCAACTATCAGAGTAATTTCTAGAACTACTTCCATATCTAGAAAGGGCAAAAACAGTCTTCAAAAGGTGAGAAAATAAACTCTCCTTCCTTATAGGCTTTGGAGTGGTACCGAAAAACACAAAAATAAAACAGCTCCAAAGAGCAAATGAAAACCCAGTTCTTATGATTCAGCTCCATCCATCTCTCTTAGGACCTCATTGCAGCAGAGCCATTCTCTCTTCTCAGAGATCCCAAGCAATTCAAGTGTGTGGAGGGAGAAGTGGAAGCGCTGATCCCCCACCTCCTCAGGGCTGGAGTGGTGCCCAGCCTCCTACACGTGAACGGCTCGGAAAGAGCCCTCTGTCTCTGCAGCCTCTGCAACAGTTTTCACGCCCAGATTCGACTTCATTTCCTCCACAGCAGGAAGGCAGCCTCATAAGAAATTCATCTTTTCTAGAAACCACAAACCTAATCCTAGCTGTTAGTAAAATAATCTCTCTCCCACCCCATTTTAGTCATCTCAGCAGAGCTACCACTAACATATTTATTCCAAGGATGTTTCTTTCGGCTCTTTGGTAGTGTGAAGAATTAATGCTTCATGTATGTGATACCAATGGGGTTATGAAACACATATCTTTTGCCTTCTTTTTCTTTTGGAACACGTTACCTTTAGAAAGTATCCATGGAACAGAAGAGAGACCATTTTTTCCTCTTTCATTCCTTTCTGAACGGATTAACCCATTGACAATATAGCTGTATTGGAGAATAAATTAGCAGAGGGAATTACTATTTCCCAAAGAAAAAATAATTGGAGAATCAGTACCTTACAAAAATAGATTTCTCTCCTTAAAACCTCAGAAGCTACCTAACCAAAAAAAAAAAAAAAAAGCTATCCAAGCTTTACTGCACTCATTGCTTCTTATTAAAACCAAATTTGATCAACTGAGACTCATTTCAAATGACAGCAATTATCAGGAATGATACCAGGTGTGGCTTACAATTCACAATGTTATGAATTTTCTGCTACAAGACACCTCAACAGCAAGACAATATTGACTTTTTACAGTAATTGCAAATAGAGTGTCTTAAAAATACACTGTACAAGGTATTTATTCATTATAAATTGAAACTTCACCACTAAGTTGTTCACTTGGTCCCTCTGAGCCCAAACATGCATTGAGCTACAGCTTCCTCTTTAAACCAGCCCTCATCCCAGGTCTCCAGACTGGGCATACCTCCCTGGGAAATCCAGCTCTGATGGCCCCTGTCCTCCCTCCCAACCACTGCTCCCAACACAGCAGAACAGATCACACATGTGGTTTAGCATTCTGGTTAAGCAGAATTCAACAGATTTCCAGCTTTGAAGGCCCTCAGTTCCAAACCCCCACTCCTAAACTGTTATCCCAGAGTGGGTAACCTTAAAGAATTGGTTTGGTATAAAGGTGAACCATTCTCAGTAATCAGATAGTCATAAAATCTCTGGAATCAGCTACTGAAGGATGAGACCAAATAGGAATCTTTCCTCATAGACATCATTATGGAAATCTCAGCTAACGCTGATGGTGCCTTAGTTATGTAAAGACTGTAAGAACAATTTTTAAAATCATATCATTTATAAAATGTTACTTCTAATCTTTTTTCACCAAAAATCCCTGGTTTTTCCACATTTGTCTTGGATAAATAGATATTTGCCAGGATTCTCTAAAAGAGTTGTTTCCAGAAATAGCAACTAGTTCAAAAGACTTTTTCCTAAAAGCAACAGAACAGAAAATACCCAGGGACTAAACTGTGCCATTACTTATTGGTAATATGGGAATCAATAGATGAATCTGCTGCATGTGCATCACTTCCAGCGTTGCATGCCAATAAGTAACTTGATCACAGAACAAAGTTTTCTTTGGACAGCATGGATGGATTGATGTAATACACTTTATAAAACAAATTAAGCTTTTTTCCAAGAATCTGAAAGTCTGCATCATCTCCCAAGTCTCCAAACCTTTCCTGTATAATAAAAACAGTTTGCCATACTGCTCATATGTCTTATTTCACTATTTATATGAGCAGCTATTAGTGTTTAGTAAAAATAATAAAAATTATCTAAATTAAATCTAGATGCAATGGAAAGATGTGTTCAGGCTCTTTACCTTTTTTCCTCCTCCCCTCCACATATTTAAGTTTCTTGTTTCAATTAACAGTTATGATCATTCAAACATTCAAGTAATAAAGGTCTTGTGTATAGGGAAAATTCTCTCTGTATTTGGAAGTGTGACAGCCTCATCAATCAGAAAGTGAAGATAATAAACATCTTTGAAGAGTGTTTTAGAAGTTAGTAGAATATTTACAAATACAGATTTGAACTCCTGATCTTAAGGCTCTTATGTTACTCTAATTACACTGTAATTGGAGCACCCTGTGTATACAAATATCTTTGAGGTGCATATAAATAAAATTACTTAGATTAAAATTACTTCTGCATTCTTCCTGTTGAAGAAAAAAATCTTAAAATATGAGGTATATTATATGGATCGGTAATTAAGAATGCTCAGATAAAATAGTTAAATGTTGCCCAAAAATAAATTTGCATGTGTTCCTTACAGTGCCTCAGCCAAACCCCTAGTATCTTAACATATATTTCCATGTTTTCATTTTTCCTTAATGCAGCCAATCCAGTGCTCAAACACACACATCTTCAAAGGCTATCCCACTCTTACAGCTAAATACTCAAATCAGCACTCAGGGAGGTTTGGCAGGGTAGTTACTGCACAGTGGGCCCAATAGTGGAATTTAGATGTCTTCACTGAGTCAAAAATCATTGAAAAACAAATTCAAATTGTGTAGGTCTAAGAGGAACAGCGGCTTTGCCAAAACAAATTCACTGTCCTATTGGTACAGGAGAATTGAGGTAGCCATGGCCCCAGCTGCGTACCTTGGCCTTTCACAGACATGCAGAAAGATACAGGAGACAAACAGGAATAAGCAAGCTTTGTACTGAGCCTGAAGCACTCAGACATAGAGAATCATGGTAAATAAGGCCAGAAAAAAACTTCAAAAAGGTATTTAGTTCAGAGCACTAAAACTTACTCCCAGAGCACCCTCAATTACGCTCTTGTTATTTCTGGCAGATGTTTATTTAAAAGATGTCCAAAATGAAGCTTCAGCACCTCCCTGCACATTAGCATTTTTTTTTAATCTTAACTATTTGAAATGTTTAAAAAAAAACCCCATTAATCCAGAAGTTATTTGACACAAGCTAAGCTCATTATTTCCCTTCCTGTGCCTCGCAGATGTGGAGGATAGACTGTTCTATTCTTCTTTTCACAGCTTTTGCACACTTGTGTATTACATCTCCTATCAGTCTTCTTTAAGTAGAGAACCCTATTTCATTCAATCATTCCTCCTAAGTCATGTTTGCAACACCTCTAACTTTTTCTCCTTGCTTTCCTCTGGATTCTTTCCAACTTGTTCACACCTATACAACTCTCCAGACAAGGCTATATACATGATGACAAGGACAGAAAGAACAAGTGCCTTCTTATGCAATGTAATCTTACATAAGACAAACATATTCCTGACTCTTTTTTCTTTTGTGAACTACTACAGCCCTCTGATCCAGTTACAATAAGTATTATCTAGTTGATTGTACCTATCCATTATTCGTACAGTATTTTGCATGAGTCAGAGAGGAAAATGTGGACATTTTTTCAGCCTGGTAAATAATTTTGAATTCTAACACTCTATTCTCACCTCCTTGCAGCCTCTCACCACTGTACATCCTTCTTTTTTCCATCTGTACCCATTGATAACGTTTTTGAGTCATACTGGATCCATATCTGGCATTTGCAGAACCCCAATAGCCATTTTGAGAGGAATTGTTGGTGATTACTCTTCAAGTACCATTTTCCAGCTGATTTGGCACTCACCTTAGAGCTCCCTCATGTGACTTCTGCAGCAAAGGCAACTTGTAAAGAAGGACATCTTTGATACAGCTGTGTGATTGTTCTCACACAACTGTTAGGAAGTGTTTGGAAAGAGCAACAAACATCTCTTTCTACTCAAATTGTTTCTGTCCTCTGCTTCCTGTTTCCTAGAGTAACACATCTGCCCCCATGGAGTTATTAGTTACTAGAATCAGGGGCAATTTTTCCTACTAAAAATAAGATATGATTTATTGCCTCATTTTTAGTTATGAAACATATTCACTCTGCTTGTTGGCTGAAGCTTTAGCACAAAAATAATAATGGATAAACAATGAAGGGGGACAACAGTGAAACATTTTGAAAATGGATCTTCCTTTTGCAAACTGACTTGTGTGCTTCTCTCTCTCCAGCCTGTGGAACTTGCATGTGCACTTGTGGGCCAAACTTCACAGACTCAGCGGCACTCACACTTGGGGGGTCTTATCCAGCCTGTGAGGTTTTGAGGGCCAGCTTAAAACTGAAGTTCCTAACTGAACATGTTGTTTTCCATGATACCAAGAAGGCCTAAAAAAAATTTCAAATCAAAATACTGATGGTATTCACTTGAGCAATTACAATGCTTATGTGACAAAAGACACTTCCCTCTCCTTCTGTCTCCTCTTTTCCTTTTTAGTATGGGAATTCTTAAAACAATAAGCAGCATAGAAATCCAGGTCTGCCTATTCTGCTTTTCCTTAAAAATTAGAATACAAGGGGCAAACCAGTTGATTTGAGACATCTGAGAGATTGCACATGTAAAAGTCCTATTAACTGAGTTGGGAATTCTTTCCTACCAAAACTGAGCCTGCCTCTATATTTGTACTTGCTTAGCAAAACACTGCTGCAGTTGCCAAGTTCTGGCCTACTTCATGTGTGAGGTATTATGTAAATTCTTTAATAGCTGATTTTGGTTACAGGCTCATGACTATTAAAACGTGACAGAGAGGGAGGTCATGGAACTGCTCAAAGCTTGCTGAGCACGTCAGGGTTTCAGGGGGGCAAATCTGAGATAGCTAAGGCATGTGGATTCAGGTAGGTGCCTTCTCAGTGACGGTGCAGCTCCAGAGAGTCCAGGGCAGTTACGTCAGTCTAGCACTTGAAATAAAACTGGGGCCAGGCTGGATCGCTCTCCTTGTGCTTCTCCTGCTTTTTCAGTGCCTGGTACAGAAGCAGCTTCTTGCTGAACAGGGGCTCCCAGGGGCAGGAGCAGGAACATCTGCTCCCACCAAGCAAATCCATGCAGCCTGAACTGCAACAACAGATCACCACAACATATGCCAAATGCATATGTTAAATAAGGTGTATGTACCAAACAGCCTTGGAGGGTCCTAACAATACAGGAGTGCTCTAATTGTAACAGAAATATGAATGCATTTCACTAGGAGAGCCTGGAGAAATGCTCTTTGTTAGGAATCCACACCTACTCCTCCCTTCCATTTAAAGCTCACAGAAACTCCCAGAGCCTCAGTGATCCAAAAATGCCTGAAACAAAACCATGAAAGACAGTGCTTCAAAGTCCTGATATTTCTAAGACAAAAGCAATTCTTCCTTAAACATAACGGGGAAAAAAAAAAAAAAAAAAAAAAAAAGAAGAAAACAGACATAAACCCTTGCCCTCCTCTCTTTGTAGGTCCCCTTTAAACAGACTGCACCCACCCCCTACAAAAAAGAAAGGAAAAAAAAAAAAGTCGTTTAAACAAACAACAGATGCTGCCTAAACTAACTGCATGGTAAGTGCATACTAAAGACATATGCTGTCTTCTACCTAGCCATATGTCCTTCTCACACATACTTTAGTTCCAACTTTGGTGCAGTGTTAGACAAACAGAACAAGGGTGCAAGGAGAGGTTGTACTGTAGCAAGTTTTCAGAAAATCCCCTAAAATTCGTTTAATCAATGACAGAGTCTAAAAAGTAAACAGTACAAATAAAATGCTCCAGGAAACAGAAATTAACCATAACAATTAAAGAGATTTGTGAGTATAGACTTAATCTCTGATGAGGCGATGTTTCTGCATAATTATTGATTGTAAATTTGTCAAAGTATATCACTGGATTATAAAATTATCTTCAGGACCATTGAAGGAATTTATTACAAAATTCTCTCCTTTTAATTTGCAGTAAGTTGGTGTATTTGCCCTACTAAACAAAATCTTAGCTTTCCCTTAGAAAGTATTGAATTCTACTTTGTTCCCCCTGGATTCCAAATGTAACGCTCCTTCCCAGATGATAAAGTCATATGCTGTCAAACATATAGCTTAACTGTACCAGAGCTTTAGAGCTGGAAAACAGGGCTTGGAAAATATCAGAAGTTACACTTTGGCATAGAAAGCTGTTGCTTCTAAGCGTATGCTTGGAGGATTAAGAAAAGATCAAGAGGTAAAAGATCACAGATCTGGCCAGCTGTTAGCAGCTAACTCCAAAACGTGGCTTTGCCCATCCTTTACTCTGACTTCAGTGGAGTAGCTACAGCAAGCCTGTAAGCCAAAACTGACTGGGGCTCAATGGATTTAAATACTTCCCTCTTTGCACAGCTGAATTAAACTAGTTAACCTTAAAATTATTTTTAAACATCATCCAAACATCATTACGTTTTCCCTGCTGTTAGTTAACATCTTGAGTAACTGAATAATTGTTTCCTCCACCATCCTCTACTTTCTAGTCAAACTTGCTATTCACACACTGAAATTATTTTGAGGTGCTAGGTCCAGAACACACTTACAAATTTTGTGCCAACATCCTGGTATTGCTATTTCTGTGCTGTAACGGGGTTCTATATCCAGGCTCAGGAAATGCTCTAGGAAGCTCCTCTCCAGTAAACAGGTCTTTTTAGAGAAAGGATGTAACAATGTAGTCAGTCAGCAAGGCCAATGACAAGTTGTTATATCTACATTGCACTGATTAAATTTGCCAGGTATTTTCTCTCTCTTTCCCTCATCACCCCCTCAGTCCAGTATGAACTACCACTAGGAGATACGTAGCCTTCAAAACACAAAACGAGGTATGGAACATTTATATGGCTATTTTGGTTAAGTTAAAAAGAAGTAAATAAACTGTACTTTTGTAAGTACACAAATAATTCAAAATATTTGGATTCCCCTTACGTATTTGTATACAATGCTTTTAATCTAAATTCATGTAATTCCATAGGAATACATCAGCGTTTTTCTGTTAATGAGATTGACTGACTCAGATTTCCTCCTTGCTTTTCTGAGAAAAGCAATAGAAAGCCCTGTTTGCACAGACCAGCACAGGGCAGTCAGCCAGCCATCACACAGCTCTGACTCCAGAGATGAGCACTGCACTTGTTCTAACCTATAAAACTCTAAACTCTTTACCTGAAAGAAATCACACTGTTATGATATCATGCCTAACTAAAAAAGCACATGAACCAGGTAGCTACTGTGGACAGATGGGTGCTAGACTATGGGACTTCAGTGTATCTTCATCAATGCCTCCATCAAGGCCTGGAGGGTTAGACGCCTGCACCCAAGGAAAATATTAAGGGAGAAATATCTTCTCAAAATCTATAGCAAAAAAACCAAACAAACAAAAAAAGACAAACAAAAAACCCCAACACAATCCTGTACTATATTTTCTCCTAAAACTAGAACTTCAGTCATGCACGAAGGTAATTTCTTAAAGGTTTTAAGGACAGCATTTTAAGGGAATTCACACAGAAATTCATTACGGTTTTATGGTCAACCAATTAACACAGTCATACTAATCCCAGGCTAATGAAACATTCATTCCCACCACAGTCAGGCTCTCAGTGGGCACAAATAGCTGAGATAGTTCTGTTTCACCTTTGGTTTGTAAGCACTTGAATTCTTTGAAATTCAGTACCTTATCTCTGGTAAAACAATGTCTCCTAAAAGAACAAAGGTTGCATCTTACATTTCTGTGTATGAAATGGTCCTCATAAACCACCTGCTTTGCCTATCCCATCCTCTTTATGCATTCAGCTGCAGCCTGTCAGCATTGATATTTCTGTAAATTCTCATGTTTGTCAGCACAAATTTAGAAGGTTCCTCTGCCTGCACCACTGCTGGCACCCCTGAGAAGGAAAATTCCCTGATATGGCACAGCAATAACTGGTGACCAGTATAGTCACCTCATTTACTTCAGAGGAACTGGTGGTATCTTAGCAAATCAGTTCAAAAGCCATGTGAAACTCCCCCACAAAACTGTAGGCCTAGAGAATCATCATTCTTCAGTAGCTAGATCAGGAAAGCATGTCAATACATTAGCCATGTACTACTCTTTCAAGTGGGTACACTTTATGGCACCCCTGATGTCAGGAGCACTGAGGTTTGCAAGTGGATGAGCATAAAGTTTACACTGGGGGTAATTTGGGGTTTACCTACAGATAGCAAGTTAGCCTAGGGAAACAAAGGTTGCCATAATACGTAAGTGGAATGCGAGATAGGAAAAAAAAAAAAGCTTGGTTAGGTGAATTTTCACAAACCCAAATCTTCATTCAAGGTTTATAGTATCCCACTTGATAGTTTCATGCCCCACCTCCCTCTGTGTTCCAGTCATTAACATTCCAGTGGTCCATACTAATTGGAAGTCGTCATTACCTTTGTGTCTAACAACAAGAACAAAAGGTTAACAAAAAGTTTGATGCCTTATATCCTTCCACTCTATACTTCTGCACTGGCTGCACAGATACACAAGAGAGGATACTGTTCAGTTGAAAAGTGCATGTAATGATAGTCTGCCACTACATTGTGAAAAACAGCAGTCCCTCCTGTAAAACACTTACATACAGGAGCCTTGGCTTGCAAACTTCAGAATGAAGTGCTCAAATCTGAGCTGACAAGGTGAAGTATTCCTAATCATCAAATGAAAAGTTGTACTTACTGCTGAGATTTCAGATTTTGACTTACTTAGCAGGATCTGAGTAAACTTTCTTATTCAGTCATTAGTGAGCAAATAAAGAAGAGATCATCCATGGCTCTTAAAATGTTTGCATAAATGTTCACATGAAATAGAAAAAAGAAAGCAGTATGATTAAAAAAGGAAAAAAAATACACCTGTAAGCTGTTCAGGAACCTTGATTCTACCATTAGTAATTTCATACTCTCTACTGACTGTAGAGTAAAAGAAAAAAAAAACAAAACACACATGGATTAAAAACCAGAAACCAGATGGCTCTGAAGATGAAAGCAGAACTAACAACTCAGGGTCATTTTTACTATGTCCATTAGAGGTCTTCTGAAGGTGAACAGGAGGAGGAAAGCAAGCTGGTCAAGATGCAGGACATCATATTAAAGTCATCCCAAACAGTGACATTACTGTTGGGAAGCATAATTCTGGACAAGCTAATGCTTCCAGTTTTTATTTATTTGTCACTTGTGAAACTCTCACAACATATGCCTTAACCTCTAACAGATGCTAAGGTCCTGAGAGCAATTCTTGCTGTCATTCTAGAATAACAGTAAATCTTTTCAAGAATCATAGTGAAGACATAAAATTCAGCTTAATTTCCAGATTTGGGCCAGATCCCACGCAAATGAAAGTAAGATCAGAGCACCATAGGAAAAACCTCTGTTGCTCACGCTTTGGTTGACTTGCACCTGGCCCTTGTAAATTAGAAGATACTTAATAATCTGTGATCTTTCATGAATACCAAAGATTTTTATTTAAGTAGCTCCTTTAAAAGCATTTTATAAATAGCTAGCTTTGTACACTGCTTCCAGGAGGAAGTTTCCACTTGTTAGCATGTCTGAGCAATATCGACTCCCCCAATGCCACTGATGGCTACAGCACATACTTAGGTGTGGGTGGAAGCAAGTCATGCTAGAATGGAGCTTCCTTTGAGACGTTTCACTCTTCACCAGGAAAACAGATGCTCATGTTTTTATACTTTGGTTAAAAAGTTCTTTCAAGTTTTGCCTTCAGTGATAAAGTTAAAAACAAAGAGAAAACGTTTCTTCCCGTTTTAAAAATAACACAAAAAGCTGAACTCTCTTTTGAAGAGAGTAGTCCAGGAATCAGAGAACTGGGGAACAAAGCGTCTAAGTTTCCATCCAAAGCAACCAAAGGAAATTTCTGCTTCCTAGAGTAGCACATCAAACATTTAGTAAGGTCATTCCAGCCATCCTGGAAGCCCTTCACCCTCAATTCTGAAATGAATAATATGAATACCAATACAAATACATAATTCCTTCCAGTTGATGGCAAAAGATGGACTTTATCAGGCCCACTTAACTTTTCTGCAGAAAAACAATGTATTCTTGCATTTGTTCTGTGTAACAGAAAGTGACACAGCAGAACAGCAACTGAAGGAGATTCAGCTTCTTTAAGAATAAAAGTACATAATATAGGAGTCCAGACAGGTCATCTAGAAACATGAACTTATTTCCCTTTAGAGCATCTTTTTTGCTCTTTATTACCAGCCAGCCATTACCAATGAAATAAGAATTCTTTTCCTCTCTCCCTGTCGTATATATAAAATATATATAAATATATATATATGGAAACAGAGTCTGAATAAATGTATATGATCTAGGTAGCATTTAGCTATCCAACAATTCCTTATATTTTTCGGAAAATATCAACCAGCGAGGACAGGTGCAAAGGACAGGCTCCGGAACATCAGCACTTTAATTTAATACTTCACACAATCAAAATCTAATTCCAGAAAGAAGAAATAGTTTTCAGATGAATGGTTAAAACAAAAGCTTTTTTTCCCACAGAATCTAGATGGGACAATATTTGGAGAACCAAACAATGTTGGAGAAATCTGATGACAAAATTAGCTGCACCTTCCCCAGACAGCATAAAAAGAAAGATCTGGAGACTATGAAAGGCAACAGATCTGATATTTTTTTCTTATTTTAAAAATCAAACCAATTTCAATTTTTTTTACTACTTTTCAAGAAAGGAAAGAAAAAATCCCTAAATTTGCATAGTTATTTGGTCTCAAATGCTAGTGGTTTTAGAACTGAGAAAGATTACTCTGTCTTCAGACACTCCTTTACTGTAGGAGTGTCACTCACTTGAGATTTTTCTCAGGTTTAATTTCAATTCAGTTACTTTAATTGACAAACTTAATCACAAACAACTTTGCACACATGTGATTGAATCATATATACAGTAGGGTAAATATGCAGGATGCATTCCAAATGTGTTGGCTCTGGTCCAAAAGCCAATGACTGAAGCAAATTTGAATTACTCACATGCTTTAAATTAAGCAGTTGCTTAAGTGTCTACTGAATTGAAGGCAAAACTTTTTACATTTCTCCCCACAAAGATTTTATAATATTTTCCTGGGATAGTTAAAAATAAAGAAAATACAAAGAACAGTGATGTTAATACAGTTACACAACAATAAGATAGTGAGAACAAGAAAAAAATGTGAACTCTTTGAGTGTTTGAACTCTTTCTATTGCAGAAATCTACAGACAGTGAAAATCTTCACTGATAAGTTTGTATTCAATCACAGATTAAGGAAATTTATTTTTCAGGATTTTATTATAGATCCAGGAGATAGACAGAAGCCTGTATTTTAACTCTCTATAAGGATCTTACAATGCTATGTTTTAAACAAGCTGAATAAAATATTCACCATTATTTGCCAAAGAAATACAGTTCTGCTTTCTCTTTCTCCTTTTACTTTCCCCTTGTGCTTGAGGAGTTATAGTTCTATTTGGTATATTCTCAAATACACATTGCAGCAATATACATGATAGTGCAGTTCTAATTAAATAAAAGCAAAGAGTAAGCAAACATTACTATAAAAAGGCAGAACCAAACACAAAGCTTCAACAATATTAGAGATGGCAAAAACTATTAGATGACTTCAAATTCTATAGTGATGATACAATTATCCAGCAACAATATAGCAGACAAACATTTGCTGATAAAAATGGGCAATAACTGTGAAGATGTGATGATCACAAAAATCTATTTCATATGCATGAAAAAGAAAACCAACCCTGATATCTTCCTCTGTTTGCATCTATAGCCAAGTCTGGATTTTCCTGGCTGATAGCTCCATGTGCTTTTTTGGAATGTAAAAATCAAGAAAAGTTACAATTCTAAGTGTAGAATTTGAGTTGATCTGATTTACTTTATTTTCAAGGAGCTTAAGAGCTTGATGTGCTGATTTGTCTTCGAATGTGGATGAAAAAGTCTGAAGCAATTTACTGACACAGTCACTTTTTAAAGAAATGAATAGTTGTTCCCATTCTAAAACAATTATTTAGATAGTTCTCCTTCATCTTTGATTTCTCTACATGTGGAATTTAACCTCTTTTGCACACAATGCAGAACAGCAGGGCTAACTGATATAATGTATAGGAAATGACTTGTGGAGCTAAAGCAAACAGTTGATGTGCTTACAAGATAAGTGTCAGCTTGCGGAAATAGCAAATAACAATGACACAATCCCCTCCTCTCAAAGCATGTGCACAGTGCAAAGACCTGCTGCTAATTTTCACTCAGCAAGGGGGGATGCCATTGGCCTTTTGTTACACAGAGAAGCTGGTGATGTCATTTGGCTTTGTACTGGAGAGTCTGCTGCCTACCGGCCTATGAGAAGATGTTTCCCAGCTAAAAGTAGCACTCTGCTGAGCAGCATTAAATAATTCCATATGAATCCTTCCTCCAGGCTGTTATTTTGCTCATATGTATTGGAACCTATGGTTGAGTGAAGTATTCTATGGAGTAACATATCATTGGCATCAACATGAGTTTTACACTCTTTGGACTAACTCTCTGGTTGCTTTACTGGTAAATGCCCTTATTAGGCATGGAAAAAGATGCCTTAGGTTTTATTTTTTAAAGCAGTCCCAGGAATCTTGATAGGCCAATCTGGTTTATACTAGAAGTTTAGTTCAAAATATGCTTTAAGTCAAAACGTAAGAGTGTCACTTCCAACAGAACAACAAAATTAAGCATAAGCAAAATTACTTTCTTAACTTTTATTTCTCTTTTCATTTGAAAGCAATTTAATTTAACACTTCCTGCCAGTCAGCAAAGTGCAGATTTTGTAACAAAGTCAAGGACAGAAAAGAAAGGAAAAGCTTTTCTGTGTTAGGATTTGTTCCTTTTTAAAGGAGATCAGCATAAGCTTTACTCATACTTGCTTTTTCTATTCCCAGAATTTCCAGTTCAGCTTTCACGGAGGTTGTCAGAGGGTCCCCGTCTCCAGAGAACAACAATGAAGTACAGTAATTGGATGTGGCACTGCAACTCTGAGTTTATCCCAACTTGTCACTGCTGGCTACTGTTTCCACTCATTAATTCCATCACGCTGGCTGGCGGCCACTGATCTGACATGCCTTATCTGAGCAGAAATTCTTCCCTCAGTGGCCAGTCCCTCATTCCTTACACACTTGAGCAGTTCTGCTGCAATCAGCAGGATTGCTCATCTGCATCAGCGGTGGAAGGATCCACCTGAGGATCCTTCAATGAGCATACATGAAATAAGGGAGTACTTGGTAACTGAGCTCATGTCATTAGTTGGCATTATCAGCTCTGTATGGAGCAACAGCATGTGTGGAACTTCCTGCAGCCAATAAATAGCATATAACCAAAAATGATCACAAAAAGAAGAGTTATCACAGAAAGATGACAAGCACATGGCCAAGAGAAGGAAAAGATTACCCAGAAAGAAGGAAAAGATGATCCAAAAGCACAATTCATGTTAATTCTTACTGTGCTATTGATTACTGAACAGCAAGATACTTTAAAAATTACCATCAGAAATTTTAATTGGAAGAGATTGTCTTAGATGCCAGATCTGAAGTAATGCAGAAGAGCAGAAAACAGGACAAAACAGTTCAAGACTATCATTTTATAAACACTGTTAACATCCATTTGTCCAAACATGCCTGGAATAGCGCTAGTTCACACAGTCTCATACAAAAACCCCCAGAAATAGGATTGTCTTAGCACATCACCTTAAACATTATCCTTAGAAGAAAAACAACTCAGGCCATCCCTACAGAGCAACAGTCTTCAGAGTGCAGTGTATTTGAATTAAAGCTTCACCTTAAATCCTCAGCAGTTATGATTCAGAAAACTTATACCAAGCATAAAAATATTAATCATAATTCATATAGACACACATAAATATAGATATGTTAAATATTAAGGAAAATTAGTAACTCTAGAATACTATTATATGCACATGGATATTCTTTAATAAAAGAAAGTTATAAATTCTCTTTGAAAATAATTCTGAAAATTTAACTTGTCGTCTTAAAAAATAGGCAGAGACTTTGCCTGGACATTCAAATTATAATGATTGTTTTCTATGACTAGATCTGTTAAACTATTAATATCAATTCAATTAATAAATATATATGGTTAAATCTCAGATTCTCCTGGTTCTTTAACTGAACAATACATTCAGTCTTTACTTTGCAACATAAATGATCACGGTTCTGTATGCAGCTTGAGAGAATACTGGATTTCAGTGATGGGTGAAGCAGTGATCCCTGTGTGAACTATAAAGCACCTAAAATACAATGAGCTGCAAAAGGGTTACAGTTACTTGAAAACAGAAACTTAAGGAGAGAGCTTTTCTCATCCTATGATCTCTTTGGGTCTGTTGTTAGCACCTTCCTCTGTTTTTGAACCTGCAGGGAATACTCTATTTATAAAGCAGGTTATGTTCCTTTTCTTCTCTGTATTTTATTTTTCTTTAAAACTGTCACCTTAAAAGTATATATAACACCCAAATGTGAGTAGATTTCTGTCCACCTCAGATTATCAGTCACCTCAGAACAAGCCCTTCAATGCGAACCACAAGTCCAAGGATATTCACAGAGGTCTGCTTCTCCTGGTATCCTCCTGCCTGCCTTTGGAGGGAATCCACTCCATTGGACATCCCAGATTCTAGAAATCTGCTGCCTATCGAGGCTGCAAAGGCTATTCAGGGCTGAAGAAAAAATCTGCAAGCCCTTTTCCTAACCTGGAGAGCCAGGTCAGTAAGACAATAAAAGAAAAAAATGAAAGAAACTAACATAAATAGCTTTTGACATCCACTGCCATAAAAGTAAAATACTTTAAAACTTGGCATCATATAGAAGTTAGTTAATTATAGTGGCGCCATTCATGACGATATAATTAACTGTATGTCTGCATTTCTATTATAAACTCCTATTTTCAGAGGTTTATGATAGAGCTTTAAAAATTTTCTCTGGCCAGAGACTTGGCATGCTAAATCTCACTCTGGAAGCAACTTCTTTTCCCTCCAAAACTGAAGACGATAGATCTGCTGGTGTTTTGTTTGTGGGGATTTTTTTGCTTGTTTGTTTTGGGGGGCACTTAGTTGTTTGTTTTTTAAAGTTTACAAAAAGATAATAAGAATAGACACACAGAAATAATGCCCTTTATGCACCCAAAGACTTCAGGGTTCTAAAAACAAAGTTTGTCCTATGTTGTGTGATTTCGTTAAAAAAGTCCCACATGCACCTCACTTCTGGAAATGCTACTGTGCTGCACATGTTCTAGGCCAGGGACCTGTCTGAAAATTACACACACTTCTAACAAGGACCTGCTGTTATAACAGCTCCTGCACTTAAAGCATCCTGACATCTCCTCATTCACAAATGGTGCTTCTCTTCTCCTCACAGCTACGTGGTTGCCAAAAAGCTGATCTTACAGGAATGGAATTGAATACCTTTTCTTGCATTTAGCAAATCTAGTAGTGATTCCTTCTGGAAAGTAAAGAAACACCCTGCAATACAGAAAAAAATCACAAGTCACCTGTAAGTGGGCAAGCAAAACCAACACACAAAGTGCTGAGGAGTGTTTGCAGGCAGGTCCAGTGGCTATCAGGGCAGTCTGTCCCTGGGCAGCCCAGTGAACTGCTCTGCAGCGGGTTGGTTCCCTGTGTGAGTTTAGGCTGCTCATCTGGTGACTCTTCCAACCTACACATTATCTCCCTGAGACAAACACAAAGCTGAGATGTTATGGAACAAAAGTCTACAGAGATATACAGAAATTGGGTGTTTACTCCAAGATGAATAATTCGAGTTTTTACCATAGTTAAAGGAAGCATGACTGTGAGATTTGCAAAGTAGAGTTACCGCCAAAGAGTAAAATACTCTAAACATCTGCTCCATGGTACTTATTCAGAATTACTTTTTTTTTAACATCTACTTGAAATTTAAATTGGTTTTGTTTATTTATCTACACTTCTAACAGAAATTCCTTATGCCAAAAATTGGCCTCATCACTAAAATCCTGGCTACTAACAGTGTTCTGGAAACTTCCATATGATCTACAGAAAGTAGTCTCCTTCCCCTGTTTCCACTTCAGAATATTCCATTCTTACTACTCTGTTGCTTCCCTTCAGTCTGGAGAAGGTACTGTTTATTCCTTTGACTTTCAGAACTTGTGCAGATTTCTCTAGAGCAAATGTCTGTGGAAACTAAAAGGAGAGTTACAGTCGACTTATCAGTCAGACTGGTGGGCTCTTTTTGATCCTTCCAATGGTACACAAAATGTACTATGGAGCTTTCTCCATGGAGCTGTTGTTCTTCTCTCAGAGTTCTGTCTTTTAAGACACTGTTACTGATACAAAATAATACAAAGAGACATTTTGTTCCCTTTGCAACAGAACAGTGAATCACTACTTTTTCTCGTCATGCTTTCCCCCCTCATACCATAGCCCCACTTTGTTTGGATAGTGTTTCTGCAAACTTTGTCTGCGTAATTGTATTACACAGCTACAACTTTCCTTTCCAGAAAATATCCTTTGAATACTTTCCAGATGAAAAGTTACACTGGTTCTTTCCAGGAGGCCAAAAAACGTTTTTGAAATGCCACATGCACATTCTGTACTAACTCCAGTGGTGGTGATTCCTCTACTGTGTCTCTCTGCTCTGTATCTTGGGATATAAGGTCTTAGAAAAAAAGATAAAATCATCTTTATAGCACTAAAACACAGAAAACACAAGCCTTGAAGTCACACCATGCATATTTCATCCTTGACTAGAAAAGTTAGGCAGTAAGCAAAATAAAGTAATTCACATGATATCTTCCTGTTTATAGTAGTGATAATACAGATGAGAGCACATTCCTAAGAGCAAACCATGCTTAAACATTTGGAAATGCAGTTATTGTGGCTAGAGCCCAGGTATCTGGTGACAACATTCATGATGGAGTTGTTAGAATTCATGAACACACAAATGCAGCCAAAGCTCTGAGTACCCTGGAGACTCTTGCCAAGGCATAGAAGCTTTCCTTCTCTTGCTGGTAAGGTTGTGGAGGGAATATAAACTGTGTGTTTGTACATGAATCATTGTGATTCGTGAGCATGTCAAGGGGACCCACATCACAGCTTCTTTCACCCAGGCTACCAAGATTGCATATCCTTCCCAAGCAGGTCTCCATAGAAGTTTAA
Source organism: Xenops minutus (assembly GCA_035221455.1). Taxonomy (NCBI): domain Eukaryota; kingdom Metazoa; phylum Chordata; class Aves; order Passeriformes; family Furnariidae; genus Xenops; species Xenops minutus. Next base: position 8,232,553 of record JAWWEE010000018.1, on the reverse strand, counting down.
GTGCAGTGTACAGGCTGAAAGACTCCCCACCACGATGGTACAGCACAGCTTCCTAGACAGTACATCACAGGGATCTAAGATATCCCAGATATCTCAAAACTATTAAGGGATATGCTGTTCCATAAGGTCATTTGTCAAGACCAAAATGTAGATTTAATCTGTGGATGCTCTTTGCCCAGCTTCCAGGAACTCCAGGTGTAAAACCCCTGTGGCAGTCACTGGCATTTCCTGTGAGTAACCTGTACTTGAAGCAGACCTGCTATAATGTTTCCAGCCCCCGAGAGAACCCCCCTAAGTACCAGAGGGATTTATCAAATAACTCAAAGTTCAATGTAACCCTACCTCACAGTTATGGACTTAACTACCACCCTGCCAACTGCTTCCCTGTCTGCGAATATCAATACACTAATGAAGAAAATAAAGGATTAGCAATGTATCTGGAGTAGCTCCCCTGAAGAAAATGCAGTTATATTCTATTTATTTTAGTGTAAATGAAATAAAAATCTGACAATTTATAATGCAGCAAAATAAAAGACTAAATTCAGTCTTTGGTGAGCATCAAGCTTCCTGGAAGGATAATTATTTCAGTCAGTGACTGTCTAACCTGTGAATTACTTCATCATGTACTAGTTTTCAGGCATTAATGTAAACACATAACAGGCAGCAAAAAGCAGCCAACAGTAAAAATCTGTAGGAAAGATAACTATCTCCTCCTTTGTCTCAACTATTTTTCCTCCACAGTGATTTTATCTTTGCTTTCTTTTACATTTATAAAAAAATGTTTTGTAAACTTTCTATTATAAAATGGAACAGATGAAAGGGTGTTTATATTGATTGTATTTTGATTTCTACATGAGTTTGATATGTAATTCCAAGTGCACACAAACTACTGATAATTATGTTTTAAATACAAATAGAGTTTAAACAGGGATGCCGAGGAATATTTTTACAATGCATTTTCAGATGAAAATGCCAATACATTAAAAATTCAAAAGCTCCTGAAAATAAAATCTGTTCAAACAGGGAGGGAAAACAGAAGAGAGGTATTGAAATGAAAATAACATATATTCAAATGAGAAAATTCCCATTTTCAGTCAGATTTTTGAAAAGGTAGATTAAACTGAGTTTATAACATTGAAAGTTTTCAAATGAAACCAGAATGTCTCAATAGACTCTGTCCAAACTTCTAGGAGATTTTACATTTGAATAATATTTAGATTAGCTTTTCATCCTAGCTCTAGGAAAAATACTAAATCTTGCAAATTCTCCTGAGTTAGGGCAACCACAGTGTGTCCAGCAATACTCCTAATCAGCTGTTCAGAACATCAATGTCACCTTGCATCACAGCGCCAGCAGTGCTCCACACCTGAAGGGTTTTCTCAATACTTGAACTACAGTTGGAACATTTTGGGAGAATTTCTTTTTTAAAGAAAACAGTATGATTTTATTCTTAAGTGAGAAGATATTTTGATTTTCTGAGAACTTTTACAAACATGGACCTGTGTTTTAATTTGAAGTATTTCAACTGAAAATATCACTAAGATATGGTCCTAATCTAGAATTTTCATCCTTTTGCTAAGCCTCAAAAACCTTCATAATTGCAGTAGTTAGAGGACTCTAACAGATAGATTAACCTTAGAGAAGTACTTTAGTTTTTTGTATTGAGATTTTCTTAAGTAACATTCAGAGCTGATATAAACACTAAATAAATAAAATTAGATCTTTTAAAATTTGCATATTTGTTTTTGAATGAGATTTTACTACAAAATATCAGAATTAGTATTTGATTGAATATCATAGATACTTTCTGTGAAGATTTCTGGAGGCAGAAGGCTTTTTAGGTTTTCCATTCTGAGAAAATTCTTCTTTATTACAAGCCCTATTGAAAAAAATCACTTATTTCCCACAGGATGTAAAAATGAGTCTAATTTTCCTCGAGAAAGGATCTGTGATAAGCAGTTCATTTCTGTGGCCATGGCTCTGGCTTGCCCCAACACTGTTAAATGCTTTGTGTGGGAAGCTGTTGGTGTGTCTCCTCAGGGAAACCAATAATTAGGGTTTGTTTGTTTTTTGTGTTTTTTTTTTTTTTTTCCCTGAGCCTTTGCTTCCATCTCCCATGAAAAGAAGTAAGGAACTAACAAATTCTATATTTCTTTAAAATCCAGTGGCTTGGCTGCAGCGGGCATTACCTGAAGGCATTACCTCCTCACGCTTTAATTTAACAGCTACTCTATTTGATTTACATAATACTCAGTTAAAATGACAACCAGAGCTTAGCGTTACTGCCTGCAGCCTTACAGCTGATGCTGTCCCAAGCCCTGCCCTCCAAGACAACTATGCCCAAGTGCCTCTGCAGTCACATCCACGGACAAGAGCAACAGCTGCTCCAAACATGTCACCTCCTGCCTGCCAAAGGGACGCCCACGCAGGGCAGTGGCAGGACAGGCACGGCGTGACCCTCGGCAGCCAGCAGCATTCTGGCCAAGGGGCAGAGTGCCTGGGTGAGGCTGAGATACATCAAACTCCAGCTGAGTTTGTTTTTAGCCTTTGTCTCTCTGTAGGAAAATCTCCCTGATTTGCTCTGCTCAGGTGTTACCAGGGGTAGCAGCAGCCTCTGAGAGGCTTTTGTGGGGGTGTACATGGCACTGCAGAGAAAGTGCTGGGCTGTTTCGATGCCTGGAGCTGCTCATGAGCACAAGGTGTCTGCACACCACAGCCAGGACCTGTTCTGCAAGGACCCTGCTGCCCCTGCCTGTCTCATTCCCGTGATAGAAGCAGCACTGAGAGTCCTGCACAGCTTACAGTGTCCTCGCTGGTCTCTCTGCCATGGGAAACCAGCATTTGACACTAAAAAGGTGTCATCTTGTCAACACGTCATCTCTGCAAGGCTGGTTTAGGCCTACAGCCCAGGCACAGAGCACAGTGGCAAATGGTAAAAACATGAATTTTCTACTTACTCAGAGAAGAGAATGGTACAAACAGAAAGGCAGCACAGAGCACCTGAACTTGAGGCCCAAAGCAGCACCAAAGGAGCAGTTTGCCTCCCTACCCCCTGCTCTTTCCAACCTGTGCAGCATTTACACTGCAGAGTTGGCTACTTTCAAAAATGAATTCTGAATTGAAGAGCTGACATCACAATATGAGCATTTAAGCTGATAATCAATGTTAGATAGTTGCATACATCTGGACCACAGGTCCACAAATTAGTTTCCTTTGCATCATTACAAATACTTTAATATTGTAAGAATGTTTTTACTGTGGATTTTAATTTTATTTTTAACCACAATTACTATAGCCTTAATGTACAAAAACCATACTGCGGTCTGAGAAAAATATGATGGGCAGTCAACATTTAAGTAGTTTAGAAATTAAAACTTATTTAAGAAGCACCATTTAGAGTATTATTGAGGAGTTGTTCTTATTTCATACTACTTCTGCATCATGCCTTGCCTAAAGGATGTAGTCAGTTCAGCAGAAATCAGTATAATGATTCCAACATTAAGAAAAATGAACAACAGGGAATATGATTTAGAGATAGTACATGTCAATTTTGAAATACCATCTTTTGGCTTATGTGCATTCCTGCTGTGTGTATGTGAGAAAAACCTTCTTTCATGTATTTCCAGATCAGTTAGAAGTATCTACCAATACAGCTGCAAGATAATGAGCCCAAGTCTGCTCTGACTGCTGCACCACAGACAGGACAGGACAGCTCTCTGCTCACTATGGCCTTGAAGGAGAATCCTCAGCTCTCAGGGGACAAACAGAAAAGCAGTCACAGCAAATAGCTTTACCTATGGGCCTAGAGCTAAGGCTGTGGTGTATTTATGGTTGCCACAGAAAATATGAAACTGATTATCTGCCATGAAATGAGAGGGCTGATTCTCCCCAGCTGTACACACTTCTGGCAGTGTAAAGAATCTGCCTCTTGCCTTTGCTCTCTGAGCACTCAAGGAAAATCTGCCTTGCCTCTCTCTTCATTCTCTTCTTCAACCATGTGTGAGATAGGATATATGATCAAGGGAAAAAGGTACGAACAGATTCATCCCCTGGCTGACCTTGGCCATCCTATCAGGCTCAGGTACTAATACAACTGCATGAACAAGAGAGTACTGTGCTCACTTCTTCAATTAATAAATCCCTTCTAGCGGCTACAATGCCACCAGTACTGCTGGCAGGTAAATTTTCACCCAGTGAAACGCTATAAAATTCACTCCCAATGACACACAACTGACTAAGCCAATAGTGTTTTATAAGAGTTACTTAGATAATCTGCCAATTTTAGCAGCTGTAATGGGAAATGTTCACTTCTTGGAATATCCTTTAGCATTCTACAACAGGAATGCAGCCTTTTTAAAAATTCCCATCAGCTTTGCCATCGATTCAGAATATTGTAACTGAGTCAAAATTGTTGCCACCCATGTCAGACTTAACACTGTACTGCAACATTCCTTACTTAGGGTACTTTTAATGACCACATTAGTCAGTATCTGGCATTTGGTCCAGCATACACCTGTATACCTGGTATCATTGTACACTGATATTCTGACACAGATTGCAAGTTACAGATGTCACACAAATGCACAAGTAGCTAGTGATGACAAAATAGACACAGACATGCATATGCAGCTTTTAAAATCTGTCTTTCTTACCTATTTTTAAAAGCATTCCTTGACCAACCCTCTTTCAACCCTCCTTTCCAAACTGAATACTAGTAAAGGGATCCAAGATAATCTATAATCAGAAGTTTTGAAATGCAGAGAGCAAAGAGAAAACCAGGTATGTCTTGCCTTATTTATGATGAATCAGTGTTCCTTACTTACAGACAGCTTTCATTAAGCATACACTTCGAGTGTATAGGAGAAAAATAGTAATATTAAATAGCCAGCCGTTACACATTGGTTTGTTTGCAAGTATTCATAAAGGTCAGAGAAAAGAAAATAACAGTTTAATATAACTCTAACACTAGTTATAGGATGCAAAACTGAGGAAGCTCAAGCAAAGTCAGCAGAGATCTCCAGATGCACTGCCATGGCTGACAAAAGCACTTGGCTCGGTTGCTTACAGAGCTCAGCTGTGGCTATCATCCTTATTCAGTCACACCAGCACAGCAAGCAGTACTTTGGGAAGAAGAGGATAACTCCTTAGTGGCACATCTGTTAGGTATAGATGGCATTCATTTGAATAGCTTTGCCAATGGATGACATGCCAAGTCCTTTATACTAAAAGGCTTGTGCTTGATGTTAATCATTCGCTCTCTGCCAGTTAACATGTTTATCCTTCTAGGAAATACTTTGATCTATACTGGCACTTGAAATATAGCAACCAATTTTACTAGACTGGAAATGAACAAACAAGATCTTGTGTGAATTGCCAAATGGCACAGCAAAATGCAGGATGCGTGTTACAAAGGGTTGCTTAGCAACTAGGAAAGGCCATGCACTCCATTTTACTATTTTGGTTTGAAATAGAAAATAAATGGTCTCATAGTTGTTTGAAATACACGGAGAGCTAGAACATAATACTGCTCTGGAGAAATCTATTTGTGAGGAGCGTGTGTCATGGGAAACAGAGAGACTCTGAACTCAACATTCAATAGGTAACTGAAGGAGAAACTGCCTTTCAGATATTTTGCCTTAAAATGTAAATGTAACAGTAGTTTAAGTTCAGTGGATGTATTCTGCTATTCAACCAGGATTTAAAACAATTGTTTATTTTTACCTTTCATCTTCAAATTGTAAGAGGGTTGGGTTGTTTTTTTTTTAACAAAGAAAACTATTAGCTCATCCTCCATTTACATGCAAGGAAGTAGAAGTTCAGAGCAGTTGGTAATTTACCCATGCAAGTTGCCAAACTGTGAATACACCACAGGCATCCTGAATGTAAGCAATATTAAAAAACACAAACAAAACAAAACCTAAACAACTTCTGCATAAAATAGACTCCTTCCTCCCTCTTACACAGCTCCCCCCATGCCTGACAGCTGGTCTTAAATAGGCAGATATGAATAATTGCCCAGCAATATTTCATACAGGAAAAATAAAGCTATCTAAAATCTAAGTCTCCCATACCTCAAAAGCCTTTATCATCTTTATTTTCCAACATGAGAAACTGAGGTAGAAATTAAAACGATTCTTGAAAACTATATGGGAAGTCCACTGCATATTGAGAGCAGAACATGGACACCTGTCATTTATCTTAGAGTTGTCTTCTCTTCCACCAGTATTCTTCTTACACAAGTATCTAAAGCAGGTGTGAGTGCTCCTAGCCATTGCTCAGCCAACAAAACCCCCTTGCTCACACCATCTCTGTTTTCTCTCTCAGCCCAGGCAATCACGTGCTGGAGCCAACACGGGAGTCCTCGGTGCAGCTACCAGAACCTGCCTAACTCGGTGGGAGTTGAGTGAGCAGAGCCCCAGCCCAGACAGGGCTCAGACCTCTGCAGCAGCATGGTGCAGCAGGGTGAGCTGAGCACAAAGGAGAAACTGCTGTCAGGAGGTGTCAGGTCCTTAATCTTTGTAACGTGTAAGCTGCAGCCAACAGCCTTCGACACAATACTGCATGTGTCCACTGAAAATGGCATTGCCCGTAATTGCATTGTTTGCTTAGAAGGGACCTGAGATCCGGATCAAGTTCAACAAGATCTGTGTCATTCTAGTTAGTGCTGTTTTTCAAGCACACCCCTTCAGTGAACAGAAAGCCCTCTGAATCCATGACCAGACTTTCAGGGCCAGATAACTGACTGTTTCGGTTTCTTTCAAGTTGTATCGCAGTAGACACACACAGTATCCTGGATACTGGACAGATTCAAAAGTGGGAAGAAAAGGTTCCAGCACACTGGCTTTAAAAGAGGGAACAAAGTAAGTGAGGATCAGAGAGAGGAAGGCGATCGCTATGACACTAAGACAATTAATCACTGCCAGATGTTAAGGGTCACACAGCACTGCATGCTGGGAAGATCAGCAGGGGTTCTTGGACAGGGAATAGAGGGAAAAAATAACCTGTCATGTCAGTGAACTAGTCAGGGGTTTAGGGTTCCTGTCGTTTAACTATTAGTGTGCTCTTAATAATAAAATGACAATACATTGAAGAAGAAGGGGAGGAAGATAAGGGAGTTGGCAGAAAAGAGGGAGTGACAGCTTAATAATCCCTGTCTGTCAAAAGCACTAAAAATACCATCCCAAATTCAGTGTTCTTACTTTTGTAATGAACACACCAGGGTTCCTGTTTGATTAATAGAACACTTGTTGACGGACAAGGACAAATGTGCACATGGTCTGAACACAGCACTATGCATAAATAATTTAAATTGCACTGCAGCCAGAGCTCAGCTTGCATTAGGAGTTCTGTGATAAACCCCCATGTTTCAGCAGTTCATAACTTGGCCCTAAAAGAAAAGCTCGGAAGTCTCAAGCCTAAAGTTGGACCGAGAAGGCTGGTTCATTTCTTTGAAGTATGAAAACGAAATCAATACCCTTTGGAAATCACAGACCTTTGTTAGGGTAGCGATGGTGGTGTCTCTCTTGGCTCTAGTTGTACATTTCTTACATTACAGCAAAAAGCAGATGGCTTTACACTGAATAATGCAAACAAATTTGTATTCATGGTTATTCCCACTCATCCCTATTAACAGCAATGCTAATGACTAGAGTATATACTCACCCCAAAAACAGGGGACTTCTTTCTTTGAACTTTAGAAACCATTTTCAAAGGAAAGAGTTCAGCACATTTTGTAAATGGACACTTAGTTGCAAATATTTTCTGCATTCCTTTGGGAGATGAATTTAATTTAGTTAAGCTGTTATCTGATGATACCCTTTTCCACAGAAAAACCTGCTTTTACCTCAAAAGGAACATTTTCCACCAAAACTGACTCATCTTTTGCTCTTCTTACAACGTGTAGGTGTTCAAATACTTATCATATAACTATTTCCCACCCCTGGGGCCACATACAAGGGCAGTGGAAGGAACAAACAATTAGGACATTTGCAGACATACCAAGTGTCTCAGGGAAGACCTAGCTTCAAAGTTTCCATCAATCCTGTACAGGTGTAACTGAATTCATGCATATCATATCAGAATTCACTTTTCTGAATATTTTACTCACCTGATGAGAACATGCAAACACTAGAAACAATGCCTAAATTGTTGGCTGTTTCGCCATTTTTTTTCCTACCAAATCAGAATACTTCTTTAAATCATTATCCAGGGAGGAAAATAACTATGCTAGTTTAAAAAGTTCATCACAGTATGGTCAGAATGAAAAACTAACCAAATTGAATATATAATCACATTGAAAGCTATAACATTTCACCAAACTGTCCACACTTTGTCCAAGATCTGCTCTTTCCTTTCAGTTTGTTGAATCTTGTAGCCTCTCACATTACTTTGGTGCCTTAAATTCCAACCCAGAGAAGTGTTACTGAGCACATTCAACTTTCTTAGCAGCCACCTGAAATTCCATGCTACCTTTAAGGAAGGCTTGGCTTTGCAAAATCAGGCTTAAGCAAATAAGCATTAGTTTGTTGAATTTTTCTGAGTATTTCTTACCCAGATTTCTTTTTTTTTTTTTGGCAATTATTACATGTGAATTACATAAATAACAAATACATGTACATCACATTCTATAAATATATGGAAGAATGGTTTCTTTGCCCTCTTCTATACTAGATAATATTAAAAACTTGATAGGTAGCCCTCAAAACATGAGTAACTGGTTTTGACTGTCTCCTTCAATCATTGTAAGAAGCTATTGTTTATTTATTTCCTTGACTCAGTAATTGGAGTTTCAAATTGTTCTTGCAAATCTCTATAAATTAGGCAAGCCTTTACAGCAACCTCAGTTGCTGTTTAGTTAATGCAGTTTAGTTAATGCAATAGTTTGAGTTGTGCGACACAGTGAGAGCTAACTTCCTAACGTTACTTCACAGCATTAATATCACCTTTATATTTAAAATATCATGGCAGACAAACAGTACCTCTGCTGCACTTTTTCAATGTTTATATAGTACAGAAACAAGCCCAAGAACTCACCACTTAAGCTTTCCATCCCACAGTTTAGTTTCCTTTTACCTTTTCTTGTTGCAGTCTACTGATGTTAGAAACACAACAGATGGTTGCTGCTGCTTTGTAATGCTTCTGTTTCCTGGTGGCCCATGATGCTGCGTGCCACCAAGCTGTAAGGGCGCTTTAAGTGCAGTGAGGTTCGAGATACTCTGAGACACAAAGAAGCTGCCTGAGGTACTGATGCACCATCTGAAAAAAAATAAACAAACAGAACTGGTTATGCAAGCGCAAGGTGCGTTCTTGCAGCATCTTCAACAAGTAGTTTTACCTTGTGGGACTGTTTGATGAATTCATTTTCAAAAGATAAAAAAGATAAAAATAAATTCTACATGTAGACCAAGCACCTTTTGGGTATTTAATTTACAGCTTACAATGAAAGTGAATATAACTGAAGGCCACTATACTATACCATCATCACATGGCTATGCAGCCCAGTCCTGCTGTTCCATCTAGCTGGACTATATCAGCCACTTCATCATCCTAAGACATCTAGCAAATGACCAATAAATTTTTTGTCTCTGTTTTCATGGATATAACAGATTGGACAAGACTAAAAGTTAAATTTGCATGTTACAGAGTTGCATACAATAGTCTTCATAACTGCACACAGGTTACGTTAGTAGAGCATTTCACACATAAAGCATCCTTTGCTCTACAGCACTTTCACACACATTTTAGTTTGTTTCATACTTCAGGTTGTTCCCCTAAATGACATGCCATGATACACAGCTAAACATTCTGGTGAATCAGTCATACAATTACACATGTTTGTCCCCCATGTGCCTGCCCAAAGTATCAGAGCCTCCATGTAGCTTTTTTCTTTAAAGAAAACTGCAAGGAATAGACTGTTTTATTCCCCTACAAAACTTTAGTCCCAGTAAGCAAAAAAAGAGCCTTAGTGTGTGTGAAAAGGATGGGCAACAAAAAGCCACAAAAGATGTTTTGCTTTTATCACTTAAGCTATCAAACAAATAAAACCAGACGGGCTAGCAGCCAACTTGAATTACAGTTAAATAAATTTAAACTGATTCATTTTGGACAATGCAAAATAATTGATCAAAAGCAAAAACCAACAGATTTTTTAGTTAAAGCTTATCTTTAGAAATATGTTGGCAATCTACAAGCTACTGTAGGCAGAAAAAGTCATCATTTTCATTTGTGTCAATGAATAAGGTGAACTTGTGTTCATTCAAAGAACTTCCTTCTTGTTGCTAAAGAAAAACTGACTTGTAATACAACATAACACATATTAAGGGGAAAGTTTAAAAATTGCTGTTAATGTAAAATACCTCACCTCTTTTGAATGCCATAAAACCCACTAATTTTTCTTTAAAAGAATAGAAATAGGCAGATATAATTTTACCTACAGAAGTATTAATTGTCAACTTTGCCCACTTATTTGCAGACTATATTATCAAAACAAAATAATTACATTGATTACACAGGTGAGATGTTTATTTTAAGGACATTTCATTAACCCAATGGAGTATTGGACTGAAAATAAATGGCTTTGTTTTCGTTTGTGCATTGTAGTAGAACATACACTGAAATTATCGATGACATTTACCCTCCAGCTCAAACTAGAGTAACATGGTTGACAGGAGGAGAGTTAACTTTGAAACTCAGCCAGATAGACTGTTTTCTGACAGTTTCCCCTGAACAACACACATGCAGACAATTAGCCAGGTTTCAGGAGCTGGCCAAACCTGGAGAAAAGCTGGAAACCTCTTCCTTAGTGTTTCTCATTAGAGATTAAGTGACTGAGAGGATTCCATGAGAGAATGGCTTGTTCACGGCTGGCCTTTCATCTCTGAGGCCTGTACGTAATGTGCCCCAGATTCTGTACAAGTGAGGTGGTGTAAGCACAGCCTGAACTGGGAGCTGATTTTCACGGCACAGGAGCAGTGCATAATTTGCAGGCAGTGCAGGTGGCAGCCAGGGTGCTGAGCAGGGGTAGGGGTGGTGGCAGCAGTGCAAGTGCTGCTGGTCCAGGCAGGGATTTGCCCTGCACTCCCCTTGCAGCCCCCGTGGAGTCACCTCACCCCTTTGCACACCTTGCACACAAAGAAGGGAGAAGCACTTGAGAATCTGAGCCAGGCATGGGGTCACTTCTAAACTGACGGAGAACAAGCACAGGTTTGCTCTCCTGACAAATAAAATAAAAATAATTAAAAAATAAATCTAAGCCCCAGCCCAGTCTGCTAACACTGCTTTAATTCACTACAATGCTGTTGGTTGCCATACCAATCTCTTCAAGTACAGCTACACCTACATGTTTGTGAAGGCAATTGCCATCCTAAGCAATGGGAGGGATTTGCATTTGAGGTTACTTCAGCAAGTTTGCATGGAATAATTGATATTCTGCTATTTTTCCAAATGCTTTAATAAGAGTTCAATGTGTGTTACTCTGTGCTTGTTCTCGAGCATCAGTGTGGTAGTCAGATAAAACCTAGTTGTATTGATAAGGAAGCATTAAATGCATGATTACAGTGTGTCTGCCATGTCCTGATATATGTTGGTATCTCCACACTTTTCACATACTTTCTTGAATTTTGCTATTAAGCCAGGATTTTTCACATGGCAGAAGCAAACCCAATTCCAATATCCAATTTCCCTTCAGTTTTTCTAAACCATGAACTAGTATAAATTATAGAGGAGAATATATACTGTGACACATTTTCTCAAAGGGAATATTTACTGGAGAATCCATCACTCTAATGATATCTTTTTTAGCCTCTGTGTTTTAAGCTTTTCACTAGAAGTATGTCTTCACATGAATTAGTAGAGCCTGTATTAGTCAATGTTACACCACAAATATGTGGTTTTGTACAGATAAAACACCTCAGATTTAGTGTAGAGAGTATGCAAAGTTTGAATCTAATTTATGTGCAAATTATCCTAGAAACAGTTTTCTCCTTTTAACAGACAATTTCAGCCTCTCAAAGATGCATTCTGGAGCACCTCTGCATCTCCTAGAGCACCTCTGTACATGGTGCTGAAGCAGAAAAAGCAGCAAGGTACCTACTTTCCTTTTGCACTGTTTTAATCTGATGACCCTTCTGTATTTAGTGGTCCCTGAGAAACCCCTAACTATCTTTTATTATCCACCATGGCCACATTTTACTTCTCAAATATATACTGCTCAGCAATGTCTAATTGTCTTCAGTGTCACCTCTTGGAGAAGAAATTATCAGCCTCTTCAGTTTTCTCTTCCCAATGTTGCTACATGAATGAGATAGTTATGACTCTCTCAGTACTGATTTTTGTACAACATCTGGAGCCAGTTAATAACATAAGAATCACAAAAGAAGGAAAGTTTTGAGCCTTTGTGGTATCTGAGAATAGTCATTCAAACATACCCTACAAGCCACAAACCAGAAAATAAAGTCCTAATTGTATTTATTTAAAATATCATTAATTTTCAGCACTTAGGGATGACAATACTGTGTGGCTGATCCTCCCATTTCAGTGTGAGCCTGATGCACTGACTCCTATAATGGACAGACAGCAGCATGTTTGGTCACAGGAGGAGCATTTTCCTGTGCTAAGGAGGATGCTCAGGGCAAGGACATCACTGAGGAGCTTTGGCCCAGGATACCACCTATTGTTCCTGTTCCTTAAGGCACTCACACAAAAGATATATAATAATCAATAAATAAAATAGCAGCACAAAAGCAACATTCATGCTGCTGTCCAAGATTCACAGGGGGTTGGAATTTGCTCCAAGATTAATTAATTAATTTTTTTAACACATGACAATTTCGAAATAGTACACAGCCACTTGTTCATAAATCAATTTTATATTGTAAAGATACTCATAGATTTACACTTTGCTGTTAAAGATTTCTAGAAAGATGTGTTAGAGAAAACTTTCAAGGGTCTAAAGCCATTTTGGTTGATGTAGAAGAACGTAACTGGTAGAAGAAGAGCTCTTGGAAACCTTCAGAAATCTTTAATGTGCAGCCCTTGTCTTTCTCATTTTTGAAATCTTACTCACTTGAGTAAAATAACTGCCAACTCTTTCTATCAGTCTGATAGGCTGTAACTTTCTGAGCCTGTCTTGGTCACAGAGGGCTAAGAAAAACTGCCTTACATTGTCCTTCCCCTCTTGTTCCTCTGTTTCTCTACTTTTTCATCTTTCTTGTGAATTTAAAGAGCTTCCCACTTCTAAACTCTCAAGCTTTCAAAGTGTGACACATGAGTTTAACACATCTTGTTAACTTAATATTTCACAGAAAAGAGTTTCCTTTGGAAATATTCTAGGTCAGCTTTACCACTACTCTGAGAAGTAATTTTTCTAAGGTCTTGATTCTTTTAAGTACTAAGTATCCTCAAATCGTGATATCAGAATTAGATTCTTTATAGTATCCCACTGGAAGCTGATAAAAAAAAAAAAAATTAAAGAGTCAGAGGAACAACTTTGGTCCACTGCCATCAATTGCAAAGAGTCACAAAGGAAAAGATATTCCTAAAACAGTGATGGAAACAGAGAAGGAAAAGCATGAAAGGGCTTCCAGTAATGCAGTGGATGCTGCTCCCTTGTGAACACACACTGACGTTTTCTTCTTGACAATGAACAAAAGCTATTTTCTCTAAGGGGGAGAACAGTAAAAGGCTCAGGCTAAAGCTGGGTCAGGACTGGTGAGCACAGAGCTTCTGTGTCATTGGTTAGGGGAGTAAAAGTCCAGTTAAAAGTCTCTCTTGCCTGTCCCCAGCCTATGCTCTCCCTTTGAAGTCCATCCCCTCTCTCCAAAATGCTGCTTGCTGGGTCCCTGTCTTCTATCAAGTTCCCTGTCCCAGTCAACTTTCTACACATTCCAACTTCTATCTGCACTTCTCTATAGCTGTGTTGCCTTTCCTTTCCAAACATCCCAATCTGGTTACGAAACTGTCCCCTAAAACTGGGCCATTTAGGAAGAAACAGATGAGAAATTCATTTATAAACATTTTTCCAGCAGTTCATAATAAAGCTTTATCTGAATGGATCTTTGGTAGCAGCAGAGTCCTAGCACCTCTGCATCACACAAAACACATTGCTTTTTCCAGATGAAGGAAGAGATGGGGATTTCAAAGAGCTGAACTGTGCTCACTGTTTCCCAGTGTTTCAGACAAGAGAGGGAATATTATGCCATTATGGTCCCCAATACAGCCTGGGGTGGGATGAGCACAGTGAAGCCCCTCCAAGGCAGCACCTCGGCCTGTACATTCGCACACATAGGCAGAACAGGCAGGCACTTTGTAATGTGTGGACTGAACGGAACTGGTCTGGCAACAGACAGAAGGCACATCACACACCTTCTCAAAGGTGCTCAGATGGCATTGGGTAACATTAAAGCATTTCACAAAATGTACTTAGTTTTTAAAAAAGAGTACACAGAAATCTTGAAAATAACTAGCAAAATACTAAAGCTGAAAAATAAATAATATAATGTAGTAAAATAGAACATGAAAGCTACAGGTAAAGGTAATGCAGTAACAATTTATAAATGTGAAAATTAAGCACAGATTTGTACTAGGAGGCAGACTTTGCTAGCTTGATCACTGAACAATATTATTTCATGAACAGTGTACCACAGAACTCTCTTTTTGTGTTGCTTTTATACTTAACTTTCATGAGGACAGAACAACTCACTAATATCAACTGGAGAGAAAGTTAGGACTTTCAAAACTAGAGCAATCTGAAGATGAAGATTTTAAAATAAATGAGAGGCAAAAGCACTGTTTCCAGAAGAATGCTTCCTCCCCCTTCCCCCTGTTCCCCACTCCTCTGTCTCCAACAGAGCCAGCACCAGATGTTTCAGAAGCCACGCACTGGACAGATACACAGGATCATCTGTCCCTTTTTCCATAAAGGTCTCATCCAAAGTGAAAAATCTAGACAACCTAGTTCAAAGAGCACTTCAGTAACAGCAAATAGCAAGCCTCCTATTTTAAATACATCTCACCTTTGAAAAGAAAACTTTTAATAGAATAGTTTGAAAATTTCACATCCAGAAAATTGGGTCACAACAGTAGAAGAGCCTACAGGATATTTCTGTGATAAACACATTCATCTCAAACAGTTCATGAGTAGGTATTCTATGAACATGACTAATGAAGGAAGACTATTTTCTCAGAATTAAGATTACACATTACTACCATAAAATAAAGTCCTGATAGGGGATTAACATTTTATAGATTTAAGAAACAAGTGAAACATTTTCAGTCCAGAAGAGAAGCCTTTCATCCTAATCCAGGAAATGTATGTTTTTCCAATATGCAAATGCTTCCAAAAATGCAAAGTTAATTCCCTCAAATACCTTCAATGACAAAAATTTAATGGCAAATAAAATTTCTAAAAATAAAATATTTATTAAATATTAATATTTAACTCTTAGTAGAATAGATTTATACGTTGAAATCAAGACTAATAAGATTCTAAAATAAGATTAATGTATTGGTTAAAGGGGTATTTCCTTCTGTGTGTATATGTAACAGGCAATATTTTTGCCTCAGTTTGACTATTTTTTTTTCCTTCCAAAAGCAGCAACTGCAGTCAGGATTCCTGGTGACAAGTGACAGGGTCACAAGTCAGGCTGGGGAGCAGAAGAGAACAATGCCCAGGGTACCACCAAAGAGGGGCTGGAGTAGCTATGGGGTTCCCAGCCCCCACCTCTCTATTAGAACTGCTCAGTGTAAAACACCTCTTAGGCTGCTTTCAAGTACACAGCCAGCCAGGCCTGCCCCTGGCTGGCCCAGGATCAAAGGACACAGAGGTGGCTCAGTGCCACCACTCCCTCTGGCTCCGCTCAGCTTCACTAAGGCCAAATTCAGCACAGCTGAGAATCCATCCTAGCACGTTAATCATACAGCTTGGGTGGAATTGCTGTCCTGCTGGATTTTTCATTTCCTCCACTTTTCAGAACCTGACTGTTTTAAAAGAACACAAGAGATGCTTCATCAATTATCAGATAACTTAATTTTTAATTTAAGCACCTCACATTTGAAATGCCCTGTAGCTCACAAATCTAGAAAGCAACTGAAGTTTGCAGAAGTCACGCACATATCACATCAGAAATATTCACAAGAGGAAGAAGAAATTGTGAACTTATTTCAGATGTCACTTGACTGTGATGTAAACACAGCACTGTGAAAGACAGTCTTAAGCTACTAAAAGCATTTTCAGATCAAGAAAAATATACTGCAGTTAATACCAATCTGATTTGCCAAAAATGCAAGAAACTGAGATAGGTGCTCGATCTGTCTGGTGCCAGTGGGGCTTCTGGCAGTTCAGCCTAGCACCACAGCCTTGTGGGTTTCTTTGCCACTTTTTTCCCTTCACATGGACAAAGGAAAAAAGAAATTACAGTAATTTAAATGTGATGAAAAAAACTCACAAGAAGAATTGTACATTCACAACGACCAAGTGTAGACATAATATTGGCACAATTTCTTACACAGAACTAAACACATTTCACCACAGTAGGGATATAATTCAAATCTTTACTATAGTCCAGCTGCAGTGTCAAGTTCAAGAGAATTACAAGTTAATTTTTATTAATTATTTTTAAAGGGAAAACCCAAGACCCAGTATTTAGCTGGAAACAGATGCATATTTCTAACATTTATAATTGATATCAACATAACGTTATTTAATTCCAGCAGTTGTTCATAGGAGCTACCAGAGCCTCCTGTGGATGAAATGGATTTAGGTTAGTGGGAACACTGGGATGTGAGGGACCAAAAACGCATATGAGGTCACAAAGATGGAGGAGACAAATGAAAACTCCCTGCACAGCGATAAAATAATTCAAACCAGGAAAAGTTTGCTGGATTATGGTAATACATTCTTTCTGAATAGTATTTTTTTTCCCCTTCAAATCCTTGCCATCTTTAAAAGCAAGGTGACAGTTCTCACAAGAGAAATTTTTCTTCTTTGCTGTGATTTGATTTAGATCTCCTTTCCAGTGACAGACTGCCAGACTGTGCAAAGCCCAGAGATCTCTACAGCAGGCAGTCCACTAATGACTCAAAGTTTGTGTAAGATACAGAGAGAGGGAGAATGGAAGAAGAAAGAATTAAGCCTCTATTTCATGCCCCCATCAGACTGGGCTCCATGCCCCCAGGCCCAAGCCCTGCTGACAGTGGGGAGCAGCGTTATTCCAGCTGGGCTCCAGCCATTCCCAGTGGGTCAGTCCACATGCTCCACTGCCACCCCATTCATCAGCCACTATAAACTGCAGCTATTAAAAAAAGTACAGTATATGGAAACACAGTAGTTTCAGTGATCTGATTGAAGAGCTTATATTTTTGGTCTGCAAAGTTTGAAAACTTCTTTCTTTCAATAGGATATTTCTTTTTTTTTTCACCTTTCTTTTCAGTATCAGTTGCAAAATTGCCTAAAGTCATAGTCACATGTCAAACCCCTGACATCTACATTTAATGATTTCCATTTCCATTCCAACAGTCTCATCCACTTAACATCCTCATTGCTTGGCTACTGCTCCAGGATTCACATCTTCATTTTATCAGTGTTTCATGGCTTTCCATGCAATAACTCCACAGTCACACACATTTTTCTACCTTCGTTATGCTAAGTGGACTTTACTCCTTCAGCAGCAGTCAAAACAAAGAAGTAGTTAAGTAATTTTTTATGTTTTCTCTTTCTGATTATATTTTCCCACTTCAAAACAATTTACATTGGTCCAATTCACATACAGGCATGAACTTAAAAATAAAATAATCCAGTTAATGGACCTTTAGCTGCAGTGAAGAATGGAACTCTCACTGTATGGGCTTTTTGTGAAAAATACTTTCGTGACATTCAGCTGAGTAGAATAGTCATAATTAAGTCAACTGTGCCAAAGTAACATATTATTACTTCATAGGAGGTGTTTGTAATGGAGGATGAGTTATTGACTCAACAGGCCTAACAGTCCAAAGAGAGCTTGACCTGCATTTAGCCTGCACTACATATAGCAAAAAAAAAAAAAAAGTCTCATTCTGCAGTCCTCACATTATCTATTTCCTAGAGAAGAGCATTCCATTTAACTGTGTAGTAAAGGTCAGACACAGATGAATATAATCTGGGATCCATTTTAAGAAAATGATCATATCTATTTAACCTACATTAAAATTAAAAAGTCACATCTTCACCTCTACAACAGAGTAAATAATCTTTACATACTCCTCTTTTTTTTCCCCGAGGCTGACAAAGTCACCACATGGGTCATAATGGAAACAGTATCTTCCACCTCTTTGTACCTGAGCAAATGACCTCCTTTCAAGATGAATTTTCCAGAAAGAAGGTAATTGAATTACTTGAGTGCTAATCCACTTCAAAGGATGTTCTTTATAGGAAGTATAATCAGATTCTGATGCTTTGATCAAGGGAATCTATGAACCTGCTTACTTGATCACAAACTCTACATTTTGCCATGAAGAGATAACTAATCAATTACAGAAATACATCTGCTCTGAGTACCGTTATTGATGACTTGACAGAAGGAATGCATAATTCAAAGAGTAAAACCCTTGGGAAAGCTGGCAGTGGCTGTGGACCAAGGAATTCAAATGAGACAGAGGGTGGCCAGCCTAGAGATAAGTTGCTAATGATTAAATGGGAGTATCTGCTGTGAATTCATTTGAAATAGATTATGACAATGAACAAAAGGGACTGTTGCTCAGTTCAGGTTAGAAATATGGTCTGTCAGCAAAAATCTTGCCACCCTCCACAGGATAAGCCTGGTCAGCTTCACAGCAAAACCTGGTTGTTTCAGCCATACTAGACTAATAAAGTGGCCCAGAGTAGTTTATCCAAGGGCAAAGTCCATTCACCCTGGATGCCATGCACAAACCTGCGTTTCCAAGGCTTGTGTCACTTTCCCTCAAAGGGCCACAATCTTCCAAACTTTTCTCAAACCCCTACATGAAGTGGCTGCATTGGTCCTTCATGGCACCAGGGCTTGGGCAATTAATGTTTTCAATTTCAGTGTGAAACAAATAAATGGATTTAAGAATATTGGAGAATGAACAGAAAATGTTCTAGAAACTTTGCAGTAATTAAGGATACAGATAACAAACTGAATTTTTGCTCTCTTTTGAAATACACAGGAAGGTAAAGTGAATTAAAAAGGAAAGGCATAAAAGTAAATGAAAGCAAATACTCAAGAGAAAATTTATTAAATCTATGGAACTCACTGCAAAATGACAAATTTGAGTCAGAGACATGAGATTGAACAAGAAATTAGATATTTAAAAGAACACCATTATAAAAGTAATTATTAGAAAATATTCAAGTCCTCACCAGTGTGTTTATATGCCAACCACTGTTAAAGAAAGGGTTACAGAGGCATTTTCTCAGTATGAACAGGTTATTCTGCAAGGACTCAGGCCTGCCCCATTAACATCAATGAGCTTTCCTATTGAGTTCAAAGAGTAGGATCATGTCACAAGATTATTTCTTGCAAAATCCTGTAATGTCTCTGACACTAAATGTGATTGATGACATATTTGATTTTGTGTGCCAATTTTTGTACCCTGGTATGAACCACACTGCTGTTGAAATAGACCTCAGTTTCTGTCTATATAACATCAATTGTTTGTAACATTTGCAAGATTCATGCATGTCTTATTTTCTCTTTATCATCACAAGATTTCACACAAATATCATAAAGTGTCTAATAGATGTAGTTTCTTATAATGTGCCTTAACTCCTTCCAAAAACATGCTACATTGCTGAAGTCGTAGACATTGCAATTGAGAAAATTAGCCTGTATATTTAAAAGTCCAATGTCATAGTTCACATGACTGATTGTACTAGACTATAGTCACAATAAAACTCAACTGTAATAATTACATCTATGTGCTAAAGGTTCTCGCTATTGTACTATGTGAGCATCTCAGAGCATTGTTACAATTCAGGTATATAGGAGATCTGTGTCATTAACTAAATCTGGGTAATTAAGAACATATTTGTTGAGCAGAGAGCTTTAATTGAGTTACACCCCAACCCACAGGTACCCTCCTTCTGTTCATGAGCAGTGTGACCCACAAGAAAAAGCATAGATATTTTTAAGCACAAAAAACCCCACAGCCACAACCTACAAGTGCTCTTCTTTAAATTCTAAAATAGACTTGAGGTTAAAATAGGAAAGAATCCGAGAGGAAATTTTATAGAGCTTAAGAGTACTGAAAATAAAGCACTGCAAAGGAAGTCATCTTTGCAATTTTATCAACTCTAAATGATTCAAAGATCAAAATTTTTGTCTATTCAAAACTTCAATTCTTCCCCATATCCATTTAAAATGAAAGCAGCTTCCTTATTTTATTAAGCTCAGTTGAATTAGGTCAAACTTTAAGATGATATTTCATTATTTTGCCTTTGCTCAGTTCTTCAATGGCCAGTCACGAGCTGACTTTATCCATTGCAAGCAGAACAAAAGCTGACTGGGGAGAAATGAAGGAAGCCCTTAGAATACAATCTCCTCCCTTTTTGGCCTTGAATTGTAAGCATTCACAGAAGACAGAAAAATAAAGTGGCTGAGGTCTGGACAAAGATTTGCTGAATCACTCAGGTGAGTTCCTCAGCCAAATGTGAGACCCTCCTGCTGCGCAAGGCTGAAAATCTTTTGTGGAGGGGAGCCCTCACAAAGTGTGATTACAGCAACTCAAATTCAGTGGCAATATTAACCATCCACAGGTTTCTAAACAATCCAGGGATGCATGTGCACCTCTTATTCCTTCTCACACTTTGAACTGTGTGAAGTTGCTTATTTTATTACCTTTTATTTTCAAGATGAAGGAATTCTATAATTCATGCACAGAATTATCAACATTTTTAAAAAGGAGGAAAAAAGCACAAGTCATTTGAATTCAGTTTTCATGCAGCATGCCAAAATAGGCTGAAGTTAAAAGTAGTAGCAGTGCAATGAATGAATTGTAAGGTTTGTTTTTATCTTTCTTATTGAACAGATTCCTGCAGTTTACTTTTTTGAGCATCTTACAGCATCTTTGGATCAGCCAACAAAGAAATTCCTTTTGGACACAGTATGTGGTCAAATGAAGATTCTGTTCAAAGTGACATGAAATCAGAAATATTGGCTATATAACAGGCATTGTCTTTTTCTATACCTCTGTTCTTCATTGTCAGTAGTCACCATAACTGAAGAGGCGCACTCACAAAGAAGTAAGAAATGTTCAAAGTGGGCAACAGATGCTTTATTAGAAGGCAAACCTTTCTCTTTTCTCTTCATTTTATCCTAACACCAGCAG
The DNA here is from genome assembly GCA_035221455.1 of Xenops minutus. Taxonomy (NCBI): domain Eukaryota; kingdom Metazoa; phylum Chordata; class Aves; order Passeriformes; family Furnariidae; genus Xenops; species Xenops minutus. Next base: position 8,211,235 of record JAWWEE010000018.1, on the reverse strand, counting down.
GTTTCCAAGGGGGAGAAAAAGCAGCTTTGAAGCTTTTTTTTCTTCCTTCCAACTGCTGTATTTTTTTTAAGGGTCCTAATTTCAAATGCTTTAGAGAACTCTGACTTAGTGTTCTTTTTCTACAAAACATTTAATGCTTTCATAGTAGGATCACTATGAGTTCCTCTTTATATTTGCTCTTTTTTCTGATTATTAATTGGACAGAGAAGTCCCAGTTATTGGTACTTGCAGAATCCTGCTCCTCTAGGACCCAAACAATGCTCATCTTGGGTGGTAGGGAGCCACAGGGGACCTTTGACTTGAGTAGCCTGGGAACAGTTTGTGGATTTGTTCTAGTGTCCTATGCGAAAACTGTTTTTACCTTCACATGCATACAAAACTTGTCATGTTAACACCTCAAAAAGACTCACTACACACTAGTGCACACCCAGGCTAACCTCTTAATTGAAGTCAGTAGGAGTTTTAGCTCAATAACTGGATACCAAACTGAACCCAAAGGAAACCAGCAGCCAGATACGAAGCCAGTGTAAATCAGCCTTGTGCAGAAACCCATCTGTATCCAGCTCCGGCATTCCAAAGGCCAGTGTCACATGCTCAGCAAAACAGCATCCCTGGAGCCCTATTTCACATACAACTTTCATCACACTATGTTGAAACTTGGAGTTGTTCACTGTAGCTATAACATGAAAAAAAATAGCAGGACCAGCACATTTTTACATTCCGTGTTAATGAACAGGGATGAATAGGCATAAATAGGGCTTAATGCCTATTTATGAGACTATGTGGGAGCTATATTCTCTCCATGGAAGCACACTAACTGCCATTCAACACAAAAGTTTTGTTTATACCAGCAACACTATCAAAGTAACACTTGACTAACCAGGATCCAGGGACATGAAAAAAGATGAGATGTTAATAAAAGACTGCAGTCAGAAGGGAGAGTTACTAGAATATAATTTGGTGTAGCACATCCCATTTGATGTCACTCTAAAACTGCATTGTGAATGAACATTGTAATTAATTAACCCCCGAGTTCATATTCAGTTCAATTGCAGATCAGCAACTCAAACCTCAGATACTGTTATTCATCCGAATAGCTTAACATGTTCAAGGACATGGAAACAGGATGCTCCTGAAACTTCTGAAACAGAAGTAGATCAGCTCTGGTTTTAAGGTTAGTGGACTCCTACAGGGAGTCAGAAGCAACGAGAAACCAGTCTGAGAAACCAGTGAACTGCTTAACTTCCAAAGGGATTCACGAATTCCAAAGTCTGGCTTCTGCCTTTTTTTTTTTTAAACTAACCTCTACTTAAAAGGTAATCATCTGTTCAGAACCTCTAGGGCACCTTTCTTCTTCATTTCTTCTTTTCTGATTTCAGGTAAGTGGACAAAGCAACCCTTGGTCATTTTTTTTTAATGTGTTCTAGGTAAGAGCACAGTTACCAAGGGCCAGCCTTTGCTACATTAAATTTAACATTCCCTTGTTTCCCAAAAACACAACTAGTCAGAAGTTTTAGCTACAACTACCAACTTCTGTCTGCAGAAGAACTAACTAGCAATGGTAACTTTTAGAAATTTGCCAAATGGTTAGGCATAGCAAGACTGTGGTTCCTTGAAAATAATCATCAGATAAACTTCCAGACTATTTGCATTGTTCTGAGTCTACTACAGTGCCCCTTCTACTTTAATGTAACACAGCAATACCTGTCCTACACAGAGTTGTTTTATTGCCCAAAAGCTGAATTTCTTTTCATCAAAGAAGCTGTAAGTGTGACAACTCAAAAATGACAACATATAAAACGTAGAATTAATACTTTCATATGACCATGATCATTATTACAGTTTCCCAAGGATACATTCAGAATACTAAACTATCCACCTCAGAGGAGCAGAATTTTTGGTTTATTCTATTTCTTTTAATACTTGTGAGAAAGATGTCAGTGTTTATTGCTATTTATTCCTATTTTTTCATTAAGCTTTGAGCAAATATATCACAAATTATACAACAACAACACAAGATTAAGCAATTGCATGAAAGAGAAAACTATTTATAGAATGGGACCATACATTTGACTTTTGAAAAAAATATATGCATTGAAATACATTTTTGTAGGGAAAGCAAGTGAATTTATAAATTTAAAATCAAGAAAGCAGGTACACATGAGGAAAACAATAATGGGGAGAAGGTCAAGAGAGATTGAGAGAATACATCACCAAAGAATAAAGCTATTGTGTAGATGAACTGTTAGTTGGAACTAACTTCCAACACTAGAGCTCATTCAGAATCGAAAAGCAAAAAGTAATAAATTAAGAAGGGTGGAAGGGACCCAAATGTGCAAAAATTGCAGACATTAGCCTATGAAATGGGTTATTGTGGCTCATATCTAAATATGTGAACACAATCCAAGGTTCTGCTAAACCCTGTTTGTATGGCCAAGGCTTGCCAAAGAGGGAGCACAAGGCAGTTGTCAGAGGAGGTGGCTGTTGCAGTCTCCAGTTCCTGTTTTCCTGAAAAAAAAATCAAGGTTTCTATGCTTTCTAGTCTCTACTCCTGAAGCAAGATTTATTTAGAAAATATTTTTATTAAAGCAGATTTTCATAACTGAGGAAAAAGAAAAAAAAAGTAGGCCTTTTTTAACTCACCTGTCATCATCAGGTTCAGAAATTACTTGTTCTTATCACAGTATCCAAAGCTCAACAAAATACAGTAGTAGCTGCTGTTGGATCAGTAGTCAGGGCCAACACTACGCCAGAGAGCAGCACAAACAAGACTTTTGGCAACCACAGATACATAAGTGAGTGGGCAGGGAAGAAGAGAATATAATATATGGCAGTCATTATGCAATGCACTGAAACATGATGAAATTGCTGAGCTGCTCTAATACTTGAATAATTCCTCCTGCTGAAGAGGGAATAACAGGGAATAAATTTTAGAAAACAAGTCTTGAGTGACAACAAAGAAAAAAAATAGTTGAACTGCAAGATATGTATGCAGCAAGCAAGAAAACTAATTTAGCTGGAATCTGAAAAAAACCCAAATCCATTATGGCAAATAAATTAAATCCTAGATCTAGTAAATGGAATGATTTGGTTTGTTTGGGATTTTTGTTTAGGTTTTTTTTTTTTGTTAACCAACTTCAGAAAGGCCAGCATTTGCCTAGTCTATTATTTATTCACATAAAAGAAGCTACATAATCTCTAATGCATGGAAGTGATAGGGACTCTATGTTAAAGCCCATACACAAGAATTCTACTTCCTGAATTGCTATGCTTTAGTAGTGAGTGACTTTCCAGAAGGCATGCACAGGGCAAGAATTTACTCAGACAATAGGACGGTTCACTTCAGAATTTGTCTTCCCCTAGAAGTCTCCCAGTTAAAGGATGTTTCTGTTCTTTTCTCTTAATGTGTGGGCAAATGCCACTCACATATAGAAAGAGAAGGGACACAGACTACTACAGATACCATGACTGATGAAGTTGGCCCCCCAGGCAACTACTTCATACTAGGAGATGTCCTCTTAGGATTGCCCAGGGTACTATACAACCTCTTACAATTTTATCTCAAGGCTATGGTTTGGAAGCACCCAAGTAGTAAAGCATTAGCCCTGAAGTGCTAAATCTTCCAGGGGAATAATATTTGAAGAAGGACAGAGGTATTTTTCATCTGCTATCCACTGCTGAGAGAAAGCTTTTAGCTCAGTGCTGGGGTCTAAGATCCTGAGAAAGATAGGCCCTTGCACTTACATGATCATCACCTATATCAAACAACTCAAACAAAAAAAGAACATCTCTCATGTAAATCTCTCAGAAAATGAATAGAAAGACCTGAAAAGGTTAAAGGCTACAGCGTTTAGAGCTTTTGTTCATACAAAGGAAAAAAAAGAGACTGTTCAAAAGTTTTATTCTTAGGCCATTTTCAGCAATTCCCTTTTAAAAAATCCTACTTTTATGAGAGCACTTTATTCGGAAAGTTCACAAATAGTTTCTCTTTCTTTCCCTCTATATGTGTCTGTGTGTGTCTGAGAATAACAGTAAGAGTGTAAATCTTTCACTTGTGCTTTATGTACTCCCTTACAACAAATATCATCTGAAAAGTCAATGGGAGTCCACTTAAGGTCTGTTATGTTTCAGATTTAAACATCCCCTGACATTCCCTCTCAATTATATTGTCCCATCAAGTATTAGAATAATTGTTATAAGACACTCAGCACTGACAGCTCTATATGTTTAAACATGCAAGGCAAACACACACCTGTGTGTCCGTATCACACTTGCATGCATGTGTGTATATACATATAAATGTAAGTACGTATAAACACCTAATCAAATAGCCCAGACATCTTTTCTGTAACTGAAGATGTATGCCTACTTACACAAGACCATATTTTATTTAGTTGTATCCTGAGTCTTCTTCAGTGAGTTGCTGCTCTGGGAATACATATTTCAACAGAGCCTTTAAAAAAAACTAACCCAGTTACCTCAAGACAAGTGAAAAATATACCTCCAAGAACACCCATGGAGAAGTTGCTTATTTTCGTGGATTCCCCTTTTCCTGATATTATTGGCATTTTAGAATCCTTGCTACTACCGGGCTCTTTGATCTCTACAATTTGGTTCCACAAGATTTGCCCTCTGCACGTCATGAGAACTTAAAAAGGATTGTTTAAGGAGGGCAGCTTCTGTGTAATTGCACATTAACCATACTTGGAATGATTATGGCTTTCTTGACATCAGAATGATGGGCTATTAGCAGTATTTTAAGGTTTCTATGCTAGGAAAACTGCAATTCCTCTCTGGATTGCAAAAAAAAGTTGAAACTAACAGCAATGATGAGGAAAACTAGGTTCATTTCTGTATTACTCAAATCAAGTCCAGTGCTTATGAGATTTATGTAAAGATTAAATTCTCTCTCCCATCCTTGCCTATGCTACACCTTCTTTTATTACTGTTCCAATACAGAATCTGAATCTTTCCTTTACTAAGGACTCAGTGACAGAAATTAGAACCCAAATGTCATCCAGGAAATAATAATAATCCCATTATGATAAAACTCTCCCCATTAAAACCCCCAACAACCCAAATCAGTAATTTTCAAAAATAATATCAACTGATGTTAATATATATGAACACACATAATAACTTTTAGAAGACACTATTTGTGACAACTAACATGACTATTGGATCTCCATAGAGACTTCTTCTGGTGTGAAAAGATCAATAGCTCTCCAAGTTCCTACCACATGACAGACGCAGCAGGCTATAACAGGAGTCCTGCCTACCATGTAAGGTGGCTATCGGAAGGTGGAGCTCATCTAGTTTTCTCTTACTCCCTGCTGAATGCTTACACCTTCCCCATTTCTATCTTTTATCTTTTTCCTGACCATTACAGAGGTCAGTCTCACTTATTCTTTTCCTCTTTGGTTTTACTTAGGTCCTTCTACTACAGTTGAGATTTCACTAGAAAAGTAAAACTGGAAATAAAGAGCTTTTTTTTTTTTAACTTTCCTTTAGATTTCAGTAATCAACAAACTGTCTGCAAAGTCCTATTTCCAGAAACCCCACAATAACTTAGACTTTTAGAAATTATTTATATAGAATATAGCGATGCCTGAAAACCAAAACTGCTTTATGTACTTTCTCCACAAGTTCTTGAATAACACACCCACACAGGTGACACAACATCTTTCCCTGGTAGCATACAGCTACTGGTGTCAATATTCCAAATGTTATTTGGCCACTCTCCACACACAAAGGTAAAGAAAATCATCCAAATTAGGCACAGCTTCACTGGTTTAACTACTACAGACATAGACAGTTTCAGTTTGCCATGTTTTCAAAATAAAAAAACTGTTTCAATTCCTTTGTAGTACTCAAATATTATTATTATTCCAAACCTGGGTTTTCTCCAGTAATTCATTTCTATGACCATTGAATTGGAAGGAATCAGAACTCAAAAAAAGATCAATATCAATTGACTGATGAGTTTTTCCCCATTCTCTTCAATATAACAAAGAGAACTTTTGATCACTACCACATTTCCAAAGGGAATACCATTTCAATGTTAAGACTAATGAGACTAGTTTAATCTCATCCCTATAAACAAATCAGCTTAAGCCTAATGAAATCTTATTTTTGTAAATTAATGCACAAAGGAAACAGTTCAGGGTAAACAGACTTGTAGTATACATTGTTTAGAGACTATTGACTTTTGAATTAGCCTGCTTTTCAAACATTTCACATCAAAAATATAGTCAAAATGCAAATGTAGCATAAACGGCTCTATAATAAATGCTCATTCAACATTTATTCTTTCTCAAATCATCTTTTAAAGCTCTTTCATGCTAATGTCTAGAAGATGTGACATTAGAAAAATTGCTTTGACATGCTAAGGGGCTCCAAGATTAACAAAAAGAGAAAGAACAAGATAAAGCTTTCAAAAGACCTATTTCAGAGGAATTATTACTTCCTTTGAAAGTCTTCCAAGGTTGCAGTGCATTTAAGCTTGTTGGCATACATGTAAATGAAGGACTACAAAAGTATTCCACTAAATACAACTTGAATTAAACCTTCAGGCTAATGTTAAGGAATGAGGATAAAGGCCAGATCCTAGCCTGGCAACAACTCATTTAAAGTTCTTTATTTGAGGACATGAGCAAGGAAGAATTATTTTTTTTTTTTAATCAATACAATAAATTATAAATGTAATTCCCATATAAAATGGCTTGGACTGATGGACCTTTCTGATTGAGCAACTAGCATTCTAAATGGGTTTCATGGCTCCTTTCATAATGTTTTGGGTTTTTTTAAAACCAAATTTAGTTTACAATTAGTGGTGCTTGCAATGCATTCCAGAAAGCACCAAAGGCATGACATTTCAGAAACAACCAGTGAAAAGCACCATCTTTATACATTTCCTTTTTCTGAAGTATTACAAAAGTATATGCCACTTGCACTACTTACCTGCAAAATCTCTCAAATAGCACCTGCACTTCCTACAGCTACACAGTCAAAACCTCACTTGCCAGCGCGAAATCTGAGTCTGGGGAGTTTTTTGAGGGGGCTCAGTATCTCACTATTCACAAATGTAGATACATTAGAAAGTAAATTTATTACTAGAGCAAGCCTTAGATGAACTTAGATCATGTATCTTTCAATCAGTAAAATCGGGAATAGCAACAACCATGTCCAAAGCTGAGCAGGCATGAAGTCAGTGTTTAAGTTTCCACCTAACTTAAGCTGCCAAGAGACATCAGTGCACATATCTAATTGATGGGCCAAATTAAAAAAATAAATCTATCTCCAGTATTATAATTCAAACTTTGAAATATTGACAACTGAAGTATTATTGTAGCTTAAAAATAAGATAATTATTCTCTACAAAATGATGTGTTCATATTGTCTTGCAGTCACCTTCAAACAGGCACAGTCACATACAAGCAACAAAAAGAACAAAAAAAAAAGTCTGCCTCGTTTTAGCCTTACACTTTTTAATTCCCCACAGGAACATCATGTGATATAATTAGGGAATTTTAGATGCAACTCTATAGATTCCTCCTTCTTCACTCACTTTCTCTCAAGGGAAGGGAGGAAAGGTTCCTGAGATGAATGTAAGGCTGTCATCATTTGCTTTGGTTGCATTCGTATTCCACCTGAACACTGAACCATGAAAAAAATGAAGCTCTTTGATGAAGACTTCCATTCATCTGCCTGTAACACAAAATGTCTGGAGCAAAACATCTTCTAAGCAGCTCATTTCCTATATGGGTAGTTCACCTGAGACTTTGCTGAGCAGGGAATTAAAAGAGATCATCTCCATAAAAATCTGCTTTGGATAGCAGCTTTGATGGGCCCAATAAATTTTGTAATAGAAATTTTTATTAAGAAGTGGCTTTCTTATTCCTGAGGTTTCACACATAATGATTAAATTATAAGGAAACACTTTAGAATACATCATATTGCACTATTCGCTCACCCCACAGATGCAGAAACTACTTTTGCTGATATAATCATGCATTATTACAATACAAAGTGGCTGACTGATGTACACCCTTGTGAGTGGACATGGCAGCAGTCCTGGCAAAGGGAACCAAATGCAGTAATGCAGTGCAATTAAAACATCCTGTAATCCACCAACTGTATGTCAGCGGTCCCTATAAAGCTACTGCTATTCAGGTATGAGCCCCCACAGAGTAAAGACTGTGCAGAAAAAGAAATGGTCTCCTGTTTTCTCTACTGTGTGATCTCTTCCCACACTGCATTCTCTTTGCTGCACTGGTATTCTAGAACTTCCCAAAAGAAAAACAATCCTTTGCAGTTCCTTGATCTGGCCCTTATATTTTCAAACTGACTCCATGCACCTTTGGGAGAACCCCAGTTACCTGGCCAAGCAGTAACATCTGCATTAGAATCCATGACCTCTGGATTGTACAAAGAGTTCAACTGGATTTCAGTAAATTTCTTTTTGACTTCTTTTCCCTTAAACTTTTCCAAAAACCCTCAGTATTGCATTAAATATTTCAGTCCAAGTTGAAAACACAAGGACACAAGCTCAGCCTTACTATCAAACTGGAGTTTGCAGCCAGATGCAAAGATATGTACAGCTCAAACAGAATTTATGAACTGTACATACTTAGATACTAGAAGTTATCAAAGTATAAATTCACTCTGGTCACAACTTCCATTGCATAATTTCAACTCGGTACTTTTTTTCTGCAACTACCATAAAAACCAGCAGTGTGACAGGCATATTTTAATATGCTACCAACATCCACAATTAACACCATTGTCACTGGTCACTCAACTCCCAACTTCAGCACATTATGCTCCTGGGCTTAGCCTCTGTGCCACAAACTCTCCTGCACTCTCAGGGCTCACGTGTTCCTAATTACATTTCCACATGCCAACAAATTCTTGTGGCTATTACAGGTCATCAGAAGGCACTTTTTCCACACATGTAGCTGTGTTATTCTTTCCTAAATCAAACAGTCCAACAGAGATCTGGCATGGTTCAGCTATCCTTTACATGCCACAGAGAAATGTCTTGGAAATCAGGATAGGGTGCTCAAATTTTAAGGATCACTGTGTTTGCAGGAATACAATGTCCTTTGGACTGAAATAATATTTATCTCAAGGCAAATTAAGGGAAAGCAAATACAACTGTTTATTTACAAACATCAAAACCATTTATAATTTAGTCACATCACCACTGAAAAACTAGAAAGATACACCAAAGGAAAGAAAATCATGCTTAACTAAAAAAAGAATGGAACTTTTTCGCCCTCTCTGCATCCAGCTGAGAAGTCACAGGTGCTCACCCATCCTCTCATGCACACTGGTCAACACTCATGCACAGAAAAGAATATCAGCTTAGGGAAGGATGCTGGCTCTACATAACTATTTAGGAGACTCCCAGATTTGGAGAGACTCCTTCAAATTTCAACATTCTTCTATTTCCCTGCAAATATGAATGTGCAGGGAAACTATCTGATCAGGAGGCTCTTGACCCTTTCTTTTCCAGTTCTGCTTGACAGAACTGAAAAATTCTCACAATGTTTTTTTGGGCTTTTTGGTTTTTTTAGCATTGATGGCCAAGGCACACCACACACAAGGAAAGTTGTGCTGTTAGAAAGGGCCACACTGAAGGCTATGCTGACAAGGAGTATTGCACACCAACACATAGAATCAAACTCATAACTTAGCAGATACATTTCCCCAACACTGTTATCCTGTCAGGGTTGTATCATACATGCAATACATCTAATTTTAAAATACAATGAAATGAAAATAAGTGTCATTGTTCTGCACTTCTTCGGTCAAGCTTTGTTTTAGGACTGTGGAAATCTTTGTGCATACTGAACATATACCTTTATCTCTGTTTCAGTTTACCAAGAGTTGGTATGTTTGTAAACTTTAACAGGTAACCTCAAAGAATACTTGCTATTATCAAACATATTATGATACTAGAATCTCCAAGTGATTTGGCTGCAAAAAAGCAAGAGTCTACTCTCAAGAGTATTAAAGTAGAAATATCCCACAAAAATGCTTGGGGAAACCAATGTTTTAAAGAGAAAGCAATTCAAATCTGAAAAAAAAAAAGGCACACTCTGCACTATGATTTAGAGAAGTTAGTCTTTCACTCTTCTAAATTCTGTTTCTCAGATACACAAACAAGATACAAGGGGACCAACAGTCAGATGCTGGGTACCAAAAACTCCATAATAATATCTTTATTTTTAAGACTGACACATACAGGGCTTTCATCTGTGGGTGCTACCTATTTTTCCTAATTAGCAGTTTGAAAGAGAATACCAGAGTTTTTTAATGCAGAGGGAATGCTTTTTTCTCATCTCAGTCTGTTCTAAATGTCCTGTTGAGTAGCAGGAATCTTTGAAGTTGTTCCGTGACTCTATCCCTTGAATCACAATCGTGTATAAATGCTGTTACTCATGCTTACATTTGGCTTCTATTTTCCCTGCTTCCTGAAGCAGGCAGTTATTTGTCCATTATAAAATATTCTATGTCCATCCCTCACAATAGTCACAGAAAAACTAAAACCTGAGAACTCCTTTTTTAAAAACTAATTAGGCTGCACATGGTATAAAACCTCCTTTTATCTATAAAAAAGCAACATCTTCTTAAGCACAGAATTCATTAACTGAATGGCACCCCTCTGGTTCAGGCACTGTAAGCACAGTAGTCAGTGCACCACACTTCCTTCCACAGGACACCACCAAGAGCAGTTCTCTGTCCCTCAATAACTATGCACTAAAATTGCTGTTCACCTGCTCCTCAACAGCCCAGGCTGGAAGGCATCTCAAAACATCACCTGCTCCAATGTTTATCTAAACAGTTGCAATGACTCTCTGGATAGACAGCACTTTTTTAGACTTTCTTGCTGGCAGAAGCACGTATGGTTTAGACAAGGGAACGGTGACAATCAGAATCAGCAAAGTTATTCTAAATGCAGGGCTTTCCCCTTCCATTAGCCAACATTTGTCAGGCTTCAGTGTGGCTGTTAATTTAGAGCAGAAGTTACAATGGCTGTTCAAAGACTGGAAGGAGGAGTCTCTCCCAGCTGACAGAAAACCAAGTGAACTCCTTAGCTGTCTGTCTTGGTGGACAAGTGCCTCAATCACAAGGGCCATGCAGTTAACTCAGAAAGGATTTACTCTTTGTTAGAGCTTCACTGGAACAGATTAAAGAACATTCTATTCTCCTTCCCTCTTAGAGTCCCAGAGGAGTAGTGGTAAAAACTCACCCTTGCTGCACCGTGTCCCAGAAGAATTTCCAGCCATACCCTCTGACCAGCAGGTATCAGAAGCTCAGTAATTACTTTCAGTGGCCCACCTAGTAACCTGCTTAGACAGACTTCCTGTGTCTCAGCATGTTATGTTTTCTGATAACTGGCACAGAACTCTCATTTTGTAGTAAAATTTTAAATAAGGTTTTTGCCTACCTCAAATATTTTTCTGAGTAAAACTTCTTCCTCAGGCAACTGTTATATTTTAGTCCTAACTAAAAATATGGTATGACCCTTAGGAATTGAAATCTGCTTTACTGTTTAAGGCTTGGAACTTAAAACTCTGCTGTGCACAACAGTTAAACTCTACACAGTTTATACCCCTGGCTAGAACTGTTTATACTATTTTGTGATGAAGACAAAATGAACCAGGCATAAAAGCATAAACTACTCCAGCCTTAGAGCAGGCAGAGTTATGCACTGGTATCTTGTTTGCCTGAAATTATCGTTTTGCCTTTTTGAAAACTACACAGTATTATAAATCAACAAGCAACATAACATGCTGCCTCCGACCTTTCCTTACCAGACTAACAGTTTTAAAGCATCACTGGAATCAGATTTATATAATATGCATGTGAGGAAGAGCAAAACAAATACAGAAACTTACATGCTCTGAAAAATGTTTGGATTACTGCTCCTAACAGTTTTTAAAAGTAAAATGGGGTGGCACAAGCTCAGCAAGATGAAAACAGATAGTGCAAAACCAGAGAAAACTGAAGTTTCCATTGCAATCAATGGAAATCAGTAACAAATTAAGTAAAATTGCTACTGTGCTTGTAAATCTTTAAAGTCCCAAGTTCAATTTCAGTGTCACAGTGAAATCTTGAACACTTTGTAATTAGAGGTATTATAACAGCTGTTCTTCCACCCTGCAATGCTTGTTTTCACACACAACATTCTCTTAAAGAGAAAGCTATCGCATGTAGTACATAACTCTCCCTGAAGAGGAGGAATTCCATTTGTTGAGAAACACTCAGACTTGTCCCAAACCACTACCATGTACCCTTCAGTCTGCTAAATAAACATTCTGCCTTCATTCTGCACCACTTATAGTACAATTAAACAGCTCTTGTCTCTTGTCCAAACATCCTCAGAAAGACTTCAAACAGCAAGAGGATAAGTTAACTCTATGACAGTGACAAGGTGCAATAATAGTGGAACAAAATCTTCTTCCTTCCTCCTGACAATGTAAGAGTTCCTACAAAATGTGGCCTTCTGCTCGTTCAGGACCAGATAATGACTAATCTTTCAGTTTGATCAACCGTGTTTTGCAAGAATAAACAAAAATTCCACCCCCCCCAACCCCCTCCCCAATCCCACGGTCTCCACAAATATTCCTGGTGTACTGGGAAAGCAACTCTGGGCCTAAGACTAAGCACAGAAAAGCAGTCTTTTTCATCCTGGTGTTCTGATGCTTAGCCCCCTACTACCATTTTTGCATGAGAGTCAAGTCCCAAAACGTTGTTCCATAGATGCTGGAACAAAAATTCCTGTATTTGTAGATACATCTCTGCAAAGACAGATAAAACTGCCAAGCTAAACCAGTTCTTCTGTTTTGCTCCAGCTGCACCATCTTGTTCATGCTCTCCACAGGTTCCACATGCTAACAAAATAGCAAAATACTTCAGAGGGTTATCAGATGTGGGAGGGAATTATAAGTTTGTTAAGATAGACCATAGTTCCCTTCAGGTACAAGGATGTGGTCTCTGAGCCAATCGTTGTTAGATAAAGATTTATGGGTATTTTTTCCCTCCCCTAAAAGAAATTAAGTTCTTAATTTTCAAAAGCTTGACACAAGCAAAATATCATTAGAAATTCAGAGCATTCATCTAGAAAACATTATCCAAACAACAGATACTATAGCAATAGTTCAAGTCAAAATCTTATCAAGACAGAAGGTGATGGCAGAGAAATCAGGGATACTTCTTCATTACTGTTGAGAAAAAGTGATTTGCCATCATTTCCTAAATTTGCAAACACACTTATCCAAGTCTGATTTCAAATCTAGTCCTTGTAAAGCCATGTGGGCTGGGGGTACCTTGTCTTCCTTGTTACTTCTATGCTGCATCTGCAGCTTTGTTATTTCTATACTGCTCTATTTTTACAGGACAGCAAAAGAAAAACCTACTCTACACTTTTACGATGCTTCAGAAAAGCCCACTGTGTCTTTCCTTTTTCAGGAGAATGGTCATTATGGTCATTCATTTTTTCACTTTAACATCAGTTGTGGGTGCATTCCATAAAATACTTCAACCATAACAAATTTGAGGTCCAGTTATGCCTTATTCATTTTGATCCTTCATCCATGTTGATGTTAATCATGAGAGTAATCCCCCTGGTTTATTTGAATGACCTTGATTAACTGGACCCTAAATTTGTAAATATCTGCACACAGATCACTTCAGTTTACAGTAAAGCACCATAACTTGACTTATTCTCCTAAATACCATTTGAATGGTGATTTCATTTCCAATATGGTATTACTTTTTCTTAAACTTTTTTGTTGTGCCAGAGTAAAAGAAAGCCTTTAAACAGCTAAAAGATAGCAAGCAAAGGAAAAACTTGCTCATACTGGGGGATACACTGGAGAGTTCAAAAATGTGTGAATATAACAGAGGAAGAGAAGCAACAGCACTTGAAGACTGAAAAATTTAATAACCCACAAGAAATTTGAACAAGAAAAAAAAAATAGAAGGATACTGTATAACTTGGGAGGGATTTCTGAAGAGGTAAAGGTTGTGAGAGGATGTTTTTTGCCGTGCATGTTTTGGTGGCCATTACCAATTTTGAGAAAATAAATCATTAAGAAGATAGTTTAAAATTTCAGGCACTGTATGGTCAAATGCAATGTGCCTTTGGGAAGATCTGATGTACAAGGTTACCCATGATTTGAGTAACACTGGCAGTGATACTTTAGTAGGGCCTCCATATGACATGCTAAGCCAGACTGGCATTTTCATTTTTGTAAACAGGATTGAATAAGAGCCAAACTACACAGAATGACAACAGAATCAAGTTAGTTAATGGAGTGCCAAAGCCGAAGATGTTTATGTAATTTTGTTATGTAAATGTTAATATATGAAAAGCATTAGCTAATGATAACTATGGCAGTAGTATTTCCATTCATTCTACAAGATTATTGTCAATACTGTAAATAACAGCTAAGAAAGCTCATTTAGTACAAGCTATTCAAGAGCTGTACTTTTGAATACTAAAACTCCAGCCATATGGCACTGCAAAAAGACAAAGTACTTTTCCTTAGAACATTATAATAATGAACAGCTATTCACATGTTGGTATGGAATTATGTTTATCATATATGCGAGCAATGTACAGAAAAATAACTCATTTCCATGAAAATAAAATAGCACTAAACATATCATATCTATATCAGCAGCCATTGATCTAAATCTCCTTAATTGTCATGCTAATTTAAGCCTCAAAACAGAGTCCTCCTTTACAGTAATTCTGTGAAGCAAATGGAGAATCTTAGTCACAAAAAATGATGAAGTGATGACTATCTTTTTCACTCAAGAGAAAAAGTTTAATAACTTCCCAGTCTTTGCCTTTTGTGAACAAAAATAACAATCACCACCAACTATAAGTAAAATATCCTAATTTCCTACTATGCCTATAAGCAAAGGGATAAAATAATGAGAAAGCAAAGCAGACACTTCTGTGGTAAGAAGATAGAAGACAATCTGCAATTCCATACAGTAGCACAGCTGATAAATGACTGTCATGCTGTAGTCCTTTGAGTCATTTTCTTTAGGATGACAAAGTACTGCTGCTGAATTCACAAAAAAGGTAGTTTGTCCATTGAATGCAGATATATCATTTAAAATGACAGTATAAGTTCAGCATAAAGGTCTGAGAATACCATTTGCAGTAGAGCTTTGTAAAAATTTGAATTTCTGGTTTGAGCAAATGAAGTGACTGCAAATAATAGCAGCTTTTCTAGTGTACATCATACGCTTGGGTCTTTGAATTAATTGCTTTGCTTTTGTAAATGCTGGGGCACAGTAAGTGGTATAAGCAAGAAAGCCAAATGTTGAGAAATGGGGGAAGGAGACAGAAATTACTAGCTAGAAATGACTCTTATACCATGCAGGAATAGACAGTGGGATGGACAGTTAGATTCAAAGGTGATGAGAAAAACAGATAAGGTAAGAAATGTACTGCATCATTTAGGAAAGGACTGTGGGGTGGCTGCACTGCAAACAGAGTACATAAGCAGGCATCTCCTTTGTCAGCAAGGCTGAGCTTACATAATTATTTAGCCCTTTCCTTGTTTGCACTCCATATTCATTTCCTACCTAATATTGCTGAGAAATAGGTAGACAAGAAGCTCAAGAATTCTAATAACACAAAGCCCTCAGCTGCTTGTTTAATTTCACTCAAGTTTTGTGGCAGTCACCGTATGCACTTCCCCTAAATCAAATGCTCCTGCTGTGCACAGTGCCAGTACTTACAAGATCAAAGCCTTACAATAGATGATGTGAGTTAGTAAACTTCTAAAATATTAAAATTGAAATGGGACACATTTTTAGCCATCTCAATTTCAGAAGCAAGCTCTGTGTGTACCATCTGCATCTACAACCCCCCACCCCATTCATGCATAGATATTTTCAAGGTCCTCCCTTACGTTATGTCAGTGCTGTTATACCTAAAACCTGATGGTAAAACATAAACACTATGCTCCAGGGATTATTGGTATCCATCCCATTATAAATGAAGGACTTCTTAGATACACTGCCAAGTGTATTTCAGGATGTATTTGCAGGATGTTGCACAATATCCATGACACTGGGAGTTTCCATTACTGGAGTTGAGCAAGCAGGCTCAGCCAACACACTGTTCCCAATTAACGTGAATTATTTTAGGCTTTGTCATTAGTTTTGCTTTGCTGTATCATGCTATGGTATAACCTTATTTAAATATTTAATTAGTATGAATTGGATTCCATGAGCCTCACAGGTCCCTTCCAGCTCAAGATATTCCATGATTCTACGTCCAAACATGGCATAGCAGCAAAGTGTCAACAGACAAGCAACAGCTCTTACAACTGTCAAACAGGCACACAAGGAAGGGAGAGACCACTTCTGTCAGCGTTCTCCCAAAACACCAGTGGGGAAAAAGGCTTTTCTAATGGAGAGACATATACATTAAACAGCAAATTAGTTGTATTGTATGACTAGAATGTAAAAGATTTTCATTTTACTCTACTTTTTTTTTTAAAGTCTATGAAACATACCTGAGTTTTCTATTGGAAGACTTGAATAGACTTTGATTAAAGTGTGAAAATCAATTGTAGGCATGAAGAAACACCATTATCAAGAAGGGGAAACTAGACATTTGGTCAGTAGCCTCGTTTAATAAAACAGCAGTAAAATAGTGGAACCAAAAGGAACTGACATAACTAATCTTTTAATCCTGTCTTCTTCTATTCGTGTACAGAATAAAGGGGGTCAACAATAAGCCATAAAAATGCATATGTTGCCCAGTAGGGTTTCTATTTTGGCCTGTCTTATGTGCTATGGTATTGAAATTTTCTCATCTTTCAATCTGAAAATGGTTGAACTGTTCTATTTATTTCATACAAACTGTAGCTCTCTCTAGTACAGTGCACTGTTGGTATATGAAGAAAAGGAAAAGAAACTAAGTGTCCAAAATAAAGAAACAGGTGGAAACAAAGAATGCAGGAGCATCTCAAACACCAATACACAAATGCAAACCCCTGTGTATTAGTACCTGTACAACAGATTGGTAAATACCTGGGTAAATCTAAGCTACTTTTGAAATGAGAGAAAAAATTTCTGATGAGTTAATAATACTAAAAATTTAGGTCAGTTAAGTCTTGAATACCATGCAGGATGTTTTATAAATACTATCTAGAAATCATCTTGTCTACTTGGCTAAAAACTATGCAATACAGTGTAATAAAATTCAGGAGTCTGCTTCTCTTGCTGATTTTTATCTCAAAATTATTACTTATATTATCATCATTACACAATCACTGTACTAACTGAAGCTTCTTTTTCATTAACTACTAAGTTTATCCTCCTTTTTTCCTAAAGAGATTGCTCCATGGAATAATTTTGCTCAGCTGATTATCATTTGCTCTTGCCTGAATCCTGAAAACATTAGTTCCTGTGAGCCAGTATAACCACAAAAAGCAAACTAGTTACAGCACTGACCTTATCTTTAGCTCTGCAAATAGTTCAGCAGGTGGTTCACATAACTAACATATAAAATTACTCAGCCTTTTCCAGAAGCATTTGCTACCATCTTCTAAAAAACATTAAATCCATTTAACAGTGGCAGTTTGATATTTTTGATATAGTTGTAGAAGAGGCAAGCATCTCCTTTCAAACTGAAATCAATTACTTGCTTTTCTTCCATTTACATTTTTAAGTTTCTTCTATCAATACTTGCAGACTGATCTCTGCCAGTCTGTTAGGAATTCTGCTCTAAACATACAGACCTTAGGGATGATCCTGTGCAGAGCTGAGTAGGACCTGATGATCGTTATGGGTCCCTTCCAACTCAGCATGTTCTGTGAGCCACTTCCCAAGAAACTTCTTTCCTTTGAAATCCTCATTTCCCCCCTCTCCTTTTTCTACTGCAGTTGTCACAGAAGTAGCAGCAGGTTTGTGTGACAATTTGATGTCTGTGAAATTACTCATGAAACAACTAGCAGTTTTCATCAGTAAAACAGGAATTTGTTTTTAATAAAGAAATATATTTGCTATTGTAATATCTGGGTTCTGCTGCTGTTGTCAAAGAGGAAATAGTTTCGCTCCACTTGAATGTGATTTCAGTCTGTTAAAAGAGGAGTCAGTTCTGGTCTGAAAGTACTAGTATAGGTGTATAAAAATGACACCTTTCTTAAAACAAAACAAACAAACAAGCTGTCCTGCCACAGAGATTGCAAGGAACTCAGGAACTCAAACTCCTTTAATTGCAAGAACTCATTTTAGCCTCCAGAAACATGCTAAGAGGACTCTATTTCTTTTTAGGCATCATGAAAGTAACATTGTTACTAATTTTTCTCCCTGCAATGGTACCAAATATAATGAATTTACACAACTGCTTCTGTAAGCACAAGATGGTTCGACTCCAATGATCCTTGTGAGTCCCTTCCAACTCAGGTTGTTCTATGATTCTATATACAGGTGTAAGCAAAAGCAGATGATGAGGACATATGATCAAACCTCTGCAGATGTCAGGAAGATTCCCAACATCAACAGAAAGGCCTTTAACACTTATCTTCGTATCATTGGGTGAGGTAAAATGGGATACATCAGCTTATGCTAGTGAAAGATTATGCCCACAAGAGAACAAGGATATTTAGTTCACAGGCTGAGGACATTCTTTTCATATGGGACTTTTCAGATGTTTTTAGTAGTTATAGGTATGAGCAGTTGCCAGTATTTTATAAAGATGCTTACCAGAATTTACTACTGCATTACCCCAGCACTTCTTTTTTATTATGTTGTAGAAATGCAATAAAGAAATAAAGAATATTAATTTAGTTATTGTAATGTCCTAGATTGCTTTCCACAAACATGCCTTTTCAAAATCTACACAGAACATCACCACAAGCACAACACTGACAAAAAAATAAACTGAAAATAAATCAGTTGTTTCAGATCCTCAACTAACATAAGACAGCACAGCTCCATTCATTTATTCATTTAAAACAGACTACTATAAAGATAAAATAGTTTATATCAGCTATAGATCTGTGTAACTCTATATAGAGTGACACAGCTCATGGGATGTTTTATTGCTCTGCCAACATCTGTTTAGTTTCCATTTCAACTCCCCTTAGTAAATTGTTCTTCCATTCATGAATTTATTCTCCACTCATGAACCGTGAAAGTCACCAATGATCTCGTCATTCCATCATCAGACACCTTAAAAGACACGTATACAGTTGGAGTTTGACATGTGATGCCTATTGACATTTATAAGAATCCCATCTTGATGCTACAGAGCATTTTTGAGCATCTCTAGAAGATTTAGCAGTGTCTGATTACATTGTCTGTTTGCAGCAATGTCTTAAATAAAGGATTATACTTGTACCACAATTTAAAGAAATACATTCTAAATTCCTGGAGATAACCCAGAAACCAGGCACTAGACAATTCAGATTTTAAAACCATACATACTTATTAGTAATCAAGCCAATCTCATTTTGATCTGTGATTGCTACTTGGCAGGAGGAAACACCTTACAGCCACTTATAAGTAGAAGTGAGGTTCAAAAACAGAAATCCATGGAAGTGCTTATAATTATAGGTACAGTGTTCTTACTTCCTCTTTCAATATCTTCAAATATATAAACAATCAGCAAAAAGAAAAATAATTCTTTGATATAGCAGAACAGAAGAAATGTATTCAGAAGAAGCAAGAGGAAGGCAAGTCACTATAAGAACTGAAGAAACAATTTCAAAAGGATTGTAAAAAACAAAAATGCTCCAGTTTATGCTTTGAAATACGTTACAATTTTCGGAGACTCAGACTATGATAACATTAGAAAAAAATTATTCATAATTTAAAAGTTTTTTTCAAATAAAACATTTTAAAAATTGTTAAAAAGTAACGATACATGGTTTCAAAGTCTATATGTGCCTCGAAACATGCAAACTAAACTGAAATGCTTCATGATTAAAATGTTAGAGAGTTGTCCATGTACCAAATTTTTATAAGAAAAAATTTATTAAAACTTACACCTAGTTCTAAGACTGTATATAACACCCTCTTATTAAATCAAATTTATTATGCTTGTGTATATTTCTGCTTGTATGTATATCCGTATAGGCACACTTACAAATATATAGAGAGTGAGCATTAAGAAGTCTGACATTAAAAAGCTGAAAGGTCTACCATTCTTACAGGTTTGTGTGTACAACCATCATTCCAACAGCTCCATAATACAAACACAATTTTTCTGTCCTTTTGTACCTCTCTCCCATCTGTGTCCAAGTCTCTCACTCTTGCATTGTGATACTTCCCCCCCACCTGACCTGGGCCAAACAGGTAAGTTATTTAGCACACAAAAAGCCCAGCCTCCCTTCCTCCTGCTGCCGGGATTCAGGCGTTCAGATGCAGCCCGGCCTCAGCATTCCAGAACTTCAATTGCCAAGGTCAATTGCCAAGGAAGTGCAGATCCACATAATACCAACTGGAAGGCTCTGCCTGGCTTTGCAAAATGAGCAGATTTCACCAAGGGCATCTACATTTGCCAGGGCTTAGTGACTGTCCACAATGACAATAAACAGCACGTCACCAACACAAAACACTATTCTCCCCACTGAATTTTGCATCCTTGAGTCAAATCCATTTTTTTGATGTCAGGATTATGTGCAAACCTCTCTCTCTACCCTTATTTCCAAAATAGCATATCCACTTCCACTGAAATTTAAACTGAGAAAAGTCAAGCAAAAGTAGATGTCTTGAAGGGAAGTTTTCAAACCAAACTACTGAATTTTTGGGAAGCCGTCAGCAAGAGGAAAGTACTTTCCAAAGGGAAATTTCAAGAAGCAAGCTTCACCATCAGTGCTACTACTTTGTAAAGAACCCACACATTTTCAAAATACTATGGCCAGTGTCACCTGCAGCATTAAAATACTGAAGATTTTGGAGGAGGAGTTCTATGACAAATTTCATCCAAACTCCACAAGTACTTAAGATACAAAACCACAGTCCTATCTTTATAATCCGTTGGGAATTGTCCCATATGACTCCAGGATAAGGCTGCAGTGGGAGAGCTCAGTAGCCAGCTGGGAGACAGCATCCACAGGTTCACCACAGAGTAGTGCCATGTCCTAGGCCTGTGGCTGGGGACCAGCAGAACTAGCACTTCTGACACTCCTCTACCTTAAGGTACGTACAGATTGTAGCATAAGTCCTGCAGTAGAACACCAAATAGAAATTAAGACAAATACAGAAGACTTTGTGCTACCTGCACAACCTCTTGGAAGCATGTTTCACAGAACACTCCTGAGAACAATAGATACCTTCAAAATTCACCCAAGATGGACTTAATCCCACTTCATACTTAAGAGGTCAGTACCACTCACACCTACAACAGGGCACAATTTTTGTTACTGGTGGTTAGCTGCCTGGGATACAAAATTCCACGTCTCTCAATTAAATAATGACTGCTTTTGAGTGGTGCTATTTAAAGCTGAAAAACTTTGTAAAAACACACGTTTCATAGGCTGCCAGGACTAGAATTTTAGTTGCCACATTGCTGCTCCAATCCATATTTTATTGTGCATATCTTATTTTTTTTCCTGTGTAGTGTCATTAATCTGCTCCCTGGCTGTGCAGAATCATATCCCACAAGAGCAGGCTGCTTTTTGAATATTTTATTATCTCTCATTGTATTTCCAAACTAATATATATTTACAAATTCAACCTCCTACAGGCAGAACTACATTGTTTTCCCTCTATGTTTGACAACCAAGGCATAGATATCCAATATAAATAGAAAAATCTATCTACATTCATTTATGTTGAAAGAGAGAACCAATCACGTATCAAGCTGCGCAAGAAAAGAGGGGAGAAAAAAGATTTGCATACTGCAGAAGACAGAGGGGGAGGAAGGCATACAAAGGGGTTATGTTCCTGTTGGAACACATCTTTCAGTTCTGCTGAAGGACAGCTCTCTTTTCAGCATGCCCCTCTCATATCTGAACAGATGATTTGCAAGGGGGAACACACTGAAAGGGCTTGAATGAGTAATTATACTTCACAGTCCTGACTCGTTTCATCAAAGACTTTCCTGGGGTTGCCTTTTCTGACCCAATGGTAATTTCTTACCTTACCTTTACCTGTAGCATTTTCACAGCAAGAAGAGTGAAAACACCTTCCCCTGCTCCCCTCTTCAACTCAGTACTAGTAGCAAGCATTGGCCCTTATACACTGAACCCCCAATGCTTCCTCCACAGCAGGCAACTCCTGTGAGACAAAGATGGATCTTTTCTAGTTTCTGAACAAGGCAAAGCTGAGCTTGAAGTTGACCCTTTATAGAATACACTGGAATGTCCCCTTGGTCTTCACCATTTGATTTAGAAAGAGTAGAAAATTCTCTTACAAATGGAAGGGAAGACATTCTTTTTGGCAAGGCATGATGTGTTGGATATATCTTCACCATTCTCTCACAGATTCCCTGCGTGCCTTTGGCACTCAGGTCTCACTGTGCCTTCGCTCCCTCCAAGAAAGACAGCTCACCATATCTCATAGAGCTCTAAAGATGATACATGTAAAGGTGAGGGACTAGGAGCTCTCTAGGAAGATAAGGAGGCAGCAGATTCACTACAGCCAAAGTTCATGCATATTTATCAGTCAAGATATGCAGAAGCTGAAAAAGATGGCAAGAAAATGTGGGAGTTTGCCCAATCAAAAACCCCTCAAAACTCATTGTGTTGAAAGCCTCAAATTCAGGGGGTTTTTGGCCTTAAATTTAAAAACACTATAAATAAGAAATATGGAAACACTGTATTACACCATGCATAGCATTTGCAAAGCCTTTTCCTTTTTAAAGAGCCTTTTCGGTGTTCTTAGGTTTAAGCAAAACAATCCAACTGCATAAGAGTATCCCAAGACTATATTCTAAACTATGGAATTGAAGCATGCCAAAAATAGGTCATCTGATATTTAGAGAGACATATATGTCTCTCTGTATGTGGAACATATTGCAGATAGCAGATTTCCTGCTTTTTTGTTCCATACAAGATTTGAAGCTGGTTTTAAACAGATATTTTCTACTATATTACAAGTAACAGCCATTTGAATGCTGCTTTGAATATCACTCATTCTTCAATATGAAAATGTAGGGATACATGATTAAAAAAAAACACATGGTCAGAAATAGCAAAGCCAAAACCTGATGCACCCTACAGCATTTCACAGCAACTATGTGTATTTTATTCTCTACTTCAAAAAAAATATTTTGGGTATCTTCTTCTTTACCCAAATTAAATAATGTGACAGCTACACAAGACCCTAGTTCTTCAATTGCAAGCAATTGCTATAGGTGAAGAACGAAAAATTAAATAACACTTTTAAATGGCTCACAGGATCAAAAGATTGAAAGGAGACAACTCACCTTCCATTTTGCATTCTTGGACAAGAAACCCAAACAAAAATAGTAAAAATAATGCCAGATATGCCTTTGAGAGTGCCATGATTGTAGACATTCTCTTTAAATCTAAATTACTGGAGTCATCTTACGATGGACCAAACTTCTGCTTTCTTTTCTACCAAATTTCTAGACTGTGTTTGGAGAACATGGTTTAAGAGTATGAAATTTTCCAGGTGGAAAACAAGTTTGCTCCTTATATTCACTTAAAATTATCTTTAAATCTACCACTTTCATGATATATCTAGAAAACACCATGCCATGCACCTTAAGAAGCCATTAACCTTTTTGTTAAAATTCAGGGGCCAATATATGGACTTGCCAAAAACCATCCATGAGCACTGCAGGAGAACTAGGAACTAGTTCTCTGAATTTCAAAAATCTTAGCAATATGACTGTCAATTCTATAATAATTAAGGTAGATTTTTTTATGCCTCTTATGTGAATTAGAAAAGGTCAAGGAACAGTGTCTTAACTGAAAATAATGTTGTGGTGTCTTGCTTTCCTCACCAGGAAAACACCTACACAGAAGTCATGCAGCAGCATCTTTCGAGGTACAGATGCAAAGAGAAGACCACATTCTTCTCGGTAACCAAAGACCAGAGGGCCTCTAGACACTGCCTGGGAAGCAGCAGCATGTACATTGATAAGACTGTAGGGCACACAGGCACTGACATATCTTGTTACTTATAACCACTTCTTTCAGATCTACCAGATGAAACTCAGGTAAAGTCATAAATGAAGTCCAAAAAGTAAATCAGTAAAGCAGCTCAGAAAGCAAAATATATTGTTTGGATCAAAGTACCTAGGTCAGCATTCAAGTGAGGTATTTTGCTAAATGAAACAATAGATGCTTTATTTCTTTTTATTTTCAGATAGAGGAACTACTCCAAGGCAATGTCAAGTTCATCCAAAAGCATATGAC
This sequence comes from Xenops minutus, assembly GCA_035221455.1. Classification (NCBI taxonomy): domain Eukaryota; kingdom Metazoa; phylum Chordata; class Aves; order Passeriformes; family Furnariidae; genus Xenops; species Xenops minutus. The sequence goes on along the minus strand of JAWWEE010000018.1, from coordinate 8,186,858 downwards.
TGGAAACTAGCTTATTTTCATTTAGTGTAAAAATACCAGCTTTGAATAGAAGTATAAGATCCACTACTCCAAGAAACCTAAAGTACTTGGGAACTAGAAGCAACCAAGTCCATTCACAATCTACCAACAGTATTCCCTTTTCTTAGTAAATTGGTCTTGAATGCAAAGTCTTGACAAACTTACTTTTTCTAACACATCCCCAGCACACATGGTAATGCTGTTATTTAATGAATGAAAACCTCCTTTAATTAAAAATTGTATTTGACATAATAATAAGCATACACTTTAATTTAATTCAATAATGTTTTATTCCCTATATTCTAACGTAACTAAATACAGTTTAAATATATCTTTATCTGAACATTTAATTATATATGCAACATAGTAATTTAATCAACCATTCTTTACTTTGTAAATCAGACAAAATCATAAATAGAAAACATTATAATCATTTTAATCAAGTTTTTCTGTTGCAGAATTAATATGCAGTTCTTACATTTCTATTTAAAGAAATTGAACCACTCCTATGAGAAATGAAAAATGGGCACTTTGTAGGCAATATAAATCTTAAATTGAATTCTCTGTGCACTAGAACTTATGAGAAGGGTTTAATAGAAATTATTATACATAACAACAGCTCAGTGACACTGAATAAGAATTAAATAAGAAATGCTTTTCCAAAACGCAAGAACCAAATTCTATGCATTCATGCTTCGTCCACACAGGCTATTCTTGCTTTCTTGCTCATGTACTGAATACACACAGTATTTTAAGCAGTCTGTCCCTCCAACACAAAATGAGTATGATTAATGGCTAATTGCTCTTTCTTATTTGCTATCCTTCACATGCTATGATATCAGAGTTCCACAAGGGCAACTGTAGTGGGCTGGCCAAAAAGCCTGGAGGGGAAAATTAAATCCCCTTCTTAAGCAGCAGACTAGCAGTCTCCTCCAACAAAGGCTTTCCTTCCCTTGGTGGTAATGTGATTCATTTTCCTATAAAGAAGAAGGCTGGTATTTCAATGCGTAAAGACAGCCATTACTGTGACATTTAACAAGCCTGAAACCTCTGGCTTTCTTGCTAACCTAGATCTGCCTTAAGGCTATCAGAGACAAAAGAGGCCTTCTCCTCCAGCAAGCATCAAAGACCTAATAAAAAGCCAAGAAAGAGTAGGCAGTCAGCTTCTGTGTCAGAAATGCAAAATAAAAATATAATATATGCAAATTTGAGGCATGCAAAAAATCATGGAACATTGCTTGTGTGTACAGTTGTACTCATAAAACCTGTAATGCACTTTTTGAATTATTCAGCAAGAGGAGGCTGAAAAGCAGCAAAGAAGCTTATTATGTTTGCTTTGCTTCATAGACTATTAGGTGGACAAAAAGAAAAAGGAATTTAGTTACGCTTGCTTATCTCCTAACCTTATAAACTTGGGATTAACAGATCAAAGGAGGATTTGGTTCAGTTGATAGAAAATGGAGCTCTTTTATAGCCGTTTGGTCCCCCTGTCCCTTATGATCAAATGAGCTTAAGCAATTGATAAAATAAATGGGGTTTGAATTCATGTGGTTTAGTATATATATTTAATATTTGCTGTATTGCATTGTACATTTGCATGCAAAATTAAGTAACAAGTAAAAGAAGATTAAACATTGCACCTTCTTTTTATTCTGCCCATGCCCTACTAGTGGAATCCAAAGTGCAAATACAAGGTGCTGTACTGATGTCATTTGCTTCATGATTTTATGAGGTATGTGGGGTATCCCATGTACCATATCTATAGAGTTTCTGATGCTTCATTCTCTGAAACTTAACCCACTTCTTACCTCCACCTTGGAGTGCCACACAATGTTGGGGTGTGCATGTGGAAACGCCTGGTCTCAGTGGTTCAGGCACACTTTGCTCCATGCAGCACTGACATCAGGCAGCTGCCCACAGGTCACTAGAGATGGTAGAGATTGGGCATGGTGCTGCCTGTTTTCTTCCCAAGATTTACAATTACAAATTATAGTACGCCAAATTACAATTGTAGTACACCAAAAAAAGTGACCTTAAGATGGTGAAGATGCTGCTGCTTTGTATTCATTCATCAACTCTGTTATTTTGCACTGGGCTGGAAACTGCTGTAGTCCTAGATGACTAGAAACAGTTTCACCTTTGTACATATTCATTGCAAATTAAAATTGATTTACACATGCCTTTGAAAGCTGAGGTGAACAAGTTTAGCTATGAATTAGTAGAAGTTATGTATCATTTCATTAAAAAAATATCATCCCATCCACATGTAAAATTGTTTTTCCACGTCAATTAGGCCACACAATTTCCAGTTAAAAAGAAGCAGCCATAAAAAAAGGAGTAACATAGTTTGCCTTACTACGTTTTCTGTACTAATTACTCACATTGGAAATGCATGGCTTGACTGTAACTTCACTGCAAAGTTGTAGCTCTGTTTCTACCAATGGTCGCCTATAGGATAATTGAATGAAAATTGCACAAACTATCCTCCAGTGTGTTTAGTTAATGTAATATCTCATGGGACTTTCCAATTGCAAATTGAGGATCACCAATAATATTAAAATGGCTAAAAATATGAAAAAACAATGTCTTATTTATCCCTCAAGACTTCAGCAGTCATTATAATTTTTGTATTTCTATTGTATAATACTCTTGCCCAGAGACATTGCAGTCAAGCCAGAACCATTTAACAACTAGCACTGGAAGAACCACTGAGAGGCTTTATAAGATTAAATTTCTCCTGGCATAAAGTTTCTTAAAGAGAGATTTATCAAAGTAATTAAGAAACAAATAGGAGAAAGTTAAGAAACAAATAGGAGAAAGGAGGCAGATGACGATCTTTTCACGGTAGGAAATGTAAAGTATCAAGAACAGAAAAAGCCCAAATTCTGTGACTGACCTTTCTTTGGTTAGATATTCATAATTAAGGAAGCTCTTACCATAGCTGAGCTAGTGGCTGACTTAGACTGAGGTTTACCCCAAGTAATGTTTAAATCAGTTACCGAGGGTAGAAGGGCTGCCTTGTTCTTACTGGGCCAGAGACCGCCAAGAGAAATCAGAGTACTGTAATATTACTGAGTTGAAAAGTACAGCTGGTTAAATTTCAGACACTGAGACTGGAATGAAAACCTTGTAGGTCCTCTGCACATATGCAAATAAGGCACCCCCTTTTTTCTCACAGCTTAGTTCAACAGTTGCAAAATCAAGGGAAAAAACTATAAACTTTTGCAATACAAGTCTCCAGACCTGGCAGATCCAAAATGTGGGGATTTGAAGACACTATATGAGATTTACTTTTCCTGTGATGGATTTCAATTGGCACATATTTTTATATTAAACTTATAATTTATAAACTTGTTTATACAACATAATTTTGTACTGCATATTTGCTGGCATCATTTACTCAAGATCTCAGAAGAAAAGAAGGGGAAGAGAAACAGTAGGAGGAAGAGGAAAGGAGAAGAGGGAAAAATGAAAGGAGAAAGCTTAGCAGAGCATAGAGAAAGGCAATACCTAATATATAAGGTTAAGTACCAAAAAGCCAAGAATGTTTTTTCTAGCTGAAGAAATATCTCAAATAAGGGGACAAAACGTTACCTCCTAAACCATACAACTTTTCAGAAACTGTATATTCCTTATCCATTTAGCCCTAACATTACAGAGAACAAATAAACAATACAAGTTGGCTACAGATTTTGTGATTTCATTCAAATGACAGAATATCACTTGTTTTTGTTGGAAATGTAACAAACAATAGCCAAGCAATACAATATTCTTTGGCTACAGCATAGATCTATGTACAATTTCACTAAACAAATTAAATAGACACTGGGGGGATAAAGCACTATGTTAGTGTATTGTATTACAAAGATAAATGTTAACACTTCCAAACTTGTTTGGCTCAAGAAGACATTCCAAATGTATTGCAAAAATATCTTCAGGATAATGGGTCTCAAAAATTACTCTGTAAGTACTCCGTGTTTGCGATCTAAGATGAAAAATAGAAACCATTTCATTTTAGCAACCCTTTTTGGTAACACCTACACATATCAAAGATCAGTAGAGGATTAGATTTCACTTTCTCAATGGTTTAAGAGAAATACAGAGCATAAAGTTACTGGTAGTTTCTGTACACCTCATGGTGTCTCCAAACTCAAGTTTTTATTTACCACAAGAACTTTTTCAAGTTCTTTAATTCCATATACAATTATGTAATTCATGTTAAAAAACAGGTAGTCTATAAGAAACAAATGCTAAGGAAGTTGAAGAAATGTAGACCCATGACTTCCCAATCCCTTATCTGTCCCATCATTTCATGCTGCAGTTGCAACATTGCTGAAACTGTGCTATTCAGAATCACTAGTGAGGAAAGGTTAATGAAGAGGTAATATATGTTATTAAAATGATATAGGGTCTATCTGTCTCCATCACAGAGCCTGCTGCTTCACTTTGTCTTTAAATACAATGTAAGACCATTAGTCATACGGAAGGCTCAGGTAGAAATATTTGGGAGGTTTTATTATTATAACCAAACCCCGGGGTCCCATGTGGGGTGAAGTCCTATTACTACTTGTGGTGTAGGGTCTTAAATTGAAAATATACACACTTGGAAAGTGGCAAGTTTTGCTGTTTCATAATTACAATAATTCTGTAGGTACACTGAGAACTCCTGGATAAGTTTCCCTTAGAATCCAAAAAGTCAAATTACGGTTTCTGCAAAGCAAACTCTATTTTTCTTCACTGTTGGACTCTATATTTATATTGCATTGGGTTCTTTGCTAACTTATTTCCCTTTGCCACATAAATCTCAGGGTAAGACCTCAGCTGTGGGATAGATGCATCCCCATGTTGTAGGCACTACCATTGCCATTGTACAGGCCAGTAAGGTGATTCAAAGGTGTTACATGAGGAATCCATAGGCAATCGGAAGTTGCAACTGAAGGAGAAACACCTCCCTATTCATAAAGGCACTCTTTTTATCCTGAGCAAACACTAATTATTAGACTAAGTCATATTGTGCTACATATAAAGTTCATCCAAGACACAGAATCTTACAGTTACTCTCCAAAAATATTTTTCTGCAGTAAAGCTAACTTGTTTGTCAATCCAGACATGATCCTTCGGCATACTAAAGCATGCAGTATCAACATGCAACAGTCTAAAACACTATAAGAACTCTCAACTATACCTTGTTACTCTTTCAGTGATTATGCAACAACTAATCACTTCATAACGAACATGACAGAATTTTACTGCAATGAAAGAACAGCAAACCTGCAGCAAAAAAAGCAGGCACATATACAGGATAAATTATATCCATTTTCTTAATATCTGGTTTTCCCTCTAAAGTCATTGCCAAGAACAGACACACACCATACATTTTATATCCTACAGTTAAAGTTCTTAGAAGTATTATTAGTTGCTTTCTTTGGCAATGCAACAAAATATACCTCCAACGTTCAGGTAACTGGATATGGTATTAACTGAAGCAATTTGCTGAACTCAGGCTTTCGTACTCAAAATATGTTACAGAACTCTACTGTATCACTAATAAATGCTACAGCTAAAAGTCACCAGAGAAAGAAAGGGAGAGTCTACATGTGAGACTAAGTCTAGTTTTCTTTTTAAATTCTTCAAGTGCAGAAAAAATCTTCATATTCCAGAATTTCAATATGAAAAATTTTGTTTTAATTATGACAAAACTGTTACTAGACCAAAGATACTCTTACACACTTCTCTGTGAACTCCTTCAGGAAAGGCTGTAAATATCATTCCCCATTGAATAGTTTCACTCACATATAAAATAAGACAGGAAACAATAACAAGGAGGAAGGAAAATTGACCAAGACCACTTTATTGCTCATTACTAGAATGTAGCATAAAACAATTGCAAGACTAAGGGGATCTTGAGACTTAAGTTATTTGAAGGGGTTACCAAAAAATTCCATGGCAAAAAGGACATTTGTGCAGGTGGAGCGTGTTTGTTCTCTTCCTCTGTGGAATTCAATCACTGTCAGAGCACCAAGTCTTTCATAGATTAAATCTGCTGCTGCTTAGGACACTCAGTTCCCTCACTGCAGACTGGAGAAGTACAGAGAAGCAGCCTGCCTCAGTAGCAGGGTAGTCTGGATTTTCCCCTCACTCTCTTTGAGGAAAAAGGGGGCTTTTCTTTAAATGTGCACTATTTTCTGAATTAATCACTGACCTGATTGACAAAGAACTCAAAATTATTGTTTTCTACCCTCCACAGAGCAGTATCGAGGTAATAAGTAGTACAAGTATGAGGACAGGCCTACACTGCAACAGTCATTTCCTGATAAGGATAAGAAAAAGTTGTTAGCAGCATACAAGGAGGGGGTTACAGAAGATGCTGGCACTAACAGAGGAGTTCCTTCTGCAACAAATAGGATGTTGGCAGCAATCTTGCCAGTAAAAGCTCTTAGTGCAGCAATGTTCAAATAAATGTGAGACAAACAAAATGGTTCAGGGACAGTGTTTTCAAGCATAGGATTATACTGCTGATGACTAATTTACCTGTAATAGCTCTGCCCATGACCAGATGCGATTCCTCCTACTAAGTGTCTATCATTTTGTTACAGTGATGTTAATCCACAGCAAGGACAAAACTCCCGGAGGGCTACAGCCTCACTGCCGAACCAACAAACACTAAATGAAAGGAATGGAGCTGCAGACCCATGCTGCTCTAGAAATACCATGACCAAAAGCTAATTTTCATCAATACTATGCCAATCCAAAAGTTATCATGAAGTCTAGCTCCTACTTAGTTCTACTGATTATTTTCAATTTACTTGCAAGATAGAAAAAAAGGCACAAAACCAAAAATTAGAGAAAATGCCAAGGCATTTTATCACACACTTTGGAAAGAAGAGTTAGAATTTAAATTGATAAAGTAGAAGTCTAAAAGAGGCAGACTAAAAATCAGCAGAGGTGGCATCAATATACATAAGGAGGAGAACTACTAGATGAAAAATAGATATAACTTCAGACAGGAGAGAAACCCAAGTAGCAGTTCATCAGGTAATCACTTTAGCAGTAAATATTTTGTATTTCACCACCAAAGGGCCTTTAATGGCTGCTGTTATCTCAACCAATCAGTACTCCTCCATCATTAAGTTTCAGAACTTTATGATTATTTATTACCTTTAACTACAAGGGAAGGGAGAGCAAAGGAATGTTATACTTAGTTGAATTGATAAAACCCACAGGTAATCAACTGAAGTCACTTTGTGTCTGAAGTGGTGAGATAAACTGAGTGCCCAAAACGCTCACAATTCGGAAGGGCAGTTCTTTACTTCCAGGCCAGCTTTACAGTTTGCTACCTACCAAGAAGGTGGAGAAGCAAACGGACATGGAAAAAAAAATTTAGAAAGACTGAATTCCTGAACTGAAGGGCATCCCAAAACCAGGTATTTAGGACTTCAGACAGAGATGAAGAGCCATATGGAGTGAAAGAGGAAACAAGGAGTAATTTTAGCCAAGAAAGAAATATTACAGGTTCTTAACTAAGTCTCAAGATGTTTATACCAGGATTCAATGCTGATCCACAACTAATTTTCTTTTCTGAGCATTAGACCTGCTGCACACAAGAGCTATGCACCTGGGAGTTCCAGAGGAAGCATATTAAGCATTCACTTCAGATAGGATGCATATTTTAATATGACCAATTAGAAAAGCATCTAACTGCTGCCATTTACTGGATTTTCTCTGCTTCTGAAGTTCAGCTATAGATCTAGGTTAGCAAAGTCTCAAAGTATTCACTGCTTGTGCTATTTATTTACATTTTTTAAAACCTCGCTCATGCAATTAAGATGTTGATAGCATTATTACCAGCAAAAGGAAAGCTCCCCCATTACTGTTAGCATATTACAGATCTCAGGGGAACTTTTACAGAAAACAAAGATTCTTTTGCTTAACAGTTGGCCATGAAAGATGCTTTTCCCAGGCAATTCTGAGACTCCAGAGACAATCTATGTTAAAAAGTCTAACATTCAGTCAAGATTCAAGTAGACATTTTCTGTGTGTGTTCAAAAGACAGACTGCAATATTGCCTAATTGTTTTTGCTTAAAGCAGATCCTGAGGAATACATTTATGTAATATTCATTGATTTCATCTTTCAGAAAAACATTTTGATATAGAATTTTAATTTCAAGTTGCATACCTTCAACATGCATATTCTTTGAGTGTTTTTTCAAAAACAAAACCAAACAAAATAATCTTGAATGCAAGATTTATGCACTCTGTATAGCTTTCTAGCCCCAAACTATCTATGCAGTGTTTAGATATTGGTAACAAAGTTTAACAGGATGTGCCTAATTCATGTATCTCATATACCTGAGATGATGTGACATGGCTGATTCCATTAAAACAACATAGGACTTCAGTGCTGCTGTAGCATAAACAGAGGTTCACTACACAAATTTCTTTTACATCATTCCACCTTCAGATGTCTATGTAGTAGGCTCATTTAAGCCAGAAGACAGAAGAACAAAACATAAGCCTGTAACTAAAATTCTGGTATATCACAGTATGCTAGAATCAAGGCTGAGAAGAAACTGAAAGCAAACCATATAAAGAAATACAGTGGTGAGTTTTTTGAAATCTGTGAGTTTGAAAACATTGGAGACCACCAACAAACTTGTGGCCTATTAAAAAAATACCACTACAACTTATTTATAAAAATCATCACATCTGGATACACACACACTCACAAAAAAACAAGTTATGACCCACAGCCAATGAATTGATATTCTGAAATCTTCTGAATCCCCTGCCAATCAGGAAAGTCTGTTTTGCACTTTTAGTGGTCCTATTTTAATTGCTGCAACTGGAAATGTGATTGTTTTCCAGTATATAGTACTAGAAAATAAACTCCATTCCTGATTCTGAAGAACTGTCAAAGACACATAAAAAAACACTCAAAGCAAATAGTAAATTAGTCTGTGATTTATGCTCAACATAGTAAAATGATCAAAGTCAGATACACATTCTGAAATGTGTAGGGAACCAGAAAATGTACCAGGCTTTTCTAATATATGGAATTATCAAAGACCTCCCAAATGACTGCAGTTAATTCAAGCCCCTTGTTCACAATTAGACTGTTATCATGAAATCTGCCATTCGGTTCCTTACTATCACATCTATGCCAAGAAAGTAGCACACACTGGAAAAGAGTTAGATTACTAAACCCTTACATCTTTTTTTCTCCCATAAAAAAAAATCTTTTAAAAGAAATGTATTTTCTTTCATGTGAACTTGATGCTGTCTAATTTAATTCTTGATGTTTCTTCCATTGTACGGCAAGGCGTCCTTTGAGGAAGGAAAAACAGCTTGTGTTTTGATAACAAACACAAAAAAAATAGTTGCATCTCTGCTTTCAAAGAGACAAGCTGTTTTTATTTCCTCTGAAGAAGCTCATTACAATATGATGGACAAAATGTCAGAAATAATTAAGTGCAAAGGTGATTTTTTTTTCTTGAAAGGTATCAACTATTGAAAATACTGTTGCTTTTCTGGGGGTCTTCCCCCCCCACCCCGTGCAGTTCTTGGTCACTTGATATGAATTTATTTCAAAACAAATTAAAAGCAAAAAAAAACTAAAGAGAAAGTAACATACCACATGAAAATAGCATTAATGTTTTTACTTAGTGAAAAGGAAGTTAAAAGACCTTGCTGTTAGAATAGACTGTAGCAAGACAGTGTTCACATGCATATGCACACAAAATCAAACTGCACCTCACAGGAGGAGCAGAGCTCTCTGTGCAGCTTGAAAGCCTTTGGACTGTTCTCATTTTGTATTGAGGAGGTCGTGCTTTCCCCCACCCCGGGGTCAGGGTTGTAAACATCAGCCCATCAAGATAAGAAAGTTAAGGCAGATGATATTAATTACCTGTCCTTTCAAGTCATCCCTGTCTCACATCTGGTTTCCTCTTTATAACATTCATCTAGGCCAATAAATGCAGGGCAGTGGGGGGAGAAAAGAAAACCACTTCAGCAGCTTTCTTCTTTCCTGGGCAGCTAATGGCACATGAGTGCTTCATCTGCTGCATGCACACACTCACTGTGACACATACACAGTACAGCAGGTAATCCTTAGTGCCAAATAACCACCTGGTATCCTGCCAACCCAAATCTGTCTGAGCATTGTGAGGTTAGCTCTAGCCAGATCAAAACACTAGCAGAAATTCGCTCTTTTACTACTTTGCAAATAAATTTCTGGTAGCAATTGGACTTTTCCAGTATATTGTACATGCATTTCCCAAAGCCTGGCACAGAGACCCTTAAACAGATCAAATATTGGTGCTTTAGTAATTCAACAGTCTTAACAGACCTCACTGTCTGAACATCTTCCCTTGCTTGGTTTTTATTTCATGATATTATCTGTCACTCAGACCACATAGACGGTAACTTCTCTACCAGAAGCATCTGTCTGTTCTGGACCAGAAGAAAGAATGGCCATTCTTTTGTTCTCAAATCACAACATGTAAAAGATGATCATTTAGCAAAATTGTATAAGCTTTTTTTCAGCTTTTTTTTCCAAGTGCTATCATAGTCATTTTTGCCACTGCTTAAATGAAGCCTTTACTACATTAGTTTTAAAGAGGAATTATGTCAGTTCAATATTTTCTTTTTGTTACTTCTTCTAAACATCACAGAGAATTAAGAATCCTAGGCTAATCCACTTCGTTAAATTACTTTTTAATGGAAAGCATTTTAAAATTTCCCAAAGTTCATTAACTGTATCTACACTTCAAAAGTATATTCTTAAGTCCAGGCAAAAAAGCTCATTCACTCCACAGCTAGGCTCTCACTAATGCAGCCAAACTACATTAGTTTAATTTCATAATTTAGAATGAAAAGCAACATAACTAATTTCCATTCTTAACCTATCCTGTCTATAGATATCTATTTGCTTCCAAAGTCTCAACTGTTACTCTATTTGTTTCCTGTTATTTTTGCAACCAAAAAGCTCTTTTCATATATGTTATACTATCAAATCTAAGGGTGCATTAGCTATACCACACATACCTGGAAATCTAATGCTAAAGAGCTGCATGTCTGTTCTAAAGAAACAATATATACACAAGCTTTTATTTACTAATGAAAGGATATGGACTTCCTCTGAACTCTCATTTTGCTGCCAAGGACAGATCAGATAAATAGTGTGGTGAGATCTGTTTATTGATTAATGTAATTAGAGTTGTTATCTACACAGAACACTATATGATAGTAATTCTAAGTCAGATACAGAGATATGCAAACAATGTTAAAGTCAGTGTTGTTTCAATTCAGTCATTTTTTGCATATCAATTTTCACACTATTTAATGACATGCTCACATTTATGTTTTTTCCACAAGAACATTGCCTCATGCAGTGGACAACACTATTTTATAAAAACATGGTTTATACTGTGGCTATGTGTGAAAAGAAGCTTATTCTCTGCATAACACCTGAACAAAACAAAAAAACCACAATCTTTACATAATATTCCATGTTATCTGGGTAATAATGGTGTCAGTCACAGCTGCACCAACTAATTGATCCCAGCAACAATAATCATTTCATCCCTGTTAGTGCAACATACTCCAATGGAACAGTGAGTGTCTAAGGTTCTATGGAGCATGGTTTTGCAGGAGGCAGCCCAAATAACCAACCACCCACACCCGTTAGCAGCACTTACATTAACAGTGTGATGCCATTAACCACAGGGCAGCTGGAGCAGATTTAACACTGTCTCAATTCTATAGGTTGTGGGGCCTGACCTGTTCCATTTAGAGCCAGCACAGGTATCTCTGTACACAAGGCAATCAGTACAGCAGACATGCCCGTTGATCCATCTCAAATTTCTGAAGCAGCCTTTAGCAAAATAGTGCTGCTTCTCTTTTCCTGTTAGTAAACCTGGGACAATAATATTTATCTCCCCCTAGCATTTAAGAACGTGATGCAGAAATTAACCGATTGCAAAATATTTTGAACCCAGAAGTATGTAAAAACCAGATTTGGGCTATTACATAAAAAAGCAACTGATCTAGTTAAGGGACTGAAATATTCAGGCCACAGATCATGACTGTTCCAAGGATTCTGATTTAACACTGTGATAAATACGAGGCACAACCAAATCAACCAGCAGCGTGACCACAATGAATGTGTTCTTATCTCTCAGGATATAATGTGATAATTAAGCTAAGTGATCCTTATGAAACAACACTATAAAATACTAACTAGTCAAGCCTAGCTTGTGCCTGGATTAAAAGGCTCAGTACACAGCAAAAGCTGGATGTAAACACTCAGTTTTACAGCTCATGGGACAATAAGGTGTTACAGCAATGGTATGTCACTCAAAAAATACACGTAGTATTACTCTACAAGACACATCCACACAGCCTACTGGTGCTCAGCCAGATAACCACATGACAGTTACCTTACTCTTTTCTGATGGCATGCAAGAATTATGACTTAGAAATCAATTCTATAATCATAGAACACTATCACAATCTTCATACCCAAACTCATTACTTTTCAGTCAACTCTTCCAAAACAGCACCCTTACTAGACACGTCTTCTTTAAGAATTTTAAAGGCCTGACTACACAGCACACCCAGTTTTAGCCAAGGGAAGTACAGTCCAAGTTTGCCTCCTTTCACTGTACTACAACAGTCCAAGTTTTCTGTATGCTAGAAAAAACAATTACTGAACTATTTTCTGCCATGGTAAGTGCATGAGATATACTGCTACAAGTATTTAAAGAAGAATTTAGATTTACCCACTGATTCAGTAAATGGTTCTAACAATTTTGGATTACAATTATCAGACTTTAAATCAATTAAGCATTTTCAGCTAAAATATAGTGAAATCATGCAGGCATAACCAGTAGATGTGTCTCTACTATGGCAACAAATCTCAATTCATGGACTCTTTTTACCTTTCTCAACCATCACTTATATCCATTTGAACAGTCTACATGCACAAGTAGGTGACACTTTCATTTTCAGTTTGACTCAATCCTGGTTTTGAATTTGCCAATTTGATTTCAGCATATCTGTTGAGTAAGTACTTTGAAGATTATTATGACAACTTATTAGGTTAAACTCACAAATCAAAATCAGCACTTTTAGGTTTCTACAAAATTTTTAAAAAGCAACCAAGGAATTCAGTGGAATGGATTGACATTTAAGGAATGTTTCCCTCCAGGACACTGTTGACACACACTGGACTCCTTGTGTTTATAATGATAGATGCAGGTTAGCCCTTTATCTACAGCAAATCACCCAGTGAAAAATGGCTTTGCATCTGTACTATGCCTTTAAATGTCTAGCTAGCAAATGTCAGTACTATTTGATCCGGTTTTATAAAATGAACTTTCAAGACTCTTTGAAAGATCATTTACACTTTGAAAAAGATTAAAAACTTCTGTGTTGATCTCAAATAATAGACAGAGAACATTCACGTGCTTCAAGAGAAAGGAGGGGCACTACAGTATGAACATATAAAACCAAACAAGCAGCCTAATGTTTTCTGGGTACGTTTTCCAACACAAACTTAAGACAGACATGGGCAATGTAAATCCCCCTTAACATCTCTTGCTTAGCAACACAAGAAGCTTGATAATACATCAGATATATATAACACCAAGAGCCACACACCCAGACTGACAAGGAATTTAGAAAGAGATAGCATTATCAAATTGCTTAAGTGATTAAAGTTCCTAAGCACCATTTAAAAAGTATGCCAAGCTTTCAACGCAGCTTCAGAACTTGCATGCATAAACCTTTTCTGAAAATATTTCTTATGTTTATTCACCAAATAATGCAGTTCTGTCTTAGTCCACTGCACCAAAATCCTTGGTGAAAGATGATTCTTAGATGTATTTCACCACAGTAGCTACCAGTGCACATCCATCCATACTGAACAGAACTGAGAGCAGCAATAACAGGATGCCAGCAGCAGGAACTAGCACTAGTAACTAGCTTGAGTGTGTAAACACTTAACAAAGGAAGTAATCTAGAAATTTCCATTTATCTTTCAGGTGAGTAGTGTCTGCCCAGGTAAGCTAGCAAACTACATGCAACTTTCAACCTTGCCAAATAATCCTATCTGCTCTGCAAGCAGCAGCACAGCTCCTCACTTCCCATTTCACTACCACCAGCAGCTTATCTTGAGAAACAACCTCAAGCTTCAAAAGAAAAGGTGGGAATACAGACAGGAGAGCCTGCAGCCGCCTTTCTGTATTCTACATTTACCTAAACAAATCATCTGGGCCTACTTTACAAGGGGACTCCTGTAGGTAAGGACTTCAAACCTCTACATCAAAAGCCAACACATGACACCTGACACCTCCCTGATGTCAATTAATAGCTGCCATATCTATGCTGTTTAAGCATGTAAAAACTTACTGCTTCTATAAGTAAATGTAGATATTGATGTGCACATATTTTCAAAATAGCTATTGAAAGAACACCAGACTAATGTTAGTACGTTCATTGAGAAAAAGTTTAGGTGTCAGTTTCAAGTCATTATCATCCCAAGAAAATTATGTTCATCAGACTAATGAGCTATGTGAATTTATTTCATACTTGATGCAAATATCTAAATGCTTATTAATATATAGAGAGATAATACCAGATTTAGTCAACAGACATATTCCTATTGAAGAGCATCCACAGAGACCTGAGGACTCTATACACTTACTCTTGTTAACTGCCTCCAAAATAAATATTTGCTGTAACAGCTTGGAAATTCATAGAACATTTCTCAATCCAGTAATTCCCAGAAAACACAATTGTTCTTGGAAAGCACTATAAAAACTCTCCAAATTCACAAACACATCAGAAAGCACTGACTTTCAGGAATTCCTAAAAAGTATGGGAAAATGTCTAGAAAGACTGTTAATCCAGGAATTACCAGAAATAACTCACAAAGTCCTAGAATACTTGTTTATCTAGAAATTTCTGGGATGGACTGGGGAAATCCTATGACTTAGGAATTCCTATGCCTTGTCACGTATCACATCAAAAAGCTTGGAATACTCTTGCAAGTTTCCATATGGCAGCATGCCACAGGCACAAAACACAGAGGGCCAGTAGCCAGAGTAGCGGAGAGCCTGCTTGGAATAGGACAACCAAAGGGTTCTCTGGTTAAGACTTGTGAGGCTTAGTGAGTTTTCCTTAGTTTGGGGAGCACAAATTAACTGCAAAATTCTTTGTTTTCTGTGCAAATCAAATTCTGAATGAATTTGTCTAACTGGAAGTATAGTAAGAAAAATCACTTTCATAGCAAGTCTTCTTGCTATTTTGTCTTTGCAATGGAGTGATGTGATTCTATGACCTCAAGAAACTATACTTTTTTTTTAAAAAAAAAAAACACAAACTAATTAAAAACACAAAACAAACTAAACCAAAATGGAATAGAAGCCATTTATGTGCATGTTGGAACATTATAAATTAACTTCACTAGATAAAATCCAGACTGCTATAACTGCATCCAGAAATTTCTATATGTTTTCATCACATATAGCGAACAGAGGAAAAAAAAAAGACATCTTCATCTCTGTAATTGGATACACCTCTTAAAGGCTTATTTTTTTTTAATTCTTTTTGGAGAAGCATGCATTCTATGGATATTGATGAAATAATGTGGCTAAATCACCAACATACAACAGAAGAATTAGGGTCCAGTTCCAAGCTTTATCCCACACATTTGGTATGATAATGGGGAAACACTGAATGCCTATATTTCACCTTTCTTTTCAGAAGGGCATCATGTACTGCGCTGTCAGTATAGCACTGGACAGGTCATTCTTGATCCTTTGTCTTCTACCAGTTATGTGGGCAGAGCCCAGCCTGATAGCTGGCAAGACGGGACAAGGACTCTCACAGCCACAGTCAGCTTTGTTACCTCTTGTTTTAAGGTGCACTGATACAGTGATGTCAGCCATGGAAAATCCAGGCACAGAACACACATGATATGGAAAAAAATAACGTGTGACAAACTGTAAGACCAAGTAGGTATAATTGCAATTGCAAACAAAAGCCATTTACCATTCCTAGATATTTTTTGTTAGGAAGGCCATTGAATTAAAAAGGAAAAGGAGCCATTATGCTATACAGTGCAAATGAAATCACTGATAAGAGTACAGGAATGCTAATGACTACTAATAATTAATATTGAGCATTTCTAAAGCCTTTTCATCTGTAGTCCTAAAAAGATTATCTTAAAATACACAACTGTTACTCTCTCCATTTAATAGATAAAGGAGTCAAAGTGGCTCTCCAATTTATTTGTAATAAAAAAAGGGCACACTGCTAGTGCCTATGGACATGCCAAGTCCTGTTCTTCCAGGTTCTGTACCAAAATCTTGTAATAAAATACCTACTTGCTTTAAACAACTTGCAAGTGCAAGAGGTAGGACAATAAAAAGATGGTGAAAGGGGTTTAACATATAACCGGTGTTGAGCATACACCCATTTTGGTAAGGTGCCTCTTTTTCCTTGGCAGGATATGTGCAGTAGAATGCAGGTTAATTGAAGGCTTAGCTAAAAGAAATATAGCAAAAAGGCACACTGAAGGAAGCGACAGCTGAACTATA
Organism: Xenops minutus; assembly: GCA_035221455.1. Lineage (NCBI taxonomy): Eukaryota > Metazoa > Chordata > Aves > Passeriformes > Furnariidae > Xenops > Xenops minutus. The sequence goes on along the minus strand of JAWWEE010000018.1, from coordinate 8,170,238 downwards.
CAGAGTTTAAAAGAATTACCAGGGAAAATGTGGAATGTTGGTAAGATTAGCAGAGGAGCAAAGAAACTTGCAAATTATACAGCAGAGGAAGTTCGCCAAAATGGACAACATGTTGCTGTTATTACATGAAATGAAGCACCCATATTTGATGCCTCCCAGTACCTGAATTGATGCAACTCTGTTGCTGACTCCTCTGTGAAGATACTCTCCCAGACAATGATCACCCTAGTGACTCTAATGGAGGACTGATCCAGTAATGATGATGGCTATCTCCACTCAGTGTACCAGGACAAACTCTGCTAAACTCTGCTTTCAGCTAGGGAAACTAATTTGCTGGAGCAATTAGGAAGTGAATTAGACTAGACATAGAGAAATATTTCCGTGTCTTTGTATATGCATTTGTGTGCATGACTGCCCCCAAGTATGGGGGTCCTTTGATTCTCCAAACTAGCGGATGTTGCACCAACCTGAATGCTTAAGAGGACCTACTCAGCTGGAAGAGGACAGTCTGATCAGGCAAAGCCTATGTCTGAAGGGCTGTGGCAACAGGCAAATGCCAGGAGTCAAAATGCACAAAATATCCAGGACACAAAGCAAAAATGCTAAAAGTTACTATTCACATTACAACAGTTTTTAAAACAGCCCATACAACTAGACACATTACAAGTATGTGTTGTGAAGCAGTGCTGCCTTGTAAAGCTTGTCATCTAAACTATGAAAAAAAGGCAAGAAAGAAAAATAAATGTACAGAGCAAGCCAGCAACTTGCTCAAGTCACCTACCAAGCTGAAGGCCAAGAGACAGAAATAAAACTTTTAAAGCACTGGCATATGAGTCAGACAACAAGAAAAAATGAAACTAGAGAAGTGTAAAAAAGCTATTATTTCCTACTGACATAAGCTTTAGGACATGTGAGCAATCCTGATGTATTTCCATCCACAGTAAGGCAACTTAAATTACAAACGCAAGTGAGAAAAAGTCAAAACACCACTAGAAATCCAAACTGACAGTGCTAGTCTCACATGTGTGAAACAACATACACCATCTGAACACTACAGAAAGCATCAGTATTTTCATACAGTGTCACTGGTCTGCTAAAACAGAAATGCAACACACAGAACTGCATCTACATATAAATATTTGACATAAAACATAAATCCTAAATCACATCATGAACTATCACTTTGTGAAGGCACACCTCTTTTTCTGCCTTTTTTATACAAATAAAAAATAAAATATCCCACAACATTCCTTTCAGTAAGGTCAAAGGTAAAATTGCATATTCAGAAAACAGCAGACCTTATTTACAGGCCAAACAAAGAGGAAGATGACTTTCTGGTAAAGTTATTGAGGAATTTAGGCTGAGCAGTCATCTGACACTGACTTCCTAACAAAAACACATAAAAAATTAGATTCTTATACTGATGGAGTAGAAATGAGTACATTTTGCTACCTTTGCACTCAACGCCGTTGGAATCTGCAGAAATGCTATCTCTGAGACTCGCACCCACAGCACAGGTAGGTCACAGACAGCTCAGCTCTTATCAAAATGGCGGGTCCTGGGGAGCTAATTGGGGAACTCAAACCACCTGGGCTAACACCGAAGCTGTGACAGGTTCATCCCCTTCTGTAATGACCTAATGGGAAACACCTGTTTGACAGTGGGTACTTCAGCACAGCAGAGAAACACCCTGCAAAAAGAAAGGGGGGAGAGTTAGAGCCAGGTGAATTGAAATCAGAATTGTGTTACAGGGAGGATAATGACTTGCTAAAGCCACTACTTAGTCTAAGTAGACCCATTATTAAAGCTATATGCATATGCAGAAATGAAGGTACAGGTTTACCCAAAGAATAAGCTTCAGCTCAGTGGAGAACCTATTAAGATTCTCTGGTTTATGAATGTGCATTACATTGGAAACAAGAAAACATTCAAGCTTTGCAAGTTTCCATAACTATACAAAATCTTCTACATTTTGGTGGTAAAGCTGAAAAATAAGCTATGCCTGGACTCTAATGTGGGCCTTTTCAGAGATTCATTATATTTCTACCATTCTACTTACCAAGCCAAATTTTCAAAGCAATGTGTTGGAGGTACATGCATAAATCCTGTTACTTCTTGACAGTGTTTGTGCATGTACCTTCCATGATCCCCTTTAGAAATTTAGTCTGCAATTTCCACTTGAGGAATGTGTGTCCTGTAGGTGTAGACATGACTGATGCAAAACATTACTTCCTATCTCTTCAATTACGCCAAGTAGGTTTTCATTTTGTTTTCCATGTTTTTAAAACTGAGTATTGTAGGCAGTTCTACTTGTCACGATACAAGACCTTCTACATTCCATTCTCAGTTTTCCAACACTATGTATGCAAAAGGAGGCTGGGGACAGGAAATTGGATAATTTTTCAATTATTTTATTCATACCAAAGTTACTGTATTATGATGTCTGCTTACCAACAAAAAAAAAAAAATTCCTTTCATGTAATGTTTAAATGTTCTCAAAATAAATAGTTTTTCAAGCAAAAGAAGGCATTGGGAACTAAAAATGAGAGGAACTTCGTTCTCTGTCTCCATAATGCACATATAAAGAGATGGACAAAAATAGATTGCAAACTTGGTGAAACAAAAATAGCAAGCCTAGCAAAGCCACATAACTGGATTAATTCAATTACTATGACATTACAGGAATAGGCTCTCTGTTTTCAGTGAATTGCAATGAGAAGTTGTGGCAGGAATCATTCCTCATGTTATGCTTAGTAGAAGCTAAAACTTAACAACTATTGTGATTTCATTTCAGATTTTTTGTGTTGGGAATCCAGCAAAAGTAAAGTTTCAGCTGTGGAGTCCCTTCACCCTTTTCTTTTCCTCTCTTCTAGCAAATGCAATTTTAGCTGTCATAGCTGCCTTCAGAGCTGCCTTAAGAGGCACCCTGAAAAAGTCATAGATCATTGTACTATAACAGTATAGAAATATTCCAAAATACAAATAGAATGTAACAATGTCATATTTAATAATAGTTGTCATATCTTTGCTTAGACAAATAGCTGGGCAAACTGAATATTCAAAACACACCAAAGCTGAAAAAAATTGAGTAGATATTTTTATTCCATTGCAAACCAATGGTCTTCCAAAGCTCTCCTGTTGTGCAAATATCTTTATTTTTACAAAATGTTGATCAAGAGAGATTTCCCATTTCTACAGTGGAATTTCTGACAAAAATCTGATATCCCATGATTCTTTATGTAAGGTTATGTCAAGATTTTTTCCAGTCAGCTACACCATTTAGGGGAGAATATGCCTCCACTGGTGGAAGAAGAACTGAAGGTGTACCAACATTCAAAGAGTATTTATGGCCAGATTCCCATCTGGTTCTCATAAAATTCAGATTTCAATGCATAATCAAGACATGATTAAGACAAAACAGAATCACAGCACAAGCAACATGCTTGCTCTGTGAATGACATTTACAGACAGCTCTGTACATAACATGCAGAATATTAGAAAAGATGTTTATAAGAACAAAGGCTAAAAATGCAATATAGCCACAGCCTTAGATTTGAAAGCAAATAACAACAGAGATTTACCATGTTTGCATGTCTCAGTCCATCCAAAAATCAAAGCTGCAGCTATAAATAGACAATGACAACACACAGCACTACTGTAGTTTTCTTTCTCCTTAAAATTGTTACACAGTAGTCTCAGAATAATTTTGCTGAGAACTAAATTATCATTTCACTCATTTCACAGATATGTAAAGGCCTGGACCAGGAACAATAATCAAACAGGGATGTTTGTAATCTGGTGCATCTTTCATCACAAGTCTCTTTCAAATGAAGTACATCTCACCATACATCCTATAATGATCTCATAGGAAAACAGCATACAAGCACTGAGTAGACAAATAATATGTTAAGATATGTTACAGCTTGTTCATTTTATTGCTTAATCCTTAGAAATAAACAATACACTTTAGGCAATATAGTGCCATATGGATAGGGAGAGATAAAAGACTGTCAGGAATATTGCCAAGATTGGTGTTTCTCTACAGAGGATATGGTATCTGCAGCATTGCCAAAATAAAACAGGGACAAGGGAGGACAGAAAACCACCCGGATAGATTGCAAAACAAAGCAACAACAGGTTGCTGAGGAAAAGGAAGTATCATTGCACCTTATAGGTAAAGCCAAAGACTGCTGTGCCACATCTGCTTGTACAATTCATTTAGAGGGAAAATCACATCTCTTAGGTCACTAATCAAGACCTCTCTAAGGCATTAAAAGTTCCCTTGAAAGTGCTGAGCGCTGTTCGTTTATAAACTGAGGCACCTGACAACTTCCTTAATCTGTGGTAAATTTTTCTGCAATGCCAACTCAATTTACAAGTGGTTATTACCATAAGAAACTGTTGCTAGGACATCTCTGCCAGCAGGATGACATATGCATGTCCTCTGCATCTGCTTTAGTAAGTCAAGTTAGTTTTAACCACTGAGGATGAAAATTTAGCTAAGTTTGCCGACTTTACACTAAAACAGATGATGACCACACACATTCTGTTCCACCTGCAGGAATTCTAGGGCAGAAACCTCCAGCAGAGAGGCAGCTGGAGGGAAACCATGGGGAAGGATGGCGGGGAGGGAAAAATGACAGGAACGTCTCCAGTCTCTCCAGTTAGAAGAGAGCATCTGGCTATGCCTTTAGGTTTTCAGAAAAAAAACAATCTTTCAGTCTTTGCACAAGGCAGAATACATCTTAGCATTTAATAGTTCACATGTTTAAGAAAAAGAATAAGGGAGAAATTATTATAAATCTTAATATAGCTTACAAAAGATGAACATAATTAAGGACTTGTTAGCATTCTTTAGTATTATTGATTTAGTGTTGAACTTGGAAAATCCTACTTTACATAAAGAAAATAGGGGTCAGATTAATTAAACACACTGTTGTGGTCAGTTGCTGTATCATAAATATTTGTTTAATATTTTTTTATTTGTGGAGGTTTTTATTTGGCTGTACAAATAAAAAGCCTTGCTTATAACTCTCTATGAAATATCAAAATATCTTTGTCTTAAGAATCTGCTGGAGTTGAGCATTTGGGTTCTGAGCGTTTCCAGCATTATCAGGTTAGAACAGAACAAACAGACTAAAGTCTGACATCAGCACTCTTCCCAGCAGGATACACTACTTTTTTCATTAGAATCTTTGAGCTTGAGATCAGACACAGGGAAAGATTAAAACAAATATGAATTTAATCAAGGGATTCTACTTTCCTGGTGTGGGAACAGGAACATGCTGACATAAATAGAGGACGAAGCACTAGGGCGTCTGAAACAAATCAAAGACGGCTTGCTTACCACTAACTGCTCAGATGATCCATATCATAACAACAAAAAGAAAAACAATTATTTATTCTTTTTGATGTTGCTGCTCAGAAGTAACTTCCTTTTTGAAGAGAGCAGGGTCAAAGCCAAGTTATTGTTTTTGCTTGAAACTTTGTCAGTGAGGGACTAAAAGTTATTAGGTATGACTTACTTTGGGGATTTATGTGGGAAACTTAGAGATGTTCATTTTCTTGTGGGCAATAACTTGGGAAAAAAACTAACTGTAAAGTGAATTGAAATTTCATTGTTGTTATGGAAAATCAGACCATTACAGGAAAAAACCAAAAACAGATAATGCATTGAAGCCCCAAAAATAGATGGTAGACAGCCAGCTCTCAGGCTGAGCTAATGGCCAAAATCAAGTCTAGATACCACATAATGGTGAGAAGATCCTGGAGTTAGAGATAAGTATGATTTGCATTTGAACATGAGTGGGTGCACAGAAAACTGAGATTTTCTCTAGTGCACTGCAGATTTAACAAATGGTCATCAAAGTCACTTTTGATCTAATAGTCATTGCAACTAATAAAACCAATTAGAAGGAGAAAGTCAAAAGGGATAGACAAAATAAAGCATCTGCAAAAAGACAGATTGGGCAATTTGAAAGAGTGTCTTCTACTATTTAAAATTCATTAAGACTCTGTCCTCAACCTTATAAAAGACATGTTAAATTTATATTCTGAAATAAACTGAGGAGTTTAAATTTGCATAACATACAAACATTAACGTTTATAACATGCTTTTTAAGTATACAAGACTACTGCCCCCATTTTACAGATGAAGAAAGCAATGTTAATGTTTCAAGTGGTAAAAGAATCCATACAGTGCTCATATCTCAGTGGGAGACACATTTATTTTACCTTTTATGTGCAAAACTCTGTGGCACTGATATTCAAGAGAAACAAACCCAAAACATGAACTCCGAGTAAGTGAACCACAAGTTCTTAGCACCTCACATGCCATCTAACTTGTCTCATTTTATTTACAGCTCATGTCAGATATTTGGATCTCAACATAACTTCTGATAGCTACAATACTCCAGCGCTCCTCCCACTCCCACATTTTAGAAGGGGACAGAGCAGGTGCAGAACTATTATATGTTTACTTCATTGTAAAGGGAGATTTAAGTAATATTATATTGCATTTACTAAGCTGCAAATTCAATGCTAAGGGGATTTCACACCAAAATGGTAACTCAGCTTTCAGCTTGAGTTAATGTGGAACCAAACCATGAACCCCACTGAGTACACTACCCCAAATTCAGTCAAGTTCAAACACAGATCACAGCTTTTCTGTGTGGGCAATAGAGGAGCTGCGGCCAAAAGTCTGACAAGAGCTATGATTAGTGATGCAGTCAGTGAAATGACATACTTTGAGAGTGAAAATGTTTCTCATTCTGCATAAGAATAAAAAGAAAATCTAAGTTCATTTCACAGGAGAAGCCAGAATCCATGCGACTCCCAATACCTCGTGGCAAACTCAAACCAGCATGCTCTGTGGAAGTACACACTTAAACAAAACACATCCTTGCGAGGGCAGAACCTCAAGTCTCTCCTCTTCCTACTAAGTTCACTAATCCTTATACAGCATTTCCCAACTAATTAATTCATGAACCTATAAATATTAAATGTGGCAATTTTACAACTCCAGAGCAAAACATCAAAAATGGTGTCTTAGAAAACATTAAAGATTTTTGTTTCAGATAAAAAGATTCGACAAACAAAGGAAGTACACAGCTGACAAGAATACTGTAGGGTCTTGGATACAGCCCTGGTGAGACAAAGGAGATGCTTCTGAAGCAAATTTCTAGACAAAGGTCCCATTAGCTTGGATTTCATGATGAGAAAGAGGGGCAATACAACAAAATACATTGAGAGAGAGAAAGGTGAAAACAAAAACTGAACAAATTTTCTAAAATCATAATAAATAGGGTCAACTAATACCTCATCTATCAAACGAGTGAACTATCAACAGCATTTAGAAGGAAAAAGAGCCATCTGAATAGCAACAAAACAAGCAAATAATAGTAAATGAAAACCTTTTATCAGCAATAGAAAAGATAGTTGACATTCATTCCATGCCCCTGTTTGATACAGGCCAAGCCTAAGTATATTCTATGTGCAATGTAGGCCTTCTTCTTTTGTCTAAAAGTTAGAAAGGCAGACACATCTATATCCACCTTTCCAGTCAAGAATCCCCTCTGTGTTTCCCGCACTTGATTTCTCTCTTTTCTCCAGCAGGAGGGATACTGTACTGGTGATGAGGGTGTGAGCCACAAACCAGAGCAGCTAAATCAGAAAACAACCTTGAGACACCTGATGGGGAAGAAAAAAACAAAAAAACCACCACATAAAAATCAATATTCAACCCCAAGAAGCTACACAGCAGCAAAGCAGACCAAGACTATTTTTAAAAAGCAGAATTAAAACAGAAAGTGAGGGACAAGAACCATGCTGATGCAGCTAATTTAATTCAAAGTAGAAATACACAGGTAAACCAAATTCTTATTTTTAAGACAGCACTTTCTAAAAATCAGTCTCAATTTCAATGTCTAAAACACAGACTTCGTGGATACATCAGCAGTGATTTTTGAAAAAGTTGGCCAACAAGGAAACTGCCATACAATCCAGACCATTAGACCAAATCTGGCTCTGCTGAGAAAGAAACAATTCCTCCATTGTCCCACAGATGTGATTTCAGAGACTTCTACACATTATTCAGTCAAACTGGAAAAACTTTGACATACCTAATATCATCGAGAATACTACAGAATGCAGCAGATATCTAATGCTACTGAGAAGGTTACAGAATGCATCAGAGCCTGGAAATGTTTCTGAATTAACATCTACATTGTGTGAGGGAAATGTGGGTCCTTACTCAGCTAACTGACAGATCAACAGCTGGACTCTGCAGATTCCATTTCACCTCCACAAAGCATGAGAGCAAATGAAAACAAACCAGCCAACAACCAAATCACACAACCTGGTCAGCTCTTAGTGAAGCCAGTCGTATAATGGGTAACTACAATACTAACAGTGCCTGAAGCAAGATGCTGGGAAAGACTATAGTGGACATGTTTGACAAAAGCAGCAGTTCTTTGGGGATTATCCATAATGAGAGTTAATTTCAGTGAACTCAGGAGTCACATATGAAGTATCTCTGTGTACTTTGGAACAGAGTGCACCAAAATACTTTGGAGGCAAGACTGCCTGGAGTTGGTATAACTAGCCAGGTGTTTATGGGAATCTCTCCCATTTGTTCAAAAGGGTTTCTGTGCAGTAGAATCTAAATACATTCTTTTGTGAATTTATTTCAGGTAAGAAACTGTTTCTGCAACAATTATCCATTACTGCCAGAGTCTAAACAATTAACATCTATTTGCCTTACTGTGAATAAAGCCTTCTTTATGATCCTTTTGAAAAGTCACATGAGAAAAATTTGACTGTATTATTTTTCCTTTTACAATATCTTTGTGAGCTCTTCTAACTGACTTCTGAGAGAGAAAAGTACTTTTATGTCTTGAAAGAAAGAAAAAAGTAAGAATGCAGAAATCTTAGGAAAAAAAATGTATAGGTTGAAATCTTCCAAATTTAATTAATTATAACTGTGATTAGATTGTAATTGAATAAATTTTGTGTAGGATAACAATAATATTTGTAATTATTTCTACATCCTCAGGACAGTTTCATCATTATCAGAGTACAGCTCAGCTTATTCTACAGAATCCACAGCCCAAATTCTGCACTGCAGGACATCCACACTATACTGGTTCCACACCTTATTGCAATGCAATATATACTTCTGATTTTCTAGAAAAATCATCTTATTTTCTTATATATATATTTGTAAATATATATATATGTGCTATACAGATGTATTTATACATAAATTAAATGTAAGAGCTATAAAGCCTAATATCTAATGGCTATCTTTGGCCATAGGATTGGTTTTCCAGGAACTCTAATAATAGAAGGTTATAGTAAGGTTTATGGAATCCAGCTGGCCTAGAATTGCTGAAATACTTAGATTAACTACACAGTTATCTACATGCAAATTGCACTCTCACCGGGGATTTATATTTCTGTATCTACACTAAGTACTAAAGCTCTACTGTAAAGGATTGCAGAGGCCAAACATTCACAGACACCCACGGAAAAGATGCT
>JAWWEE010000018.1:8018201-8155701 GCA_035221455.1 Xenops minutus | reverse complement strand
TAGACACTGCATATCACTTGAGTGAACCTGCCCTACTTCTTTGTTAAAGTAAGCAGAAACAGTGGTTGTACATAGTTGGAAGTTTGAAAACCAGCTAAGTACTCCCTCTATTAATGTCACCCCTGTTAGAGTCACTTCTAAGTCAAAATATATGGAACTTCATATAGCAGAAATTTATTTAGCATGTTAATACACCAGAATTTTCCAACTCTCAATTAATAAAGCTGATTCTGAAAATCTTTATACAATGCATGTTATTCTAACTTGTACTGCTTACAATATATGTCACAAACAATAATGCAATTAAGTCTTACTTCTTTGTAGTGGCACTTGGGGACTATTTGGATTAAATATAGATTTCCTAATCAGCACTTCAGTGAAAAGATTTAGCCACTGTTTTGACATGGTACAGCATATCACAAAGTATCTTGATCCTCACTTACTAGATTTACACAGCAATGTCTTGGGTAAGCAATCACGATACACAGACATCTGTTATCTTTCTTATTCAGACAGCTCCAGAGGGAAATATTATTATACAAAGAGATTTTCAAAGGTAGAAAGGGAATGAAGTATTCAGTTAATTCTGATTTTTAGTCAGATGTCTAACCGCCTTTGTAGCTTCAGAAATTCTCTCATACATATTTAGGTGGTCCTGCAAGGAGCAGGGAACTGGACTTGATCCTTATGAGTCCCTTCCAACTTTAGATGGTCTATGACTCCGTAATTTTATCCTCTTCTGCGAGAATGACCCATTCTGGCCAGTATCAAAAAAGGTAACATACATCAGCAGGTTCAACAGTGTAATGACAAGATCAGGACAGAGGTAAAAGAAGAAATAAGGGGATGACTGGGAATTTATCTTCAAAAGGAAAGAAATACAAGTTAACACAACAAAGATTTTAAAGTAACATGAATTGTAACTCAGACTGTGCTTTTTATCCTTTTCTTTAAACAAAAAACATTGTCTCACCCGATGAAATGAAAGACAACATGCCTAAATGTTCCAAAGGCCATATCATTTCCAGGATTTTTTTCCATAATAGTGAACTGATTTATTCCAATTGGTCACCTCTGACAGTGAGAAACTGAAACTTGGAACCAAAAACAATAACATTATTTCATGGAAGTAAACATGTCATTGTTTTTATTACCACTGCAGCAACCACATATTAGGATTTCAATAATTAAGGAGCTTTAATTTTCTGTAGCTTTTTGTAACCTGTCCCCAAAACCTTGCACCTTTCAGACACCTTTTTAATACCATCTCTGCAAACATGCCCAACATTGCTTTAAACTGTTTGGAAACAGATAATCTACCATCACAAAGCACAGTACATGTTAAGCATGAAAATATTTACCTAAACCTTAGCAGGTTCTACAGCTTTCCTTAAGTTCTGTGACAGAATTAACATCCCAGGCCAGTCAGTTTTGACATATCCACACTACACTAAAGTCTCTGCATATTAGTCACTATAAAAGCAATGACAAATGTATAATGCTACTCTATGTCTTATAATATTTTTCTAGTTATTACAAAAGAGTTTTTAGCAGAATTCTAAAAATTGAAGGAGGAAAATTTCTAGATGCTTACAGGGCATAAATGCCTCCTAATCGGAAGGCAGCTCAGAAGAAACATAAAGGTTACATTGGATTTACTTAGCCCCTTTTCTTTTATGAAATAACAAGCTTGGTTGATGAAGGTGGGAGGTACAGACATAAAGCACTTCAATTGCTGTAAGATCTTTGATGGATAACTCCAATGAATAATTAGAAAAAAATCAGTCAAGCATATGTGAACTAAAAACTGAATCATTATTAAGATGAGACGAATCTATGGTCATTGTTTTTTCATGTTTTCAACAGTGACAAGAAAATATACAAATACTGATAAAGTTTGCAAGAAGCGATTGGTGGGGAACTGAATTGGTAAGAACGAGCCATTTAATATCCAATAAAAGAACAAACATAAAAAAAGCCAAATCATAGACCTTGGGTACCTCCTTTTCAAAAGGATTAACTACTGACACACTTGTCTCTCTTTCTCCAAAGGGCAGATATGTGTCCTTATTTTAAAGGAAGCAAAGGAAAACTCCATAGACAAGAACAATTTGTAAAAGAGAAATACATGTGATTACATGTCTAATAGCATTGTGGAATTCTGTGTTTTGGGCTATTCCTTAAAAACAAAGAAACAAACATGATTCTACAAGTATAATTAGGAAAGTGGAAGGTCGAATATGCTTTCTTTAAATAACAGCAAAACAATTGAACCAACCTATTTTTCCCATCTTCAGTGCAGAACAAAGAGGTGTAACAGTTTGCTGGGAGGTCACAGAACACCTGATATACTCATCTGTAAAGGACAGTGTTGGGCAGAGTGATTACTACTATATACAGACCTAGAGGGTTCCCTGTTGTCAGGCAGATTGCTGTTGAGAATTTTAGGATGCTTAGAGTAGTTAATTAAAGAGAAGCACTGGGAGCATTGCGAGGCTATAAATTCCTCCCTCATAGCTTATAGAGCTCAGGGCTGGAACTTTCCATATGGCTGTTTTTAACTGGCATAAACTTGTTTTGACCTTAACCAGCATTTTAGACTAACATTACACAGGGAGAAGAGAGAAAAGGAGGGGAGGAGCTATTAGTCAAAGCAGCTTGCTTTAAGATGTATATAATGGGAAAATCAGCACTCCTGATTTATCCACTGGTATGTTAAAAAATTCAAAGCAAGACAACCACATTTTAAAATCTAACTGTTCTACAAGAACATAAATTAATACACATTTTACAATCAAACCAGCAAGCACTTGAAGAACAGGTTTGTTGTATCTGTAGGTATCAAATATCATAAAACATAAATTAACGAGTCTGTAGATTATTAAATGACAGTTGAGATGCCAGCTTTCCTTTTTTTATCATGGAAGATATTCCCAGGATCTGTGACATCTGTGGTGGCTAATCCCCCATAGAGAAACTGACATTAAAAGGAATTCACACTGTGGTAAAGCCATACACCATTACAATGTTAGCTATGGGTATCCAAAGCTCTCCTGGATTCTGTGCTGCAGAGCAGAACATGAGTGAAAACTGACAAGGTTGGTTTCCACATTTGCATTGCAAACAATAGCTTTATAAACTGTGACTTTGAACTACTTCACTGTGGTGAAGATTTCCAACATCTTTCATAGGAAAAAGAAAAGATTGCTACACACCACTGTTCTCATCAGGTGTCCTGAATGCCTTGCATCTTTCAAGAAATATTTCTTTTCAACTGTTGCTCACATCATTTTCAGCATACGAATTAAATGTGATGGGTTTTAATTTGGCAAAAATGGGAAGATATCACTAATTTCTCAAAAAAAATGTGTAGTTGATATGTTTATAGTTATTCACAGCAACTTTTCAGAGGAAAAGTTACTCATAACAGGGAATAAACAAGTCTCTTTCATGCATCACCTCAACCCAGGTAGTTAAGAAGTATGGTCTTGCTTCCATTCCAAGACATGCTCCACCAGTCTTCCTATCCTAACCTCATTCCTGTTCTTGCTTTCTCTCACAAAACCCTCCCATTTAGATTCTTTCATTTTATTTCTGATAATCAGGATTGGGAGTTTTCATTTTCTGTCTTGTGCTTTTGGATTGCAAACCTTTTATGTCTGCAATGCCTCATTCTGACCTTATCAGAGCCTTGCTGCACTCTAAGCTTTCCTGTACAAACTAGCTCAAAGGGTGACTCTTCCTTTTCAATTGAAGGTTCGTGTCATTCAGTGATTCCACCAACATTCTCCCAGAAGGGAAGAAACCCAGACCCTAGCAGATCACTTCATAAAAAGACCACTGTTTTAAACTGCAACTTCATTTGTCATTTCTTCACATCAGCTGTGCACAGCCATCTGCTTGTAAGTAGCTGGGGCAGCAGTTGTAAACCAGCAACTAAACAGGACAGACACCGGGAAAAAAACAGGGAAGTACCCAGAACAAATTGTGTCAGTGAAAACAGAACTGCCGAGGAACCCAACTGCATTTGCATCCAGCATTTGCCTCTGCTAGAAAGATTTGAAATAGGAAGCTATTTCTGCTCCATTACTTTTAGAAACAAAACTCCTAAAAGGGACATGACCTTTAAAGATCTCATACAGGAACTGTATGGCTTATGCTCATTTACAACCCAGGACTAAGTCTTTATAGTGGTATGGCAGTAACTCAACACATAAAAAACATCAAAAATACTTCATTTCTACAGCATTAATCATACTTTCCTCTAGCCATGAAACACAGCATTCTTTCATCCAAAACAGCATCCCCAAAGTAATACTACATATTTTAACTTTGCTGCTATGATGAGAATGGTAATTACTGACTATGCTCATACTTTTCACTTATTTAGTCCAAATTTCTCACTCTTTTTAAAACTAGCATTTTATACTGGCTTATATGATAGCATATACATAAATGAGAATTTTCTACAGCATAATATTTACTTTTCATCTAAGTTAAATTAGCCATTATGTTTCTCTGAATTGCAACACTCTCCTATCATTATCTATTCATCTCTCACTAGACCTTCATTCTTTTCTTCACTACATGAAGTAATCTTTCAATGATTGCTTCACTGTGCACTATATAACGTCTAGGATAAAAGCATCATTAATTGGCGTTGGGGAGAGAGAGGAAATATCAACAAAAATCACAAAATAATTAAATAATTAAAATAAAGGTTCAAGTTACCTCAGAGGAATCACATCTGAAAAAAAGTTGACATATGTGGTTCTAAAAGAATATAAACAATGTCAAAAAAACACTGACTCAATTTGGTTCTCCCAGAATCATTTAAGGAAGGAGACACACAGTCACTGTGTATTAAGCACTGTATCACCATCAGAATTGCAGCACAGTCCTGATCTGGTTCAACAAGGTTCTGTCCCATCGCTCTGAACTTTTTAAGCTCTATAAACACAAAATGAATGCACTCAGTGCTTCCAGAAATACTGAATCTGTTGAGTGACAGTCACAGTGAACCCGTGGATTCTGAAAGAACCTAACTGCACATAAAGACAACAGGAACCCCATGCAGCACTACACTTTCTATCTACACTATGTGTTCCACTTATTTTTAACCCAGGCATGTGGTAGATCACACAGGTACAAATTTATGGACAAACAAAAGCATTTAACTTTTAAAAGTTTAGTTTTATGATGGGAGCTGATGTAAATCACATTTTGAGTCACTGAAATTCAGCAAGGTAAAGGTACAGGAAAATAATCTGAGCCATAACATCACAAAAATATAACTTGTAGCTTCATTCTGGTTTGCACTTACAAAGCAGGACATTTTGGATAAGGACTATCTTTCTGTGGGTAGCTATACCTACCATAAGGAACCCTTGACTTGCAGAGTAACAAAACAGCTACCAGGGCACACATCAGACAGACAACTTTTTAATGTGTTATATTCTAATGTCTAGGAGGGGGGTTGACCTACTGTTGGTCTCCTGATTTGTCTGCAGGCTGGCAGGTACAGTAGCCATGTGCCATTATGAGAGTGGCTTCATGGCCATTTTTAATGGTAACAGCAGCGGAGGGCAGCCAACCATTCCCATCTGGGTTTCTGCAGCCCTAAAGTTCTAGGAGTTGGGCCAGGTGGACTGAGGTTTTCCTTCATGTCTGAATGTTAAATCAGCCTGAAGATTTTTGGCAGTCACATCCAACTATATAAAGACAACTTGAAGCAGCTCGAGGCAAAAAAAAATAGTAGGCGGCTGGAAAGTCAAGGGCATGGGAAGAAAGGCATGGTAATACATCCCTGCAAGAAAGCAAGAGAGCAAGTGCACTTTCTGAAACAAAGGACTGGGAACCATAAGCCAAGAAATTATTTGATGTCATTTGATCCTGTTTTAGATAAGTAGTACTATAGGTACTATAGGTATTGTCAGTGAATAAGGAACTGCTTTTATGTCTCTTTCTACATGAAAATTTCTTCTCTTAGCGGAAACAATCTGTAAAACTCTAAACAAGTAAGAAAGCTTTTAGGCTATTAATAGCCTGCATTTATGAAGTACCAGTTGCCATCAAGAATATTCAGTGTACCA
Organism: Xenops minutus; assembly: GCA_035221455.1. Classification (NCBI taxonomy): domain Eukaryota; kingdom Metazoa; phylum Chordata; class Aves; order Passeriformes; family Furnariidae; genus Xenops; species Xenops minutus. The sequence continues at coordinate 8,149,609 of JAWWEE010000018.1, read as the reverse complement.
GTCACTCCCAGAGAGACCCATCATAAAACATACAGCAAATGGTTGTATGATTAGTAAAGGACAGTGAAACATAATTCTATATTTGGCTAAAAATAAATAGGGAAAAATATGGCCGAATTTGCTATGGACACCAGAAATTTCTCCATCTTTGCTTTAGAACATGCTCTTCCTAAGCACCCATGTAAATGGCCAACAATCTACCTCTTTTAAAGTATTTAGTTAATTTACTTTTAAAGAGTAAAATTATTCACATTGCACCTGCAGCAGATATAACATAGAATTCACACCAAGAGGTCACTTTAGCATTTTCCTTCAGGAAAACTCTTTTATCCAAAAGATAAAATACACTCATTCTAATAATTCAGATATTTTAGGGACTTCTCATGAGCAGTGGAACTAACCAGAACTCCCTTACCTGCAAACACTGCCAAACGTTCCCTCCTGTGCCTTTACATTACACTGAGCACTAAAAAATGGCCTTATCATAAAAATCCTTGTTTGGTGGACATCTTTATAGCATCTGCATCATGCAATGTTTGGAGTGCCTGGAACTGTTCTTGTAAACTGCAGTATTATATTGTATTTACAAAAATTGTGTGAATATTTTGTATTCTTGGGGAACCACATTCCCCTGGTCAAACAAACAAGATCCACCACTTCCAGTTACACTGACCAGCAGAATTCTACATAAGCAGTCCACATTAATAAATATCCTTCCACACAAAAAGATAATCAGTAGGACTAACCTGAGAAGGAAAGCTGATGTTATTCAAGCATATTAACTAGAATCTGTGCTAAAATTAAAAAGGAACACAATGACCCAGAGGTCCAATATAGATGCCAACGTTTTTCCCTTTTGTGTGTCCTCTAGAGAAGGACTCAAAACTGAACCAGGAAACCACATAACAGCATGACCTGAAGTTTCTTTCATCTAAAATGACCCAAGATGCTCTCCTGGAAAAAAAAAATAGGGGTAGAGGGGGGAAAAACTTGTCTTCCCACACTACTGCTAAATCTCTGGTTAAAAATCCATGCAAATCTAATGCAATGAAGAAATATGATAAAAATGAAATTAATGTATTTTTGTACATTTGAGGATTTGGAAGAATCCCCCTTTCTTTTGAACATATAAAATGAAAAGATCCACAACACCCAGAAGGCTGTGAATAATTATTTTTACTAACAGGACTGCCAGAAATTTTTAAACACTTACTAAGCACAAGATTTCAAGATTAAAAAAAAAAAATTAACTTTTAAGTTTTTTTTCCCCAGATTCCTTTCCTCAACAGACTCCACATAAAGAACTTATTTCAATTTTCCCCTCTATTAAAAATAAATGACATTAATAAAGCCAAAGAAGAGGCACTTCTATTCATCTAAATTCTGCAAGGAAGCATATTTATGCAGATGGATGTGGCAGTGAACAGTACAAATCATTCAGAAGTGTGGCTGCAGCGCCTCAGGTTTGGCCTTCCTTGTGAAGTAAACAATAAGCTCAATTCTGCTCTGTTAACTTACTGATTGCTTAGGTGCCACTCAACAGCATATTTTCACAGCTGATCCAAATACATGTTCATCTTATTTCTTGTGAACTTTAAGTATCTGAAGCTTTGCATCACTCAGTGGCAAATGAAGGCTATGGAACAGAACTCAGAATTATTTATAATGAAAGCCAACAGAGAGCTCAAATGCTTCTGTTGTTTGCACTGAAGTAATCCTAAAGTAACTTGATTTCTAGAACAAAATTGAGTTTTGATTGAATTTTGGCTAAAATATTCCAGGACCTGTGCTAACAGCTGTAAAAGAGTGGAATAGTCTTTTTCCCCTTGTGGGCTAAGCTAAACTCTTCCAAAAAAAAGAAAGCATTTAACTCTTTATGAACTATAGCATCCTGAGAAGAAACAATCATCCTATCTATTTTGTTCTTCTCTCTTGATGGTCAGCAAATGTATCTATCAACTTCTGATCTCTAGAACATGTGAAATCCCCCAGTATCATGCCTCGCATGAGAATTCACGTATTTTTAACGTTTGTAAAACCTGATTTCAGTTCTCTTACGTGGTAGCCAAGATGGTGATATGACAAAAACAGAAGCTCATCCTGGCTGCAAAGTGCCTTGAATCTCATATTTACAGAATAATCGTTCTGGGTATAAGGAAAATAACAGAAAGCCTATGGTCAATGCATATTACAGGCTGTTTCTAACACAAAGAAGTTTGCAATTTAACTACAGAGTCTTTCAGTCTAACTAAAAAGGTTTATTTGCCTGTCTGTTGGCTAAAAAAAGTCCTCACATTTACACCCTTACTCCTCAATTTAGCCAAATTAAGCTATGTGCTTTCCTCTTTGGTTATAAATGTAAAAGCTCCAGGTACCTAGCAGGTCTGTAGAGCAAGACAGACAGCACTTTTCCAGTGAAGGACTGCCAATGAATTAACAAGAATAGCCCATGCAAATCCTTCACTATAAAATGAAATGTACTTGAAGTACGTTCAAGTCAATTATTCAGCTGAGTAAAGCAGGTGAAAATACTAGCACTGTCATCTGGATTTCAATTCCAAATTTACTCTAGAAAAACAAGTACTTTGGTTTTTTAATCAGTTTGTGAGGTGTATAAATAAATATCCTTGATAGAATGATAAAGTTCTGACAACAGTCTGAAATAGCCTGGGAAGTCTGCTAAATGTGTCACTGTGCTAAGGAAGTGTTGTACTTTTGTGAAATACTTTAACACTACAGTCATACAGACAGGACCATGAGAGCCATAAAGTAAATAAATACTGTCTCCCTTTGGAGAAAGCTGTTTGCTTTGTGGCATCTTCATCCTTAATAAATGCTCAGACTCACTTTATGAGTTACACTTTTTTCACAAAATAAGGATTATTTTAATCACATCAGTGAAATACACCATGACACCTCCAGGCAGGTAGGAAGGTGTTCAGGCCCTGTTGAGTCAGGCATCAACAAGCAGCTGTAGAACATTTGCATGTTAGTTCATGCAGCCCAGAGCCATACATAATCTTTATATATCCAAAGACCAGGATAAACCAAGAAACGGTGATTTATTTATCTAGCAGTTTTTTCGGTATTATTTCTGTATTTGCCTAAGTGGGAAACCATAATAAAATCAGAAAATAATTTAAAATCAACTAGAATAATTCTACTTCACATTCTTCCGTTTTTAGCAGATATTATCATTTTACAGAACGGAATGTTACTTTTTGTTTATATTTGGTGTTATATGTCTTTCAAGATCATATTCTGAGCAACAATCGAAAATAAATTAATATACTCAGCAAGAGATGAAAGAAAACAAAAACAACAAAGAGGAAACATTATGTAGCACTAGTTATAAAACAAAGAGTTTGTGAGATCAGAGGGAGTAAAAATATCAGTGTAACTAAAGGCTGAGGTGAGATCAGGGGTCAGAGTGTACACCTGTCCTTCAACAGTTTTTTCCCAACAGCCCCAATATATAATGTGTGCTTAAGCCAACCAATTATAGATGCTCTATCATACCTTCACTCCCTATCCATGCTGGGCCTCTGTGCCTTAGCTCTGACCATAACTTCTTATTCCACCAGTCCTTGGCAAAGCTGATTAAATATGGAGCTAATTAAATATTAAATATCTTAATGGACTACTGCATAAACACTAAATTAATTTTTATTTTATAGTATATAAAAATACAAATTAAAACACCTAAGCAGTATGTAGGAAATACCATTAAATATTCTAGTATACCGAAACCATTAAGAATTCCATGCAAGAAATCTCCAAAACTCCACAACAAAATCACACAGCCTCCTTTCTCCTCCTACCCCAGAAAAATAACAGCAAATATCACAGCCAACATTGCAGGTACAATTCTATTTTTGAATTCTGATCCCTGACTCTCAAAGTCACGCTGAACTGCTATCTTGAGCTGGGGGCAGAGGACCTAAATTGACTATTATTAGTTTTGTCTGTGCACCTTCACTGTTTACCCCCAAAGCAGCCTGGCAGTTTGTAGTTGACCATCAAGGGACAAGACAGAAAGCTGCTGCAATGGAAGTTTTGTAAATCTTAGGTAGAGGGGCTCCTACTTTTACTATGGTGATACAGCAAACCAAAGTTGTGACTGCAATACAGACCAAAATTCTGCAGACACTATAGGTTAATAGTGCCCACATCATTTCTGTCTCCATTGCTGCTCAGTTAGATGTACCAATATGGGAAAAAAACACAACTTCATTTTGGCACAGATCTTTATAGATACTCAATATCCCTTCAGCTTTTGTCATTTAGGTGTACTCACTCCAACTGCAAAGTTACTGATTTGTGTTCCTTTCTGGCCATGAGGTTGGCTTAGCAATCTACCTCTTGAAAATGTTTCCATTTTCATCGTATTGCCTACTGCTGTACTAGCATTATTCCCTTACCATGTTTTACATCACAAATTATGTCAGAATAATAATGAATCATATCAAAACACAGAATGACAGCGTTTGTCTGATGTGAACATGTGCTGAGAATATTAGACTTGCTAAAATGCACATGCATAAGTCTCCCATGGTTATATATATCATTTATTATTCTTAAAAATATGTAATACATAAGTACATGCTATGGACAAAGTGTAGTTCAGCACAAAATTGGTCCATACTGGACCTGCTAAAAGCCCAACAAAAATTAGCTTTTACATGTTGTGAAAATATGTCTTGCATCATTATTTAAGCCTTATGGAATTTTTTCTACTTTGTCTTATCTTTCCTCATCAAGCTTTTCTTGATGTTTTTCTCACAGTGGTTAACAGACCTTCACAATTTCCAATTATCTGTGAGGTTTTTTGTGGACTTCCTCCATGTACAAGAACATGCTTACCTACAGTCCTTCTTCCTAAGTGATTTCTGCTTAAAATCTTGCTATTTTCCTCCATCTCTTCCCTGGATAAAGTAAGTTTGTGAAAAAAACCTCATTTTAAGCATATTATCTGTCAAGTTTCAGTCACTGGTATGTAAACATGTATTTGTACTCTTATGGATGCTCAAATTAGTGGTAAATTGAGTCAGGTACAACTGAAATCCTAGAACTTCCCAACCACAATTACACTGATAAGAATTGGATGATCTTGCAGCCTACTGACAAAAACTCTCATTTAAATTACAGTCTTAATGATTTTTGTTCCTTCACTTTTGTAAAAGTCAAACACATAAATGGGGGAAAGGAATTGAAGGAATACAAGAAATACAGAAATATCTTAAAATGGTATTCATCAGTACTTCCGCAATATCCCCCAATCTTCTCATTCACAGTGCTTTTGATATTAACATCTTTAACCATTTTGCACATCTAGAATAGATGCTATGACATTTTGACTTCTGTATGTTGTTAAAAACAGCAACAAGACCAAAAAAAAAGTGGTTTAGTATTATCATAAAAATTTAAACAAACAGTAAGCAACCTGACTGGCAATCAAAACATTAAGACTAAGATAAACACTGTAAACTTTATCTTATTCTACCCTGTAATTCTGCTAAATAATGTTTGTTTATAGCAATAAAAATAAGTATTACGATGTGCTAGATAAGAACCTTTTAGGTTGAGTAAATGAACCCTGTGCTATTTTATCTTAAAAAAGGCAATCAGACTTGCAAAGAAATACTCATTAGTAATTTGAAAACCATGTTATGCTACACTTTCATTTAATAAGGTAACAATTTACATTTATGCAGTACCTTTTATCCCAAAGTAATTTACAACTTACAGCCAGAGCTTATCACTTCATCTCCAATGAAACTCAACTGTGAAGTGTTGCTCTGTATTATAAAGCACCAATTCTGGTGGGTAATAATAAATAAAAGGTTTCATTTGAATAACTGTGACTCTCATATTTATGCCTCCAATTAAATAAAAAATATTAAATTATTTTTCTGAAGTTGCATTGCCCTTTTTATCTACCATCCACTTGCAAAATGAGAAACAGGTTCTATGAAAAGCAGAAAAGCATTTGCAACACCTCCTTACAGTGCTGGTCCAGCAAGGATTCTGAAAGGACCATCTAAGGTATGGTTAGAACTTCTTCCTGAACTGCTTCCTATGAACAACAATATTTAGGAGTGGCTTGAGATCAGGAGATACAATTAGAAATACCTCTAGCATTCAGATATTTCCATAAAGACAAGCTTGAAGAGAAAAAAAAAAAAAGCTACACCAAGCATTCAAAATGTAACAAGGTAGGTTTTATCCACTGGAATAATAATATTGCCTTAAAACAAGTGTAAGTTGTATACTTAATTTTTCTCTGAATTTACTCTCTGGAATGCACATTTTCAATTTATAATCTGCCACAATAAAGATGAAAAATTGCTCCTTGAAAAAGAAACAAAAAAAAATATTGAAGGCAAGAAGCTCTATGACTCAAAATATTATAGGTTTAGGGCAAAAACACTGGCTAGATTGCTATAAGGTTAAATAATCCATTGGGATTTTCCAAGAAAATGTGTCATGAGGATAACATTGACTGAAATTCATGCTTTCCTACACAGAAAAACAGGAGCATGTGAATGAAATGGACAGAAAATGTAAAACACTGATAAAAATGCAAACACCTTCTTGTCCAATCAGCTGCCATAAGGCAAGGTGAAAAACAAAACACAAGCTTAAAACTTCAAATACTAGTGGATCATTCCATCCTCAGCATGCAAGACAAAGTCCTTCAGAGGCACAAATGTTCAACATCAGGATGTATCATCAGGACCTGACCATGACACCACACATTTAAGTTGCCTAATGCAACTCTCTAGAAACTTACATAATCTGTTAAGATAAGCAATTTTTAGAATTAGTAGTCTCCTTTGGAGACAAGAAGACCACAGAAAGGAAAGAAGGGTTTACAAAAACCTCCATAAAAAGTCCATTCCAATTCCAGGATCAGACTGTGATTTTTGCCCTGTTCTTGCCTACAGAGGGCTGTAATTCAGTTGACCTTCTACCAGAGGGGGGACAAGGAAAGTGCTGCAACACGAGGCAGCTCTCTAAGAACCTGCTGGCGACAGAAACAGGCAGATCACTGATCTGATTGATTTCAACTCACAGGATACACAAAAGTCCTAGGAGAAGTGGCCATATTGTTGTTTTCGTGTTTTAAATTCACAGAAAGAATAAGTAAAGCACTAATTGATCATCTACTGTGAAAAGATCTGGAGGAATACTTAAAGCAGCAATGTGAATACCTTGTCAGAATAAATCATAAAACATGCATTTCCATATATGTCTCAGAGTGAATACCTCATGCAGCCTGACAAGGCCATTTTGAATTGAGCACACCCAGTTCTTCTCGGACACTCATGCATAAACACTTGCTACAACAACATTAATGAGCAATGACATAAGGAATTTTGGTCTAACCAAACAGATTCCATCTGAACAGTTACATGCGTAAATCCTTAAACTTCTTCCCCATCTCCCTTGAGCAAATGAGGGGTTTATTTCTTTAAAGGTGATAAAAAATTGATGACAGAGTTGTCACTTAGTAAATTTTTTTCAGCAAACCCTCTCAATAGAAGAGCAGCATAACAAACAGAAGCATAGTAAAGATACAGTGGAGCTATGTTCCTTCTCATAGGTTGCATTCATCTCCCCTCTCATTCCACATCAGGCTGGTTACTCTCAAAGACTTTGGAAGAACTAAAATTGGTGCAAAACATTACACTCCCTCTTGGTGCTCACTGCACAAGTGTACATGTGTTTCACGAGTATCTTTGTCAGGTGGAGGCATTTGCAGGAGAGCACAGGGGACTGACTGGTGGTGCCCATTCCCCCTTGCCTTCTTGACACAGCCCGTGCACAGCTCGTGCAGCTCAAGCTATCTCCCAAAGCACTGCAATGCCACGGCTCCTCCCAAGCTCCTCAGTCATGGGCATAAAACACAAATACTTGGGGAGAAGCTGCCGCACCTGTTGGGAATGTGAGGGACACCAAACTCCAGCAGACAAAAACCAAAGCTCTTACTGAAGTCACACATGCCAGGGGGACCTTCAGAGCCCCTATGGCCCTCTCCAATTTTAAATTATAGATTTTTCACAGAGAACTGTTATCAGAATTTCTGAACCAACTAACAAACCATTAACAGCTTGAATACAAATGCCTTCATAAGAGCTAAGCTAAATCCAGAATTTACCCTACAAAATCTACTGGACTACCTGCTTGAAAGTAAAGGTCTTTAAAAGGTAACTGTTCTTGGTAATGTCTTGTATTGTGCTTAATCAGATAATAAGCAAACAAAAATGGCCTATTATGCACATTTCCATCTACTTGAACACGACAGGTTGCTTTTCCTTTGCATATTACACCACCAAGTGGTCTAATGCTTTTATCATTTCTGTTCACCATGCCTCTAGAGACACCACTACACAAAGCAAAATTGAATTAAAAAACTAAATTGCTACCTCAACTAAAAAAATTAACAAGAGCATCATTTGAGAGATTCAGCTAGACACTTGTATTACACTTCCTCCTTATTGTAGTTTACAAATGCAAATTTATACAAGCACAGATTTTATCATCTTTTTTCCTCTTACATTAACTTAAAACTTACTAGGAAAAGGTTTCTCTCCACCTTTATTTATGTAATACACATCTAATGAAGCACTGTAATACATCTGCTATGAATGCTGGCATTTCCAGATACTTCATTAAATTTAAAATATGACAAAAGTAATTAAAATACATACTGGGGGAATAAAATGGTTTAGAACTTCAGTTAAAGTCTGGCCAAGTATGTGAATCAAGGAAGTTCAAAACATGCCTGTAATATCTCAATCAAACAAGTAAAGCTTGGATGAATTTGAAATAAGCAGTACTACACATATGAGGAAGGGCAATGGGATCAGGCTTAGAATATAATCTGGTTACATCTCAAAAAAAACTATTAAGTTGGACCCATCAGTTAAACCTAGAGTTCAAACTCTCCATTCTCATTTTTAATGCCAGATCTTGTGCTGCTACCAGATGGCAGGGCTTTATCTGGAAATCTGCTCCATATTTTGACACTTAGCTCACCATTTAGACAACATTGCACTAGAAAAAAAAAATGTTAAAATAATGCATTCCTTAAGTTATCTTGCTGAGAAACTCTTATTTAGAGTTAAATACCCCTTCCAGCCTGAGGGAAACACTTCTTTCAAAGTGATCATAGCAAATGCCAAGCAAAACTTTGGACCTTGTTGTTCCAAGCACTGTAGAAAGACAGTAGCCAGGTTGCATGCAGCAGTCACATGGATTTGAGTCAGACATGCACAGCAGGGCCATTGCCCTGCTATTTGGCCACAAGCACACGGCAATCAGAGGGAAGCTTCTGTTCTTCCTTCTTTCAGGACGTTCACTCCCTGACAGCTGCTGCCCTAAACAGCTTAGAGAAAGCTATAATAGACAAATGTAACTGTTAAGCAAGTAAAGAACACAATGGGATGCCGATTTCAACTCTCCTCACTCAGGTGTACAAGTGTGATTTCCGGTTAGGAAGGAGTAGCTACATGGAAAGAAAGAGGGAGAGGGAATGAAGAAAAAACGAAGAATAAAAGAAGCAATGCTGTAACAAGTCACCATGCAGGACAGCGCTCTGCACTCAAAAACAGCCTCTGCTCCCCAAGGAAATGACCTGCTGCAACTGCTAAGGCAGGGGTTCAGTTCTGCCTTGGTCGCTGTTCAGGTTTCTCCCTTCCTTCGCTCCAAATCCCCCACCTGACTAGGGAAAAGCAGGGGTGATGGATAAATCCCATTTGTCCACCAGTCTTCACTTGTGAGGGAAACTATGTGGATCCAGCTGAATCCTGTTTAATTTCCCCAACCTGTGCAGCAAGAGCAGCCAGGAATCAAGGTGACAAATGTTTAAATTTCATGCAATTTCATGCAGGTCTAGCAAAAATTTGATATTTTAATTCTGAGGTGTGCCACAAGGTATTTCTTCAGGTGCATAAAATCACTTTAAAAGAGAATTATTAAAAGAGGTGCCTACAGGATTTGGGAAAGGTCACGGGAAAGATATTTACAAAACACAGACTTATACAAATATAGGTACACAGATGTAACAGCATGATCAATATGACTGCTTTATGGACAATAATCATCCATAATTATGACTCAGATACAATGTTATTATAAACTTTATTACAGTCTTAAGGATCCTGGGGTAGAAACAAATAATTGCCTATTATCATCAGTAAGTTAATTAGACAATATGCAAAACGTCAGTGCTAAATTAAAAAATAGAAAATGCATCATAATAATGAGATGGTCTATTCAAATTAAGGGAAACAATTCCATCTGTCACACTAGATTTTGCCACAACATGCATGTGGAAAATTACAATGTCCCTTTAAAACTCACAGAATCATGAATAGTCACACTGATCACATCTTTCAGATAATGAGTAACTGATTCAAAAATCATATTAACAAAACAATCCATAAAATATTGACTATATTCTTTACTTCAGCCATATGTGTTCAGGTATTTTTAGAAAGGTGTTCAAGTGTAAAATACTTTAAAATTAATGGTTTAAATTCAATGTCTGTAATGAAAACTGTTGATCCCAATGTTTCTGTGTCACAGACTACAAACCAAATCCACTTATGAAAAATTCCCAATGTAGCATCCCAAACTTCTACATACTTGTACACTCACAGAAACCTTCTTCTGAAGATACTGACACACTTGCCTCCTGTGCTTTGCAACGGCCTCTGCATCTTTCTGTTGTTCCCAGGATCTACTTCTTCTTTCTGAACTAGCGATTAAAGCAACAAGGTTTCACCAAGATTTTCATATCTCTGTTAACATGTTAAATTATAGTGCCTATGTTATATACCCACCGATCAAAGACAAACCCACAAATAACTGCTTATTGCATCTTTCCTTGCTCAGTGTTTAGGGCAAAACCCCCAAAATTTAACCATGACCAATTTAAATAATTACTTTATTTGATGTCTAGTTAAATGAATATACACTAATATGATCTTATGCTTTCCACAGGTCTCAATCCAAGTTCTTTAAGATACGGAAAAAGGGACATGTGAAAACACTTGGACATCTTGCAGCATTCAAAGCCAGGCTGGAACTCTGAGCAACCTGGCCTCCTGAAGGGTGTCCCTGTCTATGGCAGAGGGGTTGAGACTAAATGGTCTTTAAGGCCCCTTCCAACCCAAACCATTCCATGATTCTATGATCAATTTTCAAACATTTTCTTTATTACTCTTAGTGGCCAACAGTGATAGCAACATGCATTATTGTCTCTCACTCTTAATTGCTAGTTGCTATAGAAACTCAACACTGATTAAGATGAGCAACATGACTCTCAGAAAATACACAGGGAATTGAAATTGTTAATCCTACCTATTCAACCAACAAAAATGAGGCCTTGCCTTTCTAATATCAGACAGTGATAAAACTCTTCATGGGCTTACAAATGGCCTTTTAGACATTATGCCCAAACAGGGTACAGAGAGTTTGGAGAGGAAGGAAATACCAATCTTCTAATAGAAAAGCAGAGCTAGAGACAAGGATGGCAAACCCAATGTGTCTTCTAGGTATGTGGGTGAGGGCTAACCATTCAGAAAGCTATGTTCTCTGATCCAGATGATGTTATTGAACAAGGCACGTAGAAAGGGCAGCTCTCAGTATTGGCAATAGCTTACATTACTTGCTTGTGTAGTATTCTCTCAGATGTTATTAAATTTAGGACAAGATTAGTCAGGAAATTTCAGAATAACAATTGAACAAATGGTCTTGCCATATGACATTTGAAAGAAAAAAACTTAGAAAATCTGCCAATCCTCTTGCGGCAACAGGGGATATAGTGACTTTTTTTTTCATTCTATAAAACATGTCCCTTAAATATTTACTAGTCTTGTATTTTCTACTTGTGGCCACATCCCAAGTGAAAGCCCTCTACCTCTCACTAAAGTATGCTTAAGAACATTCACTGCATATGGATTAAGAGCATTAAAGGATCCAGATGTGAATTAAAAAAACAACTCTATCTATCATAGCTGAATTTGAAACTACTGGAGTAAGATCATGTTGTGGTTTATTCCAGAGCACCACCCACACAATTCTCTGAGCAGGATACCAAATGAGAGTAAATGTAACCAGCAAATTCAAAACAAAGCTGTCACATCTGATTACATTCCCAATGACTGAATGGACAACAGACAAGAGATTTTCTCAATCTTCTCAAGTGCTCAGAATAAACCTTGTATCACTGTACAGCCACATATACCATAAACTTCTAATTAACTTTTTTTTTTCCTGCTATAAAACATCACATATTATTCAACAAATTTGAGGAATACCTACAGGACTGTTGTGTGGGAAGAAATTAAAGTTTCTGTTTTGAAACAGAAGCAGTTTACTTTTGCTCTCCAAACTTCAGTGAAGTAAAATTTCAAGAAGCATTTCAGAAGAGATCTTAGCAGGAGACAATACCCACAGTGTTGTTGAAACAGCAACAACTGCAATTGAAGCAATAACAATAAATACACTCTTAATTTATAAATACTATAAAATTAGTGTTTAATTTAACTTTGAAAACCATTTGCCTGCTTTGGGAAGTACTGCTAGGCAAGGCAAATGGGCAAACGTGTCAACCTCCACCATTTCTAGGAGGTTAGAATTTCTAAGTTATCTTTAACCTGTAATGGCCAACACACATATATTTTCCTTAGATTTTTAACCTGTTTGTAAAGTATTTGCTCTGCAGACGGGTGAGGGAGTTTAGGCAGTCACGCCGCGAGGGTGAGTGCGCCCTGTGCAGGGCAGGCACGGCCGTCAGTGCTGTCTGCCCGGGCACCGAGAGCCTGCCTGGGCCGGGGGCAGGCTGGGCACCCTGTGCACCCTGCGAGCCCTGCCTGGGCCGGGGGCAGGCTGTGCACCCTGCGAGCCCTGCCTGGGCCGGGGGCAGGCTGGGCACCCTGTGCACCCTGCGAGCCCTGCCTGGGCCGGGGGCAGGCTGGGCACCCAGCCCTTCCCCGGGGCACCGAGCCCCTCCTCGGGGCACCGACCCTTCCCCGGGGTACCCAGCCCTTCCCCGGGGCACCCAGCCCTTCCCCGGGGTACCGACCCTTCCCCGGGGCACCCAGCCCTTCCTCGGGGTACCCAGCCCTTCTGCCGTGTCTCGCTGCTCCTTCTGGAACGGGTTACCGGGGAGGGGGCGCGGTCCCCACCCCTGGAGGGGCTCGGGGGGCGCCCGGGCGGGGTGGGGTGGTGGCTCAGGGGTGTGGGGGCTTGGGGGTACAGCGGTGCTGGTTGGGTGGTGGACACCTGGTAACCCTAGAGCTCAATTCCAGCCCCCGTGGTTCTATGGCTGTGTAGGGCGCTCTGAGGGCTCTGCAGAGGTAACAGTGCCCGAAGAGGGGCGGAGGGGAGTGAGGGGGCTGAGGGGAGTGAGGAGAGTGAGGGGACTGAGATGAGTGAGGGAGCTGAGGGGAGTGAGGGGGCTGAGGGGAGTGAGGAGAGTGAGGGAGCTGATGAGGGGAGTGAGGGGGCTGTTCACAGGGGCTGCTCACAGGGGAAAACCCCGAGCTCGCCGCTCACAGACGCGCGTCACAGATCAGGGATACAGATCAGGGATCGGGGATCACGGATCAAGAATGAGGGATCACGGATCAAGAATGAGGGATCACGGATCAATAACCAGGCATCACGGATCCGCCCCAGCCCCCACTGCGCCTGCGCGCGCTCGTGCCGGACCTCCGGGCCGCCAGGGGGCGCCGCGCGGCCGCCGCTTCCTGCGGGCGCGCGCGGGGTCGGTCCGTGCTCGGCCACAGCAGCGCGGGCGGAGCGGGGCGGGCCGGGCCGCGGCCATGGGCAAGAAGCACAAGAAGCACAAGTCGGACAAACATCCCTACGAGGGTGGGTGGGCGCGCAGGGGCCGTCGGTGCCGCCGGGGCGGCCGGGTGTGCTGCGGGGGTGGAGCGCGGCCCTCGCTCGTTGGGCCGGGCCGGGCCCGGCGCTGCGAGGGGAGAAGCGGCGAGTGGGAGTGACAGCCGAGCGGGACCGCGTCGGGAAGGAGCCGGAGCGGGGGCGTGCGGGCTGGGGGGTGTTCTGCCCTACTGACAGCGCTTGTTTCTCTGCTGGTTTAAGAGTATGTGGAAAAGCCACTGAAACTGGTGCTGAAAGTTGGAGGAAGTGAAGTCGCTGAACTCTCCACTGGAAATGCAGGAATTGATTCCGCCCTCTACGAAGACAAATCTGAACATGAAAAGCACAAGGACAGGAAAAGGAAAAAAAGAAAGAAAGGAGAAAAACAAGTTCTTGGGGAAGAAAAAGAGAAAAGAAAGAGAAAAGTTAAGGTATGTGTTCGTGCTACTGCATTTTAGCAAAAAAAACCCATAAAAAGCACAGGTCGACTTTCTCTGGGCTTCACATCAAAAGGTGAGGAGATGCAACTGTAACTTGTGCTCTTAAACTGGAATACATTCAAACTCGATGTATTCGCTTTGCTGATTTCTTCTTTTCCCAGTATTTTTATTAGAAAAAGATGAGTAAAGTCATCTGAAATTTCTCATCTTTTGAAAAACATTGACAATTGTAAGAGCACAGAGAATTGAAAAGGGGAGGAAATTCAGTGTCTGAATCCATTTATATAAAACATAAGACTTCACAAGTTCTTAATTAAAAACTAAAAGCCTTTTCTTGTGAGGTTTCTTGAAACAGTAAGTAATTATAACACATTTATTTAAAGCATTATGGCTACCTCTAGTCTTAAAATTTCCTGACTGTTTCTTACTAGTTTTTCTACAACCTTCAGAAATCATCTTAGGAGAATTCGTTGTGCAGACTTGTTCCTGTTCCACTTTAAGGGACACACACCAGACAGCTGTCACATTTTCTAAAAAACTAATTCAGTGATACATTGCATTGTGTGGCTCAATTATTTCAGTGTCCAGTAGATGGAGACAGTACATAAAGAATACAAGGGGTTTATACACGAACTCTTCTTATTTTTTAAACTCCGTGAGGTTGTTCTGAAAAATCCAGAGAGCTTTATGTACAGTAATGATGCTGAGTTTGCAGGTGTTCCTAAGTTTCCATAACAATCTTTGTAGGAGGATAAAAGGAAACGAGATCGAGACCATGTAGACAGCGAAGGAGAACAGGAAATGAAATGTCAGACCCCCCTCAGAATGGAATTGTCACCAGAGAAACCACTGGCGAGCACTTTATCAAAGCAGGAAGGTAGGGGGGAAAAAATAAGAAATTTCTTTTGTTAATTTCTGTTTTCTTTAATTGACTCATGTTTTGTTGTCAGGTCACTTGCTACAGAAACAAAGACCATTTTTTGCCATCTCTATTTTTCTCCATCTCATACAAAAATTTGGAACTAGGTTACTGTATCCTTCTTTTGCAGAGTGGTGTCTGGTATCTCTGTCAGAGTGAGCAGAATGTCAAGTGAGGGCAGTGAGAAAAGTAGATATGTATTGTGGGGTTTGACACTGTGTTCTCTCATATTGAATTCTCAAGTTGCATCAGTTTTGTTTAGTTGATTTCTAATATCTTGGAAGATTAATTGCAATCAGTTGTGTCTCACACCCTTTTTCCCTTCACTTGTTTTTTGTCTAGAGGTGGAGCAGACACCACTTCAGGAAGCTCTGAATCAACTCATGAGGCAGCTGCAGAGGTAAATAAATGTCTGTGCTTTCAGAGCTATGAAATGAAAATAACATACAGGAAGGGAAGAGACATAAAAAGTTGAATGAAAAGATTATTTCTTAATATATTGCTAAAAAGGCTATTTTAGGAATTTAAGTACTAGTTTAAGAATATGGAGTTGGAAGTTCTCCTCAGCTTAGGCTTCTTGTAAACATGTCCAGTTTCAAGTTTATAGTACTCTTAAAAAACTTTGAAAACCTGGACAATTTTCCAATAATGTGGTGCTTTCTTCCTAAGAACATTTTGAAAGGGAGACCCAAGAGTTTGGAATCAATTTGCCAAAATGTCTTTTACCTTGAGTTTTCTTATTTTAACGTTATTTACTACAAAAAGGAAGTATGCACTTGAAAACTTCGACCGTGTTCTCTTACTGTCTTATTAACCAAACATCTTTTGATTATCAACAAAGCCTACAAACACTTTTTTGGTGTATGGATTTGTGTATGAGATCTTTTCAACCTTGAAAGTGAAAGATTATGCTGAAACAAACCCTTTTCTAGCTTTTTGTTTCTGATTTCTTTTCAGCTTAATTCTTTCCTTTCTATTTAATTCCAAACTCAGTATGTTCTTTGTTGTAAGTCAAAACATAAAAAAACCTGTCTTTCATTTCTTAACAGAAAGGATCCAAGTTCTTTCTTTTCATTTCCTGTGACTGACTTTATTGCCCCTGGCTATTCCATGATCATTAAAAATCCAATGGATTTTAGTACCATGAAAGAGAAGATCAAGAACAATGGGTACCAGTCCATAGAAGAATTAAAGGTAATGCTTTAAATTTTGTTTTGACTAGAGAGATGTATTATGCTCAATTGACTTGAACTCTCCTATTTTATGAAAATAGGAAGATGCCAGAAAGAAACTACTTCTGCCTGAAGAAATTCTTGTTGAATTATTGTGAGCAAATAAGTTCTGAAAGTACAAGAGAAAATAGTTCTGGTTCATAAATCCTTATCTCAAAAAGATGCAGGTGTTTTTAGGTATTGTGTAGGATTTCATGGAATGTGTCAGTTTGTCCTTCAGCCTCTCATTTTAGATCTTTAATTAAGAATGAAATGTTAGCTTTTCTGTCAGACTGCTCTTTCTTGTTTTTTTAGGTAATGTCTCTCAAAAAACAAGGAGTGGTGAATTTATTGGCTTTGCCTATTACTTTTTCCAGGCTTGTCTAGTCATGTAGATCAACAAGTGAAGGCATGATGTCAGCAACAGCCTGGTGCTGTGCGGTGTCCAGTGGATTCAAGGGCCTGTTTTGAAAGCCCCTAGAGCTTTTAAAAGATGTGTGCCCCTGTTTTGTTCTGTTTTCTTCAGCAGAAATGCTCTAGTTCTTTACTGAGAAAGAACTGAGAGATGTAATCTGTGTGTAATTCACACTAAGGCAGATGTTAGTTAATAGTGCAGGTTTTAGTTTCTTACACATACTTCTTTAGATCTCCAAATTTAAGAATAGTCCCTGTTGTTTCAGCTGTTTCTGGTTAGTTTTTACTTTTAATTTTGTCTCTGTAAATAGCTGAGAATGGGATAAAACATAGCCACCTGTAGAGGCTCTGCAGTGGGCATAGAAGGAGTTTCTAGCTCAGTTATTCAAGAAATGGAATTCAAACAAACAAGGAGACATTTCTTCAGTGTAACTGAAGTCATTGGAACATTGTAACTTTGCTGTATTCTTGGAAATAGTTTGAACTGCAGCTTTTCATGGTCTTTTTATGTTATTTCACTTTGTTTTAATGACTGCTTATTGGGCAGGAAGTGGGCAAGTCGCTATGAGAGCTTCCATTAAAACTTTTTAAAGTTTAGTTACAAACAATACTTAAGAATGTTTTCAGAATGTTTACTGGGCTGAGATTCAAGTCTCAAAACTAAGTTGCATACTTATTTCGGTTTACATTTTTAATAGATTTCTTATTCATTAAAAATGTCCTTTAAGGGTTTTTTCCCCCTAAAGCTCAAGACACTGCATTTGCAACAAGGATATTAGTATAGTACACCATAAAATTTTAACTTTCATTCAAAAATTATTAATGTTTTTACAGGATAACTTCAAACTGATGTGTACTAATGCAATGATTTACAACAAACCAGACACCATTTACTACAAAGCTGCAAAAAAACTGCTGCACTCAGGGATGAAGATCCTTAGCCAGGTAAAAGATACAGACGAAAATATTAAAAAATATGCTGTTTCTCTTTTTTTGATCCCTCTTTATTCCCCCTTTTTTTGCTTAATACTTGTATATTGGAATTTAAATAGTACATTGTTTTAGTACTGCTGCCAGATCAGTTATTGAAGAATATTTGTGTTTAGTATTTAATTTTCTAAAATGCATTTGTATTTGCTAGTGTAAGATAGAAAGAACTGAGATAAAATCAGCATCTATGGGTAGGTTATGAAAAGATTAATTAAATAAGCAAATAAAAGAATTTTGGTGCTTTTTAGGAGAGAATTCAGAGCCTGAAACAAAGTATAGAATTCATGGCTGACCTGCAGAAAACAAGGAAGCAGAAGGACAAGACAGAACAGCAGCAAACTGGGGAAGAGGAAAATGGTCCTGGGAAAGACAAAGGAGAAACTCTGGATGGTGACACCAAAGCGTTCAAATCACCTAGCAAAGAACACAAAAAGTGAAGTATTGCCTGAGTAACAATTACAGAATACACCCTTTAAATGCTGCTGAAACAAGATGACATAGGGGACCAGTGGATGTGGGTTTCTCTCTTTGTAGTACTGCTTATACACTAAAACATCTTCATCTCATGGGAGCAACACTTACTTACATGAAGTGTCCTCATATACCAAAACCAAAGAAGTTTAGAATCATTTATGATACCATCATTTTTTGCATGTAGGTAACCCTGTACTGCTCATCACCTCCATTCCTTCAGTTATTTTCTATTTTAGTGTCCATTTCACAGAACTAACATGGTTTTGGAGAAGGCTGATAAACACTTTTTAAACATTTTGGCACAAATAGCTATAAAGCAAATTTCAGTTACTTTTTTTTGCATAGTAGTTGTATTTGAAACATGTAACTGCCTAGCTACAGTAAGTGTACTTCCTGAAATAGTTTTTAATATCTAAAAATACCAGGTTTCAAAACACTAAATACTTAGGTAGATAGATACTAGATACTAAAACTGAAAGTATCAAATACACCAAAAATATCTTAGTTGTGTGGGAGACCCTTACACAGAGACATTTATAGATACTAACATGATAAAGCATTTGCTGATGTAAACTTTTGTCATGTGCCTTCCCCAGCTGTATTAAACATAGTCATATTAAATGGCCCTTTTTTCATTGTTAGTTGTTTTCTCTACAAAACCAGTTTGCAGAGTTGGCTAAAACAATTTTGTCATGGTATCTTTTTGTGCTATTTAGCCAGTTGGTGTTGAAGCAAGTAACTAAATTGCGTGGGGTTTATTCACAGGAAGGACAAAGACCTGCTTGAAGACAAATTACGAAGCAATAGCTTGGAAAGGGAACAGGAGCAGATTGATCGTATTGTTAGAGAATCCGGAGGCAAGTTAACAAGACGACTTGCAAACAGCCAGGTAAATCTTTGTGTGTTTGGTAGCTCCTTTCACTTTCTCCCAGTTGAGGCTTCCTTAGCCTCTGAGGTCAGTTGGAACTTCAGTGCTTTTACTACAGCTTTACACCATTTTACACAATTGATCATCTGTGTAACATCATAAGGTTTTAAAAATGCACATCATTTGAATGCACAGTGAATTTTATCAGCAGAGCAAGTTGAGCTTCAATTTTCAGAAATTGTTGATAAAGTAGTAGAAAAAGATGAATCGTAGGGACCTGAAGAAAATATCTCAAATCTGACCTGCAAAACCCTAGTAGTTCTGAAACAGGCACATACCTGATCAAAGATTATTAACATTACAGAAGGAACCCAGTTTGGTAATCCTGTGACCATTTCATTTTCTATGTAAATTACATTTTTTTTATCTCTTGGCCCCTGCAGAAACATTAGTATTTATCATAAATTTTTAATTCCTTGTTCCTGTACCAATAATCAAGTTATATCTAGTGCAAATAAAAATTTGTAGAGCAGCACTCACTTATGAGTGACTGATCTTCCTTTCTGATTCCTGCAGATAGGACACTTTTATTAGATTTTTTAGTTTATGGACCAGGAATTTCAACTACTGTGTAAATTCAAATAGTCTGATCTTATTTCAGTGTGAATTTGAAAGAAGAAAACCAGATGGTACAACAACTCTGGGCCTTCTTAATCCAGTTGACCTTACTGCAGGAGGTGAGTTGGCACATAACAAGCTACTCTGACCTTTCTGGTCTGCTGCTTCTTTGCTGGGGCAGATGAGCAAAACCTGCTCAAGAACTGAATATCTCTTTACAGTCTGATGGAGATCTGGATTCAAAAAGCTGCAGCTGAGGGATCGTGTAGATGGGCCTCAGCTGGGGCTTTTATTAGGCGCAGCTGAAGGGAGCCCTCAGTGGCTGTTGCTTCTGTTTTGTGTCAGCTATTTGTGGGAGCTGCAAGAGAACACTTTACTGATGGAGAAGAGACTACTTGCCACATGCTTGAGCACATTTAATTCCTGGAGTCCCCTTAAGAACAGAGTGCAGTGTCTGCTAACCTAAAAGGTCACAGATTTTCCAGGGTTAGGAACTGGATCCCAAGTAATTTTGTCACACAGACTTTAGTATGAAGCATTTAAAAGGGAAAACACACTTGGAGAATCATGCCCTGTCTATTCTGAGTTTCTGGCTGTGAGTATTGAATGAATTTAGACATCTTGATATGCCTTCTCTGTTTCTGCATTTTGATACATCCTGTTGAAGAACCAGGTTACTGCCCTGTGAAGCTGGGTATGACAGCAGGAAGGCTTCAGTCGGGAGTTAATACATTGCAAGGGTTCAAAGAAGATAAGAGAAACAAGGTTACTCCAGGTAAGTGCTGACTTTCTTATTTTTTTTAAATACAGATCTTTCTCCCTATATAAGCAAAATATGTTGATCTCATTACTAGCACACAAATTTTGTACTAGAGGTTTTTTTTAATGATAAAGTACATTATTACATATTCCTGCCCATGGCAGGGGCCTTGGAACTAGATGGTCTGTCAGGTCTCTTCCAACCCAAACCATTCTATGATTCTGTATGTCTATGACACAACTAAACAGCACATCAAAGTCGAACTTAATTTGCACATACAAAAGGGGCAGCATATTTGCTAATCATCTACATTGAGAAGAGAAGCTCTACCAGATAGAGAAAGGGTTTTGGTAGCTTTGAAAGAGCATAGCGGAAAGCCTGAGAACCTGTTAGAGGCATCAGGCTGTTCTGTTGTGCTAAGGTACAGTGTTGTTAATAACACATTGGCAAATACAAATGCATTTGATTTAGAAGTCACTAAAAGATGTTCCAGAGTGAACAGATGGTGTTCTGTGCAAGTTTGTTTTCAGCTTAAGAAATACAGTCCTAAAAATTTCTTTTTGGGGATTGTTTTACAGTCCCTTCTCATTTTTATCTGATGCATTCGTATCCCAGGTACTAATTAATACTGTTGTTATTCATTAGTGACATACTTGAATTATGGACCCTTTAGTTCCTATGCGCCAACATACGATTCTACATTTGCCAACATAAGCAAAGAAGATTCTGACTTAATCTATTCAACATACGGGGAAGACTCTAATCAAGGATCTTCCAGGTAATCCAACACCCAGGATCCATAGAACAGCTTACATGTCCAGAAGCAGTTAGGTGCAACTCCCTGCAGTATGGGCTGCCTTTGCTGTGGAATGATGTCACTGCTGTCTTTGCAGCTCAAGGGGTTTTGTTTGCTTAAGAAACAAATACTTTAGTAAAAGAACCTGCTTCTAAAACAGAATTAGCCACGATGGAAGAATTCTGATGCTATTGATCCCTAGGAGCCAACTGTCTAAAACTTCAATGTATTTATGACTAACTGGAGGACTTATATTCAAAGCCAGAAAAATGTTGAGTGTACAAATGTTTATACAGACTGGATCTTTTAAACATTAATTAACATTAATTATTGTACTGAATTAGATACATCTTTATTAATGTCAAATGCTGACCACATTACTATGGTCATAGTGGATAGTGGGAGAGCTGAGTCCAAACAGTGATTCCCAATGTAATCCTTAAATAGTGTGTAGTCTGCTTAAATGTCATATTATTTACTGCAGTACAAGTAATTAGATCTTACTGCTTTTATTATTCTTGATGATAAAAACTTTGGAGCCCTTTTGTTTTATGAGAATTTCACAGAATACATGCATAAATTCATCTGAAAGGGGCGGAATACTTAAGTACAGTGTAGACGTGAAGTGCCTGGGCAAGTTTGCTTTGGTGCTGCTGCAGCTGCCTGAGGCAGTACACTTTGCCCAGTTTTTCTGTTTTCACCTTCTGAGTGAGTTCCTCAGCGACAGAAGGCATGGCTGATTAAACTAAAGCAAGCCATTTAGATCAAATCCTGTGCTACTTTTTGTGTTTTCTGTGCTGGACGTATTAGTTTGACCTTACAAAACTTTTTTGCACTTAATGTTTGGTATGAACGTAGTTACTTTATCTTTATTCTTTTAGTATTCAAGATTTTTTTATGAAATCCCAAGATTATCCTCTCTTAATGGCTGATAGTTTGCTTGATGTTCTAACTAAAGGAGGACATTCCAGAGCTCTGAGAGAACTAGAAATGGTAAGAGTGGATTTGTGTACTGTCTGGTCTTTGGTTTTAGCACGCAAGCTCTAAAGCAGGAGAAGGATGATGCTGATCCTATTGATGGGCTCCCTTTTAATTGGTAACATTGTCTCCAGTGGCTGGATTTTCTGGAAAGGGGTTATTCTGACTTATTAACTAGTGAAACATGAATATTAACAACATACTGTAGATAGAGATGTAGTCACATGTTCTTTGTCTACTCTCCTGTTCCCATTATTGGTAGTTCCTGTTCCATTTAGTGAGAAAATAGCAATAAGCAGTTGTTTACAAATGAGGTGATAATTGACAGGCTTTTTTGTTTCTGTGAAAAGTCTAAACAGTGCGTGTTTGGAACATGATAGTTCTGGAGAATTAGTAAGTAGGTTTTCCCTTTACTTGGTGCAGTGCTTTTAAACTGAAATACATGCTGTGTAAAAATACCAAACACCTACTCTTCAAATTCTTAGGGTATTTCAGTCATGTCTATGCTAAACACATCTGGAATCAGTGGCTGGTTTGACAACTTTAACTTAACTGACAGTCCAAGAATTATTTGAGAATCTCCTCCTGTTAACTCAATGTCTTGCTTTGAGTTTCAGATCAGTGCAAACTACTGAAATAAACAGATTCTAGCCTTTTACTAATGGATCAGATATTACCTAAATTAATACCAGAAATAGTCAGTGGACCAAAGATCACCTTTTAGCTTCAGTTTAGACCTTTGCTTAGCATTATGAGTTTCTCTCTTTCCTAGTACCCAATAATGGCACTGAGTGACAGGGTTCAGCCACTTACTGTTGCCAGTATTAAGAGAAATACAGTTATGTACAGAAACAGAAAACACTTCAGTCTTTAATAACCACCTTCTTTTTTTTCCTGACCCCCAGTAAATAGTCTCTGATTTGACATCACATGTGAACTTTGCAAAGGGCCGTAAAACCTATGCTGTAAAAATGTACTTTAGTAAACATTAATATCCCAGGAAAGACCCTAAAAAATAGCTGCATTGTAACTGGCTTTACAGAGGAAGCTCATTATGGCCTTTTGTATTTATCTCCCTTTTAAAATACTACATTTTGTAAGATTTTACTTTGAACTTTAAAGAGTAACTTTAATGCCTTCTTTAAAAATCTTTATTCAGCCACTGGAGGAAGCTGAAGGCCCACATGAAAGAAGCGATGCATTAAAAGATGTAAAGGTAAAATTTTTCTGTATTAATTAACTACTGTAACCAACCCTTCTAAGCCCACAGGTATAAAACTGCCTACAACTGTAAGGTAAGGCCTGTGCAGCCACACTGAGATTTTGACAAGCTATAAATACACACTGTGACAATTACATGCTCCTTTGTAGGCATTAAGAGACTTAATATTCTCCAAAAAATTAAGTCTTAACTATATGTCAAAAGAACTGAAAGAAAATGCTTATATATATATTTGTGATTGTTGGGAGCTAGAGTTTTGTTTCTATCCTAATCTGGTTTGGTTTAACATAAACTTGTAATGTAAATGTAAGATGCCACACATAGCAGTCTTTGAGATGTTCTGGCTTTGTGCCCCTGTAGGCAAAACAATAGAGCTCTCAAATCATTCCACCCAAACTTTGCTCAGTTAGAGAAAGCAGTTCTAGGGCAAGGGCTGCTGTCCTGAAGCCTTCATCTGCAGCAAGTGCCCAGATTTCTTTTACATTTTGGCCTCAGATCTTTGATAAAATCTGCTTTAGGTGAGCTGAAGGGATTTTTTAATTGGTTCTTAATTGGGATGTTGGTCTTGAGTTACTGCACCATTTGTTTATGTCCCCAATGGTTTGGCAGATGCCATTTTCTATTTGAGTATGAAATAGTAAACGGAGTAACTACAACAGTAAGTTTCACAGGGTCTCTTTTCAGCTTTCCCTCTGTACTTTCCCTCTTTTTGTAGAGCAGACTAACTTTGAGCTTTGTGTTCTGATTTTCCTCAAACAATTTTGTTGTTTGAAGGTTAAGTATTATCTAAATTATTACTTGCTATCTTTTTGGTTTTTTTCAGACTATGGAAGTTGATATTGGTGCCAGGTTGGATGCTGCTAATAATGACAGACTTACAGCACTGAAGGCAGTTACAAACTTTGGTATGCCTATAGAAGAGTTTGATTCTGAGGGTGAGTTTCAGTTTCTCAGCCCTTTACCATATTTTATATCATAGTGTAAGTAAATACACACTCTTACTAATCAGGACTTTCTTTTCCTCTTAAACAGAGGCTGAAATCTTCCAGCGGAAACTTGATGAAACAACAAAGCTGCTCAGAGAACTGCAGGATGCTCAAAATGAACGACTAAGTACAAAACCACCCCCTAATATGATTTGTCTTCTGGGTCCATCTTACAGAGAAATGCACTTGGGTAAATACATGTTTTTCTGATCATTCCTGCAGAATTGTATCAACTCAGAGAAAAAGGAGCTATAGTGCAGAATATGTGCCCTGTTAAGCCTAGACAATTAATTTAAATTGTTTTAGAGGTAAAGCCAGGTGAATGTTTTGAACAGTAATTGCAAGTATTTCCTCTTTATTAGTAAATTCCCCTAGAACTGGTTAGAGCTTCCTCTAACACATGGGGCAGGCAATAGCCAAACACCTCTAACTCCGTGAGTTTTACAAGTGACTTTAAACAGGGGCTGGGTAACTATTACCAAGTTCTTATTGCAAGGATGGCTTTGGTCTAGGTTGGATCTATATATAACATATAAATACATGCACTTACCTTTTCTAGCGGAGAGAGTAACCAGTAACCTGAAAGAACTTGCACAACAAGTGACTCCAGGTGACATTGTTAGTACATATGGAATCCGGAAAGCAATGGGAATCTCAGTTCCCGTACCTGGTACAGAAGACAGCTGGGTAGATTTGACAGAGGGTGAGTATACAAAAACATATGGTAGCATCTGTTCAACTGCAACAAAACTGACAGCACAAAATTAATCTTTTGGATGTGTGGTCAACTGTATGTTTACTCTACCATCCATCTTACAACATTGCCAAGCTTTAAAGCTTGGCAATTCATTCAATTTTAGTTTCCCACTTACTGTGAAGTTGCAAGAGAAGAGTTAAAATTCCTCACTTGCTAAAACCAAGGACATTGTGCTTCCTTCTTCTCCAGGCTTTTGGCTGTGCACTCCTTTTGCCTAATTTGGCCAGCTGTTGTGCTTTGTAAGTTAACAGCATGAGTTCAACTCACCTTATCCAGCCAAAATTAAAATCTCTTTTTGCTGGATTAGGGAGTCTGGTCGGTGGAAAGTCTCAGTTCCGGAACCAGACCTCCCCCTTGTGGCACATGCACAGCCAAGTCTACCCAGAGTTGGGATAAGGCAGGGAAGAATTACCTCTCAAGAAATGTAATCCACACAACAAATTTACTAGATCTGTGGTTTATAAAAGTTTTGATTAAGTAACATTTTAATTGAAAGAGCAAGATTACATCAGGACCTTATTCATGTTTTCAAGGAAACTGCTCAAGAAATTTCAATTTCAAAATTATTGAGCATTTTCTTATCACTGCACCAGAAAGGCTGTGTAACAGAACCAACTGAAACAGGATTTTCTGGGGCTGTTGCAGAACATACAGCTAACAAAGGACTATCTGCATGAACAGCAGACAACTTGAGGAGTGCTCTGTTGTACATGCATGTCTTTCACTTGAGCATTCTGTGTGCTCACTGACCTGGTATCTGTTGTGAACTTTCAGACTTTGAAGAGCCTAAAAAGACCATCACCATCCCTGAAAACGAGTGTGGTGCAGTTACAGGTTGAAGCTTTGGTTCAGTTTGCAGCTGTTTGTTTGATTCTGTTTAAGAACCAGGTAAACGTCCTTCAGGTGCGTTCACCGCATGTGTATATGTGTGGTCAACTACTTTTGTTTATTAAATTACGGAACTGATGGCTTTTAAAGTTGAAGGGTTTGTATTAGAGTTATTTCTGCTACATAAATGCACTAAATTATTCTTTTTTCATTCTGTTTTATAAAGCACCTCTGCAGCATTTAGGTTTTCCTAGATTGTCAAGTGTCTGGAAAAGTCAAAGCTTAGTGAAAATGTGCCTATATACGGTGCAGGGACTCAGCCAAAAGTTTCTAAAAGCAATGTATAGACTCTGTCTCTGAGTCTGGTTAGTGCAAATGTCAGTCGTGTCTGAACATGCAACTTCCCCTTTTTAAAATGACTCTGCAACTCTCATGAACGTGAGGAAGAGAATAAACTTTTTATATAAAACTGATGTAGTGTGATGACTTAACAAAAGCTCAGCCTTGTGAGACTTGAAATGTGCATGAATCTTCTCTTAAGAAACCTCACTGTCTGCTCACAGTACTGTAAAACTTGAGGGCAAACTTAGACACTAACAAACCTACCTGCTGTTGGGAGAATGCCTCATGAATGTAGTCCAGCTCACTCTGAGACACTCAGCTAGACAGTTCTTCACCTTACTTGGAGGTATTACTAGACACTGTCTGGATAATGATTTTAGGCTTGCTTATCAGAAAGGAGCATGTATTTAGAAGCCTCCTTGCATTAAAAGTCCCTTCCCTGTTCACCGAAGCTGCTGACAAAGCAGACCAACAGCCCAGATCTCGGGCACAGAGAACTCAAGCACTGTTGCAGTGTTACAGGTGGAGCCAGTGACTCACCCAAGAAGGCTTTTGCCTGTGCTCATCACTTACCCTCACACCATCACACACTGCCACACCAGGCTTTTACCACAGGCATCCTTAATTATTTTTATATGTTGCTTCTTTTTACCCCATTATTCCAGTATAATCTTGAAGAGGAATGTCATGTAGTGTTCCAGTTCCATTCTTGATTTTTCTCCAGTAGTTTCAGTTGTCCCACAAGAGTTCTTAATAGTCATCACTGGAATTTTTTCAGTTCTATGTAATTGCAGCTGAAATACTACTCCAGGGAATTAATTTTTCCATTAATATATAGGTAATTTTCATGCTACAAAAAAAGACAAGATGCACAACAGCAGTGCTGGGTGAACCCTCACTGGCTCACTCCACAGCATCTCATTGTCCTTCACCCACCTTTCATACAGTGCAGGAGGTGGCCACCATTGACAGAACACCAAGCACTGGAATTTTTCTTCAGCTCTTGAACACATGGATATCACTCTACACATTTTCTATTGACAACATTTTTTTAAAAAGATAAATATTCAGTTTAGTTTATAAGTATAAACAATGCCATTTACTCTACAAGGCTATAAGGAATATGCGTTCTTTTCATGGGAAACTTTATCAAAATAATTGCAAAACCAAGAATGTTTCAGGAAGTTTTTTATTTCACTGGAAAAACATACTTGTTCTTTAAAACAGATTCCTAATTCCAAATGTTATTAGCTCTTCAAATCAGATACAGTGCCATTTTTTCCACTTAAGGAAAAAAATAATGCTGTAAGGAAGATTTTTCTACCAAAACTGTTTCCCCAATGTTAGGTTTCACAGTTCACTCTTGGAAGGACTGCTGAAAACAATTATTTAAATACAGTTGCTTCTTAAATTGAACTTTTTTCTGTGGTTGATTATAGCTCTCATTATTTAGTTCCAGTTCTGATGAGAAATTAGTCATCCTGTTTCGTTACACAGTTTTAACTTCTCCAAGAAGGTCGTGCACAGCACACCAATCCAACAGTCCTTTTAAACCTGCAACAAAACTCAACTCCTTCCCCTTTGAAAGCTGCAGCCCTTCCTGCCACTTCTGCAAATGAGGTGGAGTTGAAGTTATGCCCAAGCAAGTTTCCAGCCTGACAGGCAACATGTAAACAAAATCATTTCAAAATGCTGTTACAGCGAATTTCCTTTCACAGATAACTTAGATCTACATTCTATTAGTTCTGTTAACAGAAGCACTTCAGAGCCAGCTCTATTTATAGGAATAATGCACTTTTCAAAATAGATTCATGAGACAAATGGTCACTTTGCCTAATAGGACATCAAAGACTGCTGAAAGGAGCCTTTGACACTTGTGTGGTCACTATAAAACAATAAATAAATATCTCAAAATAAATGCTTGCTGAGCACCTGTAACTACAAATACACAACTTACAAGAGTAGCAAAAGCTGTTTGAAAGTTTATTCAACTACAACACTGACTTGCACTAACATGACACCACTTATGATGCTTCCTTCTCAGCAGAGCCCATGTGTGAACTAGACAGCCTCAAGCCAAGGTTTTCTAACGTGCTGTTTTCTGTTGGAGACCTACTGCACACAGATTTGACTTACAGAATTGACTACGGCTACAAGCACAATTTTTTAATCCACAGTTGGACAATATTTAGATTTGTTCCTGTCTTGAAACATAGTCATTTCATCTTCTAAAGAAATTACACAGTAATTAGAAAGCAGCAGTGATGCATAGGACTGCTTCTTAAACATTTGTCCAGGCTGGGTCAGTACTAAACCCAGAAGCATTAGTAAATGCTCTGTAGAAGAGTAAGGCTTAACCAAGCAGGTATTGTACTCTAGACTAGTCACTCTGCTGTCCAGCCCTACTGTCTGTGGGATGTGGTGGGGAGGGGGGAATCCATCCTTACTTAATACACAGAATTGGGTACAAGATCTTAGCCTTACAAAATACTATCTCCACCAACAGAAAACAGATTAAGAGATTGCTGTAAGTAGAAAAACCACAACTTAGAAATTAGCAAAAGCCATTAACAGCTTAAAAACTTTACAAACTAAACTAACTTAGAACAAGTCAATTTCCATGATGATCTTATGAGTGCTCTACTCATACTTTCAGCATTAGGGCTCTGCTGGAACATTTCCATTATGAATTTTTTTCATTTCCATACAGCCTTTTGTAACATTCAAAACCAGTTTGTTTCATAAATTGCATTGTCTTTAAAACATGTAGAAACCAGCCAGTGGCTAGTCAAATTGTAGAAAAAGACTATTAAAAAAAACCAGACTGCACCTCAGACACAGTTCTGTTAATACGGTATCTGCTACTGTTTCTAATACTATTTTAGTAATTCTATTCTTCAGATTGTTTTCCAGCAATCCAGAACAGATTTTTTTTCTTCCCAAGTGCCCCCAAGAACACAGTCAGCACACAGAATTCCTGCCAGTGTCAGCAACACCAGGGGCTGTCAGAGCCTGTCTCCCAGATAAACCACAGGTGCCCCACACTCCTCCCCATCCTGTGGATTTTTTGAAATTTAAAGTCAAAAATTTTAAGACTTACATGACTGAATAAAATGCACATGCAGATACTAAATACAGAGACACAGAAATACAAAGGAGAACATGTAATATAATGTAAACACACTGAACTAGATGAAGGTTATTTCTGAACAGCTCTTGGTCATGGAAGGGTTTGTGTAACACAAGGTACTACTGTTGAGGAGGCACAGCTGATGAAGTGACCCGATACTCTGCAGTGCAGGTTTTTCCCCAGAGGGGCTCAGCACAGTTGTCATATGATACACTTGAGTTTATTTGCATTCCTCTTCCCATTATTCAGCTGTCCTCTGCTGTGAAGTCTGTTCAGCATTAAAAGCAGGATGTGCAGCGCCCACAGTAGCACTGCACATGTCCAGACAAACACAATACTGTAAAGCAGGTGTGTGTCAGCGATGCAAAGGGATGTTTTAAAATGGTAATGAGTTCTACAGTGCATCCACACGAGTTGTTACTGGAGCTCTTAAGACTCCCACAGTGCAGGTAGGGAAAGGAACTAACTGAAAATGCTTCATGGCAATTCCAGGTAAGTACTCAAATCATTTCAGGAAAAGCTAGTCTTTTTCAGACTGATAGTTGTCTGTCTTCTAGGAACTTTTCAGAACTCTATTTAAAAAAAAAAAATCTCTTATCTTGAGATGTAGAAGAGATAGGAACAGTATATACATGCTTTTAGAATAAAGTCCTTCACATAAGGAGGGAAATTCTAAGTCTTCACAGAAGGGAGGCAGTTCTATCTTGATTAACTTCATCATAGCCTCAGTTCAGTCCCATACCTTGGAATTTGGCTGTCTCAGTGCAAACAAAGTAAGTCCTCAGTTCTCCCTTGCCTTTGACATTAATGAGTCCCCTGCATTCACATGAGTATCCCAACTCCTGTAGTATTTTGCTTGTTTCTTCTGTGACCTTTGTGTGAAAAGAATTAGAAGCTCTTGTAAGATTCTTCTGATTATTCACATTAAAAAAAAAAATAAATCCAGAACTCATTAGAAATAATGCCTTGGACATTCCAAGGCTCCTAGGTTTACCTGGATTTTCCCAAGTTCCCCCGTACTCTCCATTCGGCTGGCAACATTGACAGTGTTGCCCCAGATGTCATACTGAGGTTTGCGGGCACCGATCACACCAGCAATCACAGGGCCGTGATTGATCCCTGGGTAAACAAAAGCAGGTGTCATTACTAAAGCAGGAAGTGATATGACATCCAGCTTCATTATCAGCTGTAGCTTCAGGGAAAAGAAAATAACCCAAAACTTAGCTCTGCAACACATTTCTAGCAATTGGGATCAGCACTGTTCTATAAATACTAGTACTGAGGCTCAGGAGACATGAAGTGATTCACTCCTTGTAAAATGGGAAGTCTAAGGAAGAGCTGGGGCACAATTCATGCCAAAACACAATTCTTCCTTTTCTACATCCATACCTTTCATTTTCTCCAAACTCATCCAAGTCTTCCTACTGCTCCATCCAGTGATGAGAAAAGCCCCTCCTTGGAGGAGCTGGGCATATTTGAATAGCTGAGTAGACAATAGTACCTTTGGCTCTTCAGCATCTGGCAGTAACCCAGGGGCTGAGTTCAGCACACAGCCCCTGAGCTCCATGACTCGTCCTCACGTCTCCCTGTGCCGAGCTGCAGAGCTCACACTGCCCACACAGAACTCACCGATGCGCAGGCGGAAGTTGTTGAAGGAATGGCGGTTGATGCCATCCAGTTTGCTCATCAAGGCGATTCCATATTCCACCATAATGCCAATGTGGGCGTGCTGTCTTTCCCTGTCCTGTGTGAGTAATAACACATATTGATCCAATTACAACACCGAAGGCTGTGCTAGGCTACTACTTCAAACCAGTGTGACTATGTAGTGACTATGTGTTTGTAAGGAGGAAACCACTCATCCTTGCAACTGCACAGTGCAACAAACATTCAAAATGGGTTTTTCAAACTACATTAAATTCATCTGGAATGGCTAGGAGGCAACAAGCATACTATGATTAAATTTTATAATTTATTAATATCTGTCCTTTAGGGTTTCAGCTTTAATTTTACATATTTTGGGTATACCATTATGCCATACTCAAATCTTCTATAGTGAAAGTGAGCCCAAGTACAGAAATTGGTTTTAATTCTTCTGAGTAACAAACAGTTTCAGACCTAATGTGTCACTTGAGGATTCTCTTTTTGTGCCAGTTCTCAGGGATCACAAAAAGCTTCCTGTCCAGCTGATGGCCTTTTCTTTGGCTCCCATTCTTAGACTTCCCTATTATTAGAGCCATTCTGCTACGCATCTAGAGATGTTTCATTACTGGACTCAAAGATGAAAGGTATAAAAAATATGCTGGGGTTACAAATTTAATACCCCCTTTGAAAAAAAAAAAAATTGAACTAGAAGATAAATAGTGAATTTGGCAGGAAACAGTACACTTTTATCATCTTTTTCCACATTTCACAAAGTCATCTTGGTGATTTACTTTCCCTTTCATATCACATTACATGTTGTTACTTTGAAACACACCCATGTACCCAGAGAATACTGAGGCAGATTTCAGAGACAACCTACCTGGTTGTTCTCCTGGCCTGGTGTAACACTGAGACCAGCTGCTGCCATGTAAGTGCTTCCAATAGTTTTTATTTTTTCAACACCACTAAATTTAGGTTTTAACAAGAGCTGTTTGAATGAAAAGACAATAAAAACTTGAGACTTTAATACCATATTTCAGTGTAGTATTTACCCAGAAATCTTATACTGCCTACAATAAGCATTAAACGTATCTAGGAGTACTATCACTCACATGAAGGTTAGATGAAGTGCTGAAGATTAGTTTCACAGTTTTGCTTTACCTACTCAGAGGAGAAATAGAAGCACTGAAGTACTGAAATAAAGTCCTTAAATTCTGGACTTTGAAACCATATTGCTAATGGATTAGATGATGTATTTGAAAATCCCTACCAGATGGGAATATATCCCTGAAGACTGCAAGGCTGAAGTCAGAGTATCAGTTCAGCATTAAAATGTTTTTTCCCCCTCTCATGCTCACAGATCTAGTGAAACATTTATTTTGCAGCAAATATGTAATCCAGTGCACTTTTGACGGAAGCTTAATTACCTCATCAAAATCAGCAATGATTTCATTTAACAGCCGCAAGCATTCCAGGCCTTCTTTATTGACATCACATTCCGTGTAAAACACCTTAAAATCTGGTACTGATGCAAACATGACACAGACACAGTCATAGGATTGATGGTACCAGTCCTATAGGAAAACAATATATCCACACATAGTCAGCAGTCACATTCCACCACAGATATTCAAACCCATGGTAATTGTTTCTAATCAGTAATCACAGGTTTCCTAAGAAGTCAATCACAGCACTTTACAGCAAGAATCTTGTATTTTATCAGAAATATTAACAAAGTGGATTTGCCTAAGGAAAAGCTGAGATACCTTGAAGATATCTTAAAGATTCTTCTGACACACAGCAATATTTACTCTGATGACATGCTGGCAGAATAACTTGAGATGTCTTTAAAAATAAAAGCCATTATCAATGAAGTTGTCATTAAGGTTGCTACCAAGGAGATACTGCAATCTGTTCCTCACCTAACTTCTCTAAAAACTATGCTCTCTGGTAAAATATGGGTGTAGAAAGCATCAAATCCTTTTTAAATATTTATCAAACTTAAAATGTGCCCTGGAGCCAAACTATCAATTCTGAAAACAGATTTCAGGGACTGACACTAAAAGTGCATTTTTTTGGAGGCCATCCAGTTAGCAGGTTCTTGGGTTTACAAAGATCTTGAGATACAAACAAGGGGTAAAGAATGCAGAACCTGAAAGTCCTCTGTGGGCTTGTTCACATCACATGTTTTATCACAGGAGTCCAAGTGACTGTCCTTCACATATCAGAGACTCAACATACCTCATTTCGTTTTTCACCAATGAAATATGCAGCAACATGTGCTGGAAGTACATTTTCCAGCAAGAGCCTGTTAACATTCTCCATAGTTTCAAATTGCTCATGTTCTTTTTTAAACTTATTCTTCCACAGACAATCCAGTCGACAGTAATAGTCAATCTGCAAAGAGACCAAATATGAGAAATTAAATTCAAAAAATATCTCACAGAAAAAATATTAGTCAACTTTTTCAAAAAGCATGGTAGCAATATAGTTTCTTCAAGGCCTGCTGAGCCTATATAGTTATGAGCAATGTGCTTTGAGAACAAAGGTCAGAAAAATACAAAGCAGTCAGTAAGACTAAATGCCATTTGATACCATCAGATGTATTTACCAAAATGACACTTTAATACTCTGGTGGTTATTTTTATTCTGAATTGCTGCCTTGATTTAGAATGAATATTGGCATATAAATACAGATAGACTCAAATTGGAGGAATCAGAAAGGTCTCACTTCTGTGATGCAAACACTATTGAAAGTTATAAAAATGTCCCCATCCTTTCACAGTAAAAAATTTTGCATTACCTATAACTAATTACAAGTATTATCTACAATTAAGACCAGAATTTTAAAAATATATAAAATATACTAATTTAGAGCACAATTTCATGGAACAACACCTTTGCATTTTATTTAAATCAACTTGCTGCTGCTTAAAAGAATTAAGAGACTGCGTTTTAAATACATACCTGTTTTGCAAGTAAAACTAGGGTTATATAAAACAGAACCAGATATAAATTGGTCATTATCCTGGGCTCTTTGATGAATAGCCTGAAAACAAGAAAGCAAAGTCATCTGTATCCTGTAAAAAAATCTACATGATGAAGGGTAGGGAGGAAGGGGAAGGGAAGAGGGTGTCTGTTCTGACATAAACCACCACAGCACTGGTCACTTGTGCCAGTGGCTGCCTGGGTACAGGTCCCGTCCTCACAACAGGAAAGGATTATCAGTCAGTCCAGCACATGGGCTGTACTTCATGTAAGGACACACTGGGTGCTGAAACCTTGTTAAGTAGCTGTTGTGGTGAGATACTCAGGGAAACACGGCTTTATCTTAATGGAGCCATCTTAATTTTCAACAGCCTGAGTTTCAACTTCCACCCCACATCACAAAAACACAGCTAACAAAACCTTAAAAGAGGAAAATAAGCTTTCTTATTTGTGGAAGGAAATATAAATAAAATCTGAATTCCTACAACAAAAACTACACTTAGTAAGATAAGTTCGTGAAGAGTTCACTATCCTATTGACTAGCAGGGTCTCACAAGCACAGCGTGAGCATCAGACTTTTAGCAAGGCTTTTCTTCATAGCTTAACAGAAGATAAACCTTATTATGAGATTAATATTCTACTCTCTAGTCTTTAAAGTAAGCAAAGGATTCCAAGGATCTCAGAAGGCACATTACAGATTTTTTCAGAAAACACACACTTTGTTTAAAAATCAAAAAAGGTGATATGGCCTAATATGATTTCTGTATCATTAACTTTTCAGAAAGGTTTGCACTGTCTGACTGACATGATTTTGAAATTGCAATATTCCAGTAAGTGTACAAAAATGTAACACCTCCTTTAATGAAACATTAAATTACAAGAAACTTTACACTACACCTGGTACTGTTGCCATAGAAGTTCAGGTTTCTGTGCTGGAGGGTATTAAAAATGACGAGGTAGACAGTCACAGCAATGGAGAGGAGGAGAACTTTGAGTTCGAAGCTCATTTGAAGAAATACCGAGCAAGCGATGAACCCCAATATACAGCAGTAAGCATAATACTGTAACAGAAGAATTTAAAGAGCAGTTGCATTATTCAGACTCAATGCCTAGGAGATGTACAAACCACAGCAAGTACTCTGAGTTCATGGTCACTGTAATTTAAACATAAGAAATTACAATCACTTGATAAATATACTTAAAGCCTTATTTTTAATGGCTCTAAAAGGCTGAAATTTATACTACCTTTTTGTTTGTTTATTTTTTAATTTGTTAAGGGCAAGCAAAAGTATTTAAACAAAAAACATCACACCAACATAAGCAAGGAATGCCAGATAAATACTGAAGAGCGTTGAGAATTTATCTTCTGAAGTCCATTAATTTAAGCAATTATTTATTTAAAGTTCAAGACTAATCAAAAGTAGGTTCACAGTCCAGTGAACCAGCTCTGAACCAGGACCTCCAGCATTCTAATCTTATTTTGAATGTGCTCTCCCACTGTAACCTTAAGCAGATACCACATTCCCATCTCCCCCACCTCTAAATGTGAAGACTGTGATCTGTTACCCAACCTTGGACACGGCTCCTTTGTAAGACCCTTGATGCTAACAAGCATTTGCAAGCTGGGGCCGCTATCCCATGGGATTAGTGAGCCCTTTCCCAGAGGAATGCCAGTTCAGGTGTGGTGTCCCACGTCAGCTGGCAGCACTGAACGTGTTGGGTGGCCCAAAGGGCAAGGCACACACGAGGCTGGTTCCTGCAGCCACAGGCACAGATGTGAGTGCTGAGCTGGCATTCTGGGGTCTGCAAACTACTCCAAAATTACCTCTGCTTCTGCTCCTTAACAATTCATTTCTCTTTATGCACAAGGCACACTTTTCCCACCCATAATAGCACAAACCTACCACAGAACTGTGAGATTCCTGGCTAAACAGTTTCCACTGAAGTGAATGAAGCCAAAACTCCTAATTAGAGCCCATATGAAACAAATTATACTGACTCTGTCATCCTAAAGGCACTGAGTGTAACCTCCAAAAGGGACTGAACACTCATCCCAAAAGCCAAACCTCTGAAAAAGAAACCACTGTGTAGAAAAGACCAACATGGGTCTGTCAGTCATTTAAACCCTTTCACCCTATCCATACACTTTACTGGGACACTTGCAAATACAGCTCTCATCTTTCAGACTCAAACATCATCGTCCTGTTCTTCTGCTTTTTCCTTGAAGTTTAGACTTATGTTTAAGTCTGAAATTTCAAAAAACTGCAAAGCCATACTTTATTCAGCACAGCAACAGCAGCTGAATAATACTGATTTCATGAATAAGTCTTCTGCTGTCAGATACCTGAAAAAGCTGCCTTTTATACAGCAACAGAACTTGCCACTTGTAAATATACAGTAAATATACACAATATTCAAAAATCTGGCTTTCAAAGTAACATGTGTTCACTACTTACAGTTTCCTCAATGCAGGAATGAGTTGTGTTTCCAAAAGGCTGATTTACAGACATGCAAAAACATAAAAATTATCAGATGAGCACAATATGCATTTTATATGCACCTGTCATAAGCACAATAAAAAGGGTCTCCACACAACCTGCTGTACATTGTTCAAAAACATGCCCATCATCTAAGAGGTGGCCAGGTGACAAAGGAATATCCCAAACATTTCATTTTAATCTCAGAAATTAAGACAGTACTCTACTCACATAGGTGGTAGTGCACAGGTCATTTGATCCAGTAAAGTTGGCAGGTTTGTTCTTTTCAGTAGTCTTGATTCATGCGGGGGGAAAAAACAAGACACATCAACAAAACCACCAGACAAACTTGTGAGCATGTAGTCACTGATTTTGAGGTTTTTCTCTATATTATACAGAGTCCTGATCTGGTTGCCTTTCCAGTGCTACTGAATAAATGTTGGAATACAATGATATCCCATGTAGATGTATTAAACATATATGCAAACACAAGGTGCAAGAAGGCTAAAATCTACTATTTCAGGGTAAAGTTTTACATTGTGGCTGTGTTAATCTAACAGCTATCTGGCATAAATACGGTTTTGTCTCACCCCCACCCAGTTTCACAGCTGCTGTTCCCGTTTTCTTTTAGCCTGTCTCTGGGGGTGTTCACATGACACCACTGAGTCAATTCAAGGACCTAAGCCAGCAGAAAAAAACATCCTACAAAAGACAATTAAGCACTTTCTGCAGTATTGCTTTCAGAATGAACTCCCCAGGGAATCAGAGGAATGGCAAAGCAAACACATGGGATCAGGAGGACATCACTTCTAGTGGCCAGATATCAGT
Source organism: Xenops minutus (assembly GCA_035221455.1). Taxonomy (NCBI): domain Eukaryota; kingdom Metazoa; phylum Chordata; class Aves; order Passeriformes; family Furnariidae; genus Xenops; species Xenops minutus. Next base: position 8,112,043 of record JAWWEE010000018.1, on the reverse strand, counting down.
TAAGTTGAACTGTTAACACATTAAGCTTATTTGAAAGAAAAAAAAAAAAAAAAACAGCAGCATGGTGTTGAGCATGAGATTATTAAAGGGTTATTTTTCAATTGTACCCCAAGTGCAATAGAATACTCAAACTAAAGTTAGGTGACATTTCCTTCTTACTCAAGCTGTAACTCCACAATGCTTTTGGTTTTAAAAGGAGACAAACTATATTCTTCCCTCCCTCACCCACATTACTACCAGTGAGTGCAAATACCACAGTGAGCTGCTTCAAGTGTCACCTGCCACAGCTAAACATTTAAAGGCACATTAAATTAAAAAAGGAAGACAGTCCTTAACACTGATGAGGGTCACCATCAAGACTTATTATAAATACCATCTTGAAAGCAAAAAAGGTGATGTAAACTAGAACTCAAGGCTATCACATGTACTTTCAGTTCTAGAAACAGAGATTTTACATTACATCATGCATTATGTGTTAATCAATTCATGTTGCAAATGAGACATTGGAAAAAGCAGCAAAAAGCTGGTACTTGATGAAAAGAATAGAGGAAGTTACCCAAACTGTGGCTGTCACAATAAGTTCATTGCATAAGGATAATGTGCTTACTTACCAAATTAAAAATGGCTATAATCAGCAAGGCAGCTATGGTGATGACTGCTAAAGGAAGCCGAAGCAAAGGCATTGTTTCCACCTTTTCTGAGACAGCACAAAGATGGCGCAGGAGAGGCCACTGGTCTGAGCAGCACTTCTGTAAACCACAGTTAGGTGTTTCAGGAACATGAATAACGCTTTGATACATTCTAAATACTTTTTCTCTGCAGGAGAATGTCAGGAGTCTTCACTGGAATCCTAATTTAAAGCTTTGAATCTAGTCCTTAAGAGTCAATGTCTAACACCCTTCTCCAACTGAAAATAGAGACAATAATTCCTTACTTCAAAGAGGTTGGGTGCTAAAATTTTCTGAATTTGTGTTTTAAATATATGGAATTATAATCTGACTGAAAGCTTTAGAGAAAAGTTATTAGAAGTGCAGTGACAATTCATGTTGCATATTTTTTTTTTAGTTACAGAGATGTAATGTTGTATTTGGAACCCCATTTTCAGATGACTAAATCAAAACCAATCATAGACAGTCCCCATTCTTGCCATCCTTATTCTACCACTCTTGCTAAAGAGAAAAACATCCAGTAGAGCATATGCTTTGAATGATTGCAAGCATTATTCAAGGATGCTATAGCAAAACACTGCCACCATAAAACTCAAGTCTGATATAACTGCAGTCTTGGAATTTTCTTTTTTAATCTGTGAGTTTTTACACATGTAGAAACCATACGTGCATGTACATACACACAGCTCTCTCTACTTAGACATATGCAAAAATCCATGTCTATATATATAAAAACCCACCATACATACACAAAATCCATACACCTACCTAACCACACTTTTGAACTGCAGAAGGACCTTTATTACTTTGTGTTGTTGAACTCTATGTCACTATGGGCTGTCACTATGTATTTTTAAACAGTAATTGCATATATTTAATGATGCAAAGAAAAAGGAACTACAAATGCAAAGTGTCTTGATTGATGTAATGGTGAATTTGGAATTCTAACAGCTATGAAATTGTTGCCAATAAATTATTCATGTTTGTAATTTTCACAACACTTTATAAAATATTATAAAAACTAATCTTGCATGCAAACTTATTTTGATTTTAATAGTTTCCAGTATAGAAAATATCAGTATTTACAACCAAAATAACTATTAATGACAAACATGAAAATAAATTTTAAAAAAAAGAACAACGCTTCCCCTCCCTTCTGCCCTTCTTTTCTGACACCCAAATTACAGTGTGAATTTTCAGACATGAAAATCTGTTTCAGCCAATGGAATCCTCTGGTAACTTGAAGTTCAAGGCTCCTGTGACTCCTATTGAAACTAACACCTTAACTCATCATCCTAAAAGGTACACCAAGTTCCTGAATTTTATCCATCTGCTTTTGAAAGCTAGAAATTTTTTAAAAACAAAACTTACCATACATTTCTCAGCAAAGCACAGAAATAAAATAAGCACAATGATGACTGCAACAATTCCAAAGGAAATTCCCAATTTTGCAGTTCTGGAAGAATAGAAAACATTAAACAAAGCAAATTTAAATATAATTTTTCTGCTAATAGCACTAGATGACTATAAATCACAGAGGTTATAAGAGATTCTTCTCCTGATGTCCCGAACCACTGCTCTGTGCATAAATCACATGGAAAGGGCACTGCAGCAGCCACGAGAAACAAACATGCCATAAATTTCAGAATTGTCAAGCACCTGCTTTCTTGGACCTCTGAGTTCCCTCCTTGTAGCTCTACAGACAAAAGGATCGCTGAGCACAGTTTAACCAGCTAAATCCCATTTTCTTGCTGCTCAATGTGCTTACAGCCAACTAGTCTTGTAAATTAGTATTTCTCATTTAACTGACCAGCTCCCTATGGGTACTAAGCAAATAAAACATCGAAGAAATATTTCTATTTCATTTTCATACTGATAGCAAGGCTCTTATGCCAACAACATGAATGCACTCCTTTATCAAGGGGTAAATTAGTCTTTAGAGGTTTCTGTTCCTTCAGTATAAACCCTCAGGAACTCCAAAAAGTTCCATGCACATGATTTGACTACAGCAATTGGTTAACTTCAATTATAAATAATAAAAATACCCATACTTACTTTGGCATTATAAACATCTGTATGACAAATATACAGAGGAACACAAAACTGGCACATGCAAAGTAACTCTTCAGTTTTAGAATAGGAATGGTGCGATACTGAAACACAGAGTAGAATAAATGTTCAGGATAATTCCAGGGTGGGATTTTTTAAATTCTATTACATTTTTGTGATGGCACATATACATGTTTGTACTCTACTATTAAAAGTAGAACTAAACAGAACTAAAAGAGAAATCCTTTATTTGCTTCTTTAAATCTCATTAGTTTTGAGAGACGTAGTTTATATAGTAAAATTGCCACACTCCCACTAACTCCCTTATGACAAGGCTAGAGACAATCTCCTTTAATCTACAGAATTCACATTCTCAAGGAAGAATGACCAGCTCAAAGGACTCATGGATCTGCTTTCCACTAGTCACCAAAAACCTCTTTGGATGTGCAGTCACCTCCAGAACCCAACTTCAGAAGGAAACATATTCTTATGCTGCTCTGAAGTGCAAATCAAAGACCAAAAAGGATTATTTTGCTCTTACCAACCTCTTTTTCAAGACCAGGTTCTGCAAAAATCAGTGAAAATCCACAGAAGTCATCGGATTTGCCACACCAGGGACTGCATCCAGAGACACACGTGTTACAAACACAGCAGGCCAAGGAGAGAATGCAAAAGCATCAGTGATGTTGAAACTGCAGAGTGCACGGGGTGGGAGTGCCACTCTCACACACATCTGACATTCTGCAAGGGGTTTGTTTCACAGCACAACATACAAGTGATTCTGTTTTTATGTAGCTGACAGGCAGATCCAGAACGCTCACACAGCAGCATCTGCTGGTTACATGAAAAATGTAACACCAACCCTTCCCTAAGGTTCACAGATAGGAAACTATAATAGCAGATGTTAGAGATGGCTCACAGCCTCCAAACACTTCCCTTAAATAATAGCAGGCCTCTATGAGGAATAGCTGAGGTACAGCCTTGATAGAATTTAGATGGGGAAAAAAAAAAAAAAGATTTTTTTTCTTCTCAAATTCAATGTAAAACATTTGTTAGGAATTTAAATACAGCATTTTACATTAAAATAAATAAATAAATAAAAACCACCACCACCATTTGCCTGCTTTTAAATGCAAATGTCCTGCCAAAGGCACCACCTGCAACTGACAGACCATTTGTCTTCAGCGAACCAGACACTAAAGCAATTTTATTACTATACCCAAAACTGTGTTTTCCCTTTACACATAGTTTTTGTTCAGGACAGCACCCAATTTCCTGACACTTCTCATTTTAATAAAGAGAACACAAACATTAGCTTTCTCTCCCATCCTACACTGCAGTTCAGCTCATTACTTTGGGACAGTCACAAGAAACAAAGCAATGATTTTGCTGTTTTGTAGTGCTACACCACACTGAACAGCTCAACAAACCACTGGCTTCTTGCTGCAGTAATGCAGTACTACTCTCACATTCAAATTAAAATCAAAAAGAAACTAAGTAAAAAACAAAGCCCAAAAGAAAAACAAAACAAAAATCTTGGTAACATTTCACTTTCGGTATGTATATTTTATATCTAGACTTAAATTGAGAATGCAGGTTAATCTCAAAGAAAAGATGAAAAAAATAAAATACTTCATACTTAGTTGAACTGAGGCCCTCAATGGTTGACATCATTTCATCATAAATATCTTCCTCTATCCTTCCCTTCTGAGATGAATTTCTGAGAACAAAATGAAGTCTGTGTCACAAATGCTATTCAGAAACAACTCCTGGCTGAAGAGCACACTTGCTCAGCACACCAGCAGGGTAAGCTTCCAGGGGAAAATTAAACAAGAATGCTCCAAGCTGATAAACAAAGACACCCACGAGCACTTTACTGGGCACTTCTCTGGTTACTCAAAACATGCATTTTTCAATAGAATGTTTTGATAAACTGAGGGGATGTTTCACAAGTGAAAATCAGCTCCTTAGTTAACTCAGTGCTACAGGTACCATTGTAGGCATTTAGACATATAGTGCCAATTCTTCATCCCACTATAACAGCATACATTAACAATACTAACCAAAATCACATCTTCAAAAATATATATTTACTTACATATTTATATATTTACTGATAGTATTATGCTAAACTGTGTTTATTTTGTGCTACAATGTTACAAACAAATCTGGCATCTGTGAATAGGCAAACCGAAAGCTGAGGTAGCACAAGCAGGTACAATATACACATATATACAATACATGAGCTGGTTTGGTCTGTTTTCCACTGCTCTTTAGGGCTCTCCCTTCCCAACTCCCACCCATCCTGCTCAATCCACTGAGCAAAATGGAACCCCAATGACTGAGGGGCCAGTAGGACAAGCAGGGGGGAATCTGCTTTTACACTCTGCACATGATAACAAATGTGACCTGAGAAATCTTTTAAAGGCCAAAGACTGAGCTTAACCTTTCCAAGGCAGGAACACCATACACACAGTGAATAATCAACCAAAAGATCACACACAGCACACTGAACCGCAAGAGGAGCACAGGGGCATGTATTTAAAAAGCAAAGAAGATACTTGACAAACCTATCAGAAGTTCTCTGGCGCCCAGTGGAACACAAAGGTATTTCCTAAATAAAGTAAGTTACAACAAGTTACACGCTCTGTGAATTGCAAACGAATATTGAAAATAAACATCAATTAAAAAAAAAAAATCAAGAACCATTCTGCAATAGAAAAGCTTATAAAAAGCAGCCCTTTCCAGCAATGTTTTCTGCTCTAACAAGTGAGAAGTGAATGTTTACTGACAAAAAACCCCACAAACAAACAAAAAAACATAATAGATCTTCCCTTTCATTTTTCTCTACGTACCAAAATAACTAACATCAGAAGAGGCAAGCAGACTGGAAAGCAGTCCCACAAACCTGAATTAGTTAAATTAACGTTTACTACAGCTGTGCCTCCAGGAGCACACCTGAAAACATGCACATTTCCTCCTTCCAGCTTTCAGGAACTGTAGATGGATGAAAAAATTAGTTTTCTTATATTTTAAACTCCTAGAAATCTTAAGAATTCTTAATCTTAAAAATTCTGTACTGATAAAGTCCAATTGCAGCCAGAGCTCGTTGAGGGACTATTTATTAACTATACATTTCAAGTAAACGTTGAGTGCATCTGGAAGCTGCTAAATTATCTTTTTTTTTTTCCAAAAACATGCATAGCAGGCAGAACCCCAAGGTGAAACAATTATAGGAAAAGCAGATAGTTTTGCTTTGAAGATTAACTATGAGTGTAGTGTGCTAGAGATTGGCAGAGTCTGAATATTGTTAAGTTCTGACAGAAAGAGATGCTGCACAGATAGATACCTTTTCAGTTCCATGCACACATTTAACACCAAGAGTAACAGCAGACACTCAGTCCCAAAAATCAAGTCAGATTTCGAGTTTCACACCACAGACAGAAGGAGCAGTCTGCAATTGCAGGCTGACAATCGCTACTTGAGACCTCACCTTTCTTCTCCTTCCTTGTGTACTTGAAGAGTCACTGCTCACACTTTCCCTGTGGTTCAGGTGGGCAAAGGGCCTGGCTGCTCCCCAGGACTCCAAATACCGTGTCATCCGAACAGATGCTCTCATCTTCAGCCCGTCATTAACTCTTGTTTTAGGGAGATGATTATTTGATATGCATTGTTTGGACTAACAGAAACAAAAACAAACACACTCATTTAGAAAAGACAGTAGTTTAATACTATACAGTCTCGCTATTTAGTAGGAGTCTAAACACATCAGCAACATGTCAGCCAACCTCAATTCCTTTATCTCATTCAATTAATGTGAGCTAAAGCAAATCACAGTACACACAATGAATTTGCCTCAGCTGCTTTTACAAGCCTTCTCTTGCAACACAGCACCACTGAAACTTCCAGGTTTATTTAGGATGATGCAAGAGATCACAGGATCTTATGGACAGACACAATTTCCTCACAGTCAGCACAAGAGCAGGGGGAAAAGATGACAAATTCCTGAGCTAGGGTGTATCAAAACAGTGGTTAGGAGAAGATCCCACAAATTACAGACTCCACATTAGATTATATCCCTGTGTCACAGGTGCTGAGTCAGGCAGTGTAGACACAGTACACAGCAATACCCTCGCAGGACTACAAGGAAGCTGAAACTACAGAATAAACCAATACATCGATGACTGGTTATTCTCTAACATTTCCTAAGCATCTTCAAGTGAACAGAGACCATTTTACTAGACTTAGATCCTCATTCTGAGAGCATGTGCTGCGTACAGGTAAGAGGGGGGTTGCAGTGTTGAAAACTGCAACAAAGGTAAGATTGAGTTCTTGCTAATTAAAAGTGGCTCTACACTGGAATAAGTTTGTCATTTGCAGCCTTTTTTCATTTGAAATACTATACTCAACAGCCACAATCCTATTTAAAATAGCAATACTCCAGGTGTTTGCAGTTACCAGGTTTTAATGAGCAACCAATAGTTGCTAACTTTACACACTGAAAAGAAGGTGAACCTTCCTTTTAAGATAGTGAGGAAGAAATCAGGAGCTATTTCACAGGGAATATTTTATCTGAAATTGGCCACACAGTACAAGTATTCTTTCATTACTTCATCCCACCTTTGACCTGGATTGGTGAGAGACACAATTCTCACACAAATACATAGCCAAATATGTGTTTTTATTCTAAGTGGACCACATAAAGAGGCTTCAGCATAACCCTACCTTCAAGCTAAAAGGCATGCCATGAAACAGCAGGACATGCTTTCAGATCTGAACTCCCAAATCCAAGTTATTCAGGTGACTCACACCATGTTTTGATTCTGTTTCTGAATGAAAAAGGTGTATGCACCACACAAACCTATGCACTTAAAATATATGTATATATTTGAATAAATACATACGCTTAAAAACATACACATACCCTTGGATCAACCACTAAGTAGGTTTTTATATTCATGGATTCAAGGTAAGGATCTCTGAGGTGTCCATTCCCTTCTTCTACTTCATAAGCTTTGCCTAGGTGATTTAATGTTGCTTCAGTGATGTGCACACGGCTGAGAAGGGGAGAAAGAACAAGAGACCCAAACACTCACAGAAAGGTCACATTAAGCATTTAATTTACATTTCAATGGCCACTGCTGACACATCGGCTTTTCAGCCTTCTCCTGCTTTGGCAGCTAACTGCAAAATCCTGCCAGGAGTTAAAATTATATTTGAAATCCTTGACTGCAGCTCTTCCTCGCACATTTTTCATAGCAAGCATGCTGAAAACCACTTCCCATAATGAGATAGTATCAGTAAAAAATTAAATTGAAATAAGCAGAGACATACAAGAAACAAGAAGAAATGTGATCAAAGGAGATCTGAAGACTGACAAGACAGACTCACAGGCAGCTTGTTTCAGATGGTGAGAGTTGCAGGGAAAACCCACGAACAAAACACAAGCGAGGACTGTCTTGTGCTAGAAATGCACCAGAAGGGGAGGAGGCAGTTGCAAAGTCCGTGGGGGAAAAAAAGCTGGAAAAGGTTTTTGGTTAACTAGGAGGAGAATTCTAAAAGTGTCTTTTCTGACTGAAACAAACTGAGGAGAGAGTGACACTGCAACACCACCAACTCACTTCTAAAGGAAGCAGTTACTATTGTTCTTTTCCAAGTTCACACTTTTCCTTAAATATAATTTCATCCAATATCCCACATGTCTTTCCATAAAAAGTAACATCTTTCCATATAATTTCTCAACAAGAGACTTGAGTGTGTTCATAGAATAGCATTTCCTATGTTCTGCTTTCTCATTGTTCATCTTGTGCATTTCTCACTTTTCTTTGGCACAGAGGGGTTAAACATTGTGCTGCCAGTGCTACAATCCATTAGCTCACGGCTGGGAATAGAACATTTCCAGAATGGAAGCTGACAGTGCGCAGCACTCTTGCTTAACTACAGAGAGCAAGGGAATCACCATTCCATCTGCCTTTACTTCTTAATGCTGTATGTGGGTTTGCATGCAGATAATTTACCCAAGACCTGAAGATTAATGGCTGTGGCTTCCAACAAGGAAGAATAAAAAAATTCCTCAATACTTTTCAAGCCAAAAGGTAAGAGTTTTGGAATACAGAGCATGGATGCTTTTACTTGTTTACTGGTAATTGTCTCAAAAAAAGAAAAAAAAAAAAGGAATTAATTGTTACCTTAACTACACAGTTTTGCAGTCAAGGTGAACCTTCAAATCTGAAATTTTACAGTTTACTCTAAAGCACAACTTTCTCCCACAGAGACTGGGGCATTCTGGGGGATGTCTATATTACCTGAGCCTCACAATACAGCCAAGCATGCAGCAAGACTTCTGTGCTGTTCCACTCATCTCAAAAGGCAGCATGCTTATTCCCTACCCACCTTTTCCATTTTACCAAGCTTCTTCTCCCCTTTTCCTCAAATCACACCCTGACACAAAACATTTCCGATCTTACTGCAAACTTCTTTCCAAACTATATGCCGATGATGTCTCAGCAGTTTCTAATTGCTCACTGGATTCCAGGATGAGCACGTAGCCCAAAGCTGCTCTCCCTCTCACAGGCAAGCTGTGACCTGCACTGCTGCACTTGCCATGCTGGGACACAACAGCCAGCACACTGCAGTTTCCTGCGCTGACAGGCCTGAGAAAAACACACGCTGATCTTTCAGGCACATACCCGTTAGAGAGAATGGGTCATAAATAAATTTTTAATATTGGTTTTATGCTACTCCTTTCTGCTTTAATAGTGTATTATGTTGCTATGAGTGCAAATAATTTTTTTAATCAAAAATTAGATGAACAAGGATACTCTGCCTCTGGAAAGAAAATATTTGTAAAGCTAGAAGTTTTCCTGCATCCCTTCTGTAGATTTCCTTCATTTACAGAAACTCAAAATACATATACTTTCTATATTAAATAAAACCTCTAACTGGCTCCTAATGATAAAATTCCTGCTCCCAAAGGAGCAGGACTAGCTAACCTTGGAATGGGGAATCACTGACATGTCATTTTCCTGCACAGCAGGAAAAAAATATAACATTTTCATAGTGAATAAGAACCCTTCCTCCCTGTCAGGCTCAGTCTTCCACAAGTGGAAGGTGTTTCCTCTGGCAAGTTTTGAAACACAAGATAAGCAAGTGCAAGACAGGTATAGATACAGAAAGTATTAAGTGTAATGGTTCTGAATCAGCAGGACAACCTAAACTAGCTTAATTCTTTACCAGCTTATCAAATACAAACATGAAGACCATAAGGAAATAATCAAAGTTGTTAAGATTAGGCAATGCTTCTAAATGTGACTAAGAAAGTATGTTTTCATGCCAGAATCATGTAGTTTGCTTTACAAACAAAAGAAACTTTACAACTCTGTATTTTCGCTTAATCAACACACTAAAACACTCAACCCTGCTGGTATTGCAACTGTTAACCAAGCTCCAATTCGTTTTCTTTAGGCCATCAGTGTAAGAAAACAATTTGATATTCATATCCCCTTATTACTTGGCAGAAATTAATTTTTAAGTTAAGCATATACCTAAAAGCTGTTTGAGGTACAGAAATAATAAGAAACCTTATAATGTCACTGATTAGAATAATTTTCCAAAAGAAAACAATACTTTAGTGCTTAAATATATACCCACATGAACACCATTCAATTAAAAAGTACTAATTTGCATAGACTACCAAGAAACTAAAAAAAAAAAATTCATGGTCTCATTTGGGAATGGGAAAAGGGAAAGTCTTCTAACAGTCTTTTTATTCTAATCCCTAAATTCAACTTAGAAAATAGAAAAAAGTATGCTTTCCAAAATGAGGGAAATGCAAAATGCTGTTTTTTAAAAACAACTGTATTTGTATTTGTAATGAGCATCTTAAAAAGGCTGCAAGAGTGTCAGCCTCAGACCCAGTCCTTGCACTGACAAGTTACATTACTGCTGTCCCTCAGCTCTTCTACCCAGGACCACTCACTTCCCTTCCCGTTCTGCCTGGGGCAAATGCTACATAGGGAGAACACTGAACAACCAACAGCTCCAGACTCTCCTCACTTGGATACTCCCCACCAGGCTGCATTTTAATTTCTGAGCTGTTTGTGGGTTTGGGGGTGGTGAATATAGAGCTCATACAATTCAAGTGGGGCTGATCAATACACGAACAGAAACAGTGGGCAAACAAGCAGCTTGGCCTTGTTGACCTAAGTAGCACATCTATTCCTTAGCTAAACTCACAAATGCAGTATTATCCCTGAGCACAGCATGGATTAACTAAGTCAACATAATGCACTGCTGAAGACACACACGTTTCTCCATTGAAGGGAAGGTCAAGAAGCAGCCACTTGCTTAAGAACAGAATTTTACAGTTCATTTAAAACACAGTCAGAAAATATTAACGTTTTACAACTCTGCTGAGTACACATTTGTTCTATTTTCATCACGCCACTATGAGGATTTGTGTCATGGCACAGTTACAGACTCCAGGCCCGTGACAGAGTGAATCAGCACCAAGAGGGAAGATCCTCACCCGGGTACGCCCGCGGATTCCATGCGGTTGGCCAAGGACACGTCGTGCGACCAGACGTCGTACTGCCACTTCCGCAGGCCGATCACCCCGCACAGCACGTTCCCGGAGTGAATGCCAACCCTCATGTTGATATCTACTCCTGTGGCTTCCCTCACCTGCCTGTGGAGGGACGAGGGTATTAGAGCAGGAGATACACTTTTCATTTCCCTCCCTCCTCCTGGAGATCTGTTAAGGTTTATACACCTAATGCAAAGACAAGAGACAAACTCATGACCTAATGTTTAACTATCCAACTACAGCTAATAAATACACTTTGAATGCTGACAAGAAAGCTAAGATTTACTTTATTCAATATCCTCATAGTCTCGATACATTAAAAAGTCTTCTGTGTAATACTTACTTTATTGCTTCACACATGTCAAGTCCCATTTTAACACAGTTCCTGGCATGAACTGGTAAGGACACAGGTAGGCCTGAGACACAATAGTAACAGTCTCCCAGGATTTTTATTCTCATGCATTCATTCTCCTGTAAAATTACAGTAAACATATTTAACAGGAAAAAATGAACTGCAAGTAGACGAACAGCACCAAAGCCAGAGATTGACAAAGTCAAATTTTGTTCAATCTTTGTTGAAGCAAAGCTTATTTCTTTTTCCCCACATCAGAATGCCTGGGCATTGCTCACTGGACAGCAGCAGAAACAGCCACTTCAAGAATTTCTGAAATAAAATCATCTTACTAGTTTCTCACGTTTTTTCTCAGAACTGTGTGCAATTGAAAAACTATAAATGAAAATAAAACTGTCACAGAATTTACCATCCAAGGGATGAAAGCTACTTATCTTTTAATCTTCATCTTTATTAACACTTAAATTATGGGCAGTTTGTTCACCTTTTCCTCAGTTTTTGCATGGCAGCCTCATAAGTAAAAGCGTGCAGGGCCATAAAACATGCACTCAGGGAAAACTTAGGAATTAAGATGCCCAACCTGTTAGCTGTACAAAAGCAAAATGGGGTTATTTTGTTGTTTCAAATACGACTGAAGAGGAAGCTGGCACCCTACAGTTTGCTGTTGCTAACAAAAAAAACCCCACAATGTTATATGGCCACAAAATTATTTTTTTCCTAAGTGTGCAACAGAGGATATGGCTGCCAGTGACTGGCAGGAGAGAGGAAAGGGGAAGAGCAAAAAGATTCTCATGCTGTCTTTTGATAACACTTTACTGAAGAATTTTAACCACAAAGACTGCAAAGAAACCATGGCTAGTTCTGTGAGGCTGTTTAGTGTTTGCCTGATGAGCAGAGATGGCTTAATTTGGGTCAGGCAATACCTCCAGCTGTCCAAACCTACCTGCCATGGGAACACTCCAGAAGTTCCTAAATCAACTCCAAAATCGACCTAAATCTGTGGCAATTTACCAAACTGAGCTGTTCTCCCTCATCAGTCGAAGCCTTAAGGGATCATCCATCATTCTCCACCATCTTAAGCCATCCCAGTACGTTCTGAGTGTTGCCATAAGTGACAAGCTTAGATGGATCAGCATGGAAACCCAGCCCCAGATGAAAGCTGCTGGATTTCAGTATCCAGCTCAGTGTCCATCCAGCTTAGCCATCCATGTTTATTAGGTAAATTGGAGCCCACAACATCTGTATATAATGGAAAAGATGACAGAATACTCCCTGGCAGAACAAAAATAGCACAAAAGCAGGAATCTCTTCTCACAGCTCAACCACAGAGTTGCAAAAGACCTTGACTCGGTAAATCCAGACATGTTTTAAATAGGACAATTTGCAGACAGGACTGAGAGACTATAATGTATCATCCAAAATTTAGATCCTTTTCTATTTTAGCATCTGAGAAACAATTTTAAAAGGTGACCAAATGTCTTCAAATTCTACTTTGGTATTAAAACCAATTTGGCATTTGGCAACTAAGGTGACTTACTCTGTTTTAATAGCTGCTTTGCAACAGTATAATTGCAATACTGTAAACCTACCTTTGCAATCTGATCAAACTTCCCAAAAAGCTCATTCAACATCACTACAAGTTCCTTAGGAGAGCAGTCACTGGCAAGGCGAGTAAATCCTACAATATCTGCATAAAGAATGCTAGACAAGAGCAAAAGGAAAAAACAGGATAACTGAAATATGAAGATATGCCAATTCCACAGTCTGCATAAATATTATAATGCATTTAATAGGAAGCATCTCTCTTTGGAAAGCAACTCCAGAATCAAGGGTTCACCTATCTCCACTGATTTAGAAGACGTCACACCAGTTCAAGACACACTTTCTTCCCATACCAGGAAAGAAGCTCACTTCAGCCTGTAGATCTACCTCCAAATTTTAATTTCACAGGACCATATGCACTGTTAAGACACAGCAGCTTATATTAATACAATTACTTCTAGAATTCCCACTTACCTAACATTTTGATGTCTTTTTACATACAGACTGTGGAAGTTGTTGTCATGCATTTGCCTATTATCATTAGTCTCTTTTAGTCTCTCAATGATTGCCAACTTCATTTCCATAGAGATATGAGCTGGCAGGATGGATAAAAGCAAATTTTCCTAAAAGGAGAGGATGAAAAAACAATTATGAAAAATTATTAACACAGTAAATTTGAAATGGTAGAATTCTAGTGACTGAAGATTATTACCAAAACAAACAAAAAAAAAGGGGGTTATTCAAATAGCTTTTGAGTAATGCATGGCATATTTTCCAGAGACACTTATAAGCAGCATATACTTTTTTGTTCTCAAAATTATTGATATTAAAGTTATGCAAGGATCTTGCATACTTTTTCTTCTGTTCCTTGTGATCTAGATGTGACATCTCTCTGTAACCATGAAACACAAAAAATTCCAGTATTCAGCACTACAATTTCTGCATAAATCACATTTGATTTTGTCCACTTATCTCAGTATTATGTTGTCATTGTCTCATAAAGCTGCTGTAAAAGTTTATATTCTGTAACTAATAATCTATCCAGTATTAAAAACCATCATAAATTCTCAAATGCTGCAAAAGCAGCATCAGATTAAAAGTGTCAACAACGTGCTGCTATGGCTTAACTGAACCAGGAAGCAATGCCACTGAAACGAAGCCCTTTGAACTGAGTGAGAACACAGACTCCTCAAAAACACTGCCATTGTTTGGCTATTCGGGGCACTGTTTTACACTGGCTTCCACTTAAAAGCCCATTCTTCAAAGAAGACCTTGGTAAGCTGCTGGGCAGAAGAGGAAGACAAAAAGAGAACACTTTAACCCAGGCAGGGCTCTTCCACCGCAGGCACAGAGACACCACAGAAGAGGAAATGTTGCGTGGAGCAGCTACGAGCAGGAACTTTTTCAGACGGCATCGACGTCAAGGTCAATACATTGTGTAACTGAGTAAAAGGCTGTGCCTTTGGACCAAATCTTTGTCCCATTTTTCTCAATACCTTACGCACCAGTGTGCAGATGGCAGTAAGCTGGGTTACTTAACCACCCAGAGTGCCTGCCACCAAAAAGAAATACCTTGGGATCACAGTGGGAAGAAGTAGTCCCTGAGCATCAAGTACTGGCCTACACCAGGTATTTGTGTAGTTTGGTTTGAGACTGCCCTCAGAAACAGAAACACCTCCTTCTCCTCTTCTAGCATTTTAGTACCGGGAGAATCAACCTTGGGGAACAATTTAAACTGACAGCAGATGCCCAGTGAATATAGCGGGACCCCTGGAGGCAGACACATTACACAGTTCTCAATGAAGTGATGAGGAACCCTGAACTGCTGTTCTTACACCTTTTTAACAGAGAAAAAGTGGGTGGCAAAAAGGATGCTCAATTTGCTTTACAAATTGCAACACGGATGAAAAGAAAGCTTGTCCATAAACTTGAGCACATTTACACTTCAAAAAAGCAGCCATTAAAAAAGGAAACAAAACCAAAGCCCTAAACACTTGTGGAAGTTACCACATTGACCAAGAAATGAGAGCACACTGCCTGCATAAGGTGATCCATCAGATGCTTCCCTGGCGGCTGCGTGGGGAAACTCTGCCAGGACTTTCATGCAGATTTGCCACCTCAGCTCACAAGATTAGCATCAGGAACAGATTGCACTAGCAGTGTGATTTTCTTCTTTCCAATTTGATCAGGTCAGTCACTTTACAATCCCTTCCTTTCATCTAATAACTGGTGGGCCAAGAACACTGTACACATCAGCCTTCTACATTGCTGCTCTTAACCCTACTTTATACCTGGATAAAAGAAGAAAGGTGCTTCATATTTTCAGCTTTGATACCTCTCTACATTGCTTTCTCAGTAAGAAATTAATGTTCCTTGATTATTCTTTAAACACCAGTGGAGTTTATGGAAATAAATTATTTATTCTCAAGTACTGTAATCTATTATATGATTGTTTTCTCCCTTAGGGTCCAATTTTCTCCTTTTAGCAAAAGAAAAATTATTTGTGAGACAAGAAAATATAAGAACAAATAATACTTTAGAATTCAGACCAAAAAAAGGTGACCAAGGGAAGCATAAAACTAACTGCTGAAATTACAAGTAATTTCAGAGCGTTAAGGATGTGTTCTATTAAGTTACCTTGGGCCCGTCCCAGGAACAGCTTATACCAGGAAAAAAGTAACTGACTGGCAATTATATTCCTGTTACAAAATACTGTGATTTTCATATAGACAGCTTCCTCCCTTTAACTTCCTTCTTTTGTTACCAATGGCACAACTTTTATTTTTGACACTAGGTGGGTATCAGAAAGATAGGACCAAGCCTTCCAACATGCATTAGTCACCCATCCCATGAAATTATACCAACTTTGGAAATTAAAATAAACGGTTCATAACATTAATTAGCTCACTCACTTGTTGCCTCTTTTCAATCTTCAATTTCATTCGGACCTGGATGCACTTTAATGTGTATCTATACAAATCCCACGAAGCAACCTGCATTTGGCGTTTGTGAAATGCCCCCATCAAGTTACCACAAAGGAAAATGACAGCATTGGCAAGTAGCTGCACAAGAAGAAAAATATTTACCTGCTGCAGAGCAGACATTGACACTTCACTAATACACATACTAGTGCCATAAAAATAATCAACACCCCAGCCTGCCTGCCGTTTCCTCCTACCCTGTCACCTAACAAACCACAGTGTTACAATTAGCCAGGATGTACCTGGTAAATATAAGCTAACTTTCACAGTCACAGGCATTGCTGTATGACTATACAGTAAAATAATGAAACAAAGTTCTGCTGTATCGTTTAACATCTATTTTCAGGTCCCAGTGCTCGTTTTATGGAGAAACCAGTCTACAAACTCCTGCATCAGCATGCTGTGGGAAGTCTGGCACACACCTGCACCAAATGAGCTGGGGTGCTGCTTTGAACACACCCTGTTAATAAGTGCTGGGAACCCTGAAAGCACTCAGCAGCACTGCCTGGCCCTGCTGAGAGCCCAGGACAGCAATGGCCCTTTTGATCCGCCCTGTGGGCAGTGCCTGATGAAGTTCGATAGACCCACCTGAAACAGCAGAGACTGGGACTGTGACAAAGTCAGGCACAGTTTTAATAACTTAGTTTAAAAATGTAACAATCCTGCTTTTTCCACTTAAGTCAGAAAACCACAATGCATTATAGATTTAAAAATTTGCAGTTTTATGAAAAGTTCAAGCTTTTTGGGCCCAAGCTCCAAATCCATGATGTTGAAACATCCATGTAAAAGTTTGGAACTTTTCTAAACAGAATAGTTTAGTTGCCAATAGCAAATGGTAATATGACTAGGGTATTTAATTACTTAACCAAGTGGTATTTCCTTACCTGAAATAGATAGGATTCCATATTTTTCTGAGAAGTCATGCTTACCACAGTGCTTAGAACAATAATATGGGAGAGAGCAGAAAGAACACTAATTATGACAGCACCTCGCATTCCAAAGGGTAGCATGGTATAAACTGTGAAGATCATGAATAGAAAGAATGGCACCTTGGGAAAAAGAGAAGAAAGAAAAAACAAACCCACACATATATATTATTAGGTGTCTCCCAAAAATCACTACAGAAAAAGAAGCAAAGTAGCAGGATTCTTGCTCACTTTCAGGCTGAACAATTAAATATTGATATTTCAAAAGCACAGTTAAAAACCATAAGCACAGTGCTAGTTCTAAGACTTTTGAGAGAAAAAATTGGCAATTTCATAGACAGATTCGTAGACAAGACTGTTTAACCTATAATTTTTTCAGCTCTCCTCGCCCTTTATCCTGAATTTATCCATTACGGCTGCAGATGTACTTTGTACTCCCACGTCAGGAACAGTGTGTTGCAAGGATGGCAATAAGGAATAGAATCAGATTTCTCACCTTCTCCAAGTTATTGTTCTAATTTTAACGTCACCCAATCACATGTGTATGTTTACCTTGTGTTTGATAAAAACCAAAAACCCAATCAATACTTCCTGGTGCTGACACAAGAGAATAACCTTTATTGCCACTGACTGCGTATTTAGCTGCACAGATTTCACAAAGTGCACAAATGGCCACTAAACTTCAAGGGATCAGTAGGAAGGCTTTTAATATTTAAATCCATATTTATAGATTTGTTACAATTGTTAGTTTATGTATATGGAAACTGACAACCCTGATCAGAGGAAAACATTGCAGTATTCCTGACTCAGCTCCATCTCATCACGGCAACTCAGTTTGTGCCACTCCAGACAGGACCTTCCTTTGAGGAAGTCTCAGGGCCCAGTCTGCACTTAAAATGTTTTGCCAGAATAGTTTGATTGGGACAACAGAACAAACAAACAGGCAAATAAAATTTTTCATTTGGCAAAAGGAATCTTTCCCTGTTCATCTTTACTATTTTAGTCTAATTAAAAACATTTTTTTCTGCCATACTTACAAGTTGTATCATACAATGCTCTGAATGCTGTGTGACAGTTTTATAAGCATGGACAAGCAAAGGCCAAGCCTGTATTTAAACAGTATCTTTAATTACTGATTCATAACAAGGTGAAAGTCTGAAATTAATCTATTCACTTCTACTTTCCAAACTAAGATGTCCTTACATTTTAGACTTAAAATTAATATGAATGATTACCACATGACAACACCACATTGTCTTGCAGCAGCAAAACTGAATCTTGCTTCACTACATATTTGTATTTCTAGTTTAGTACAGTAACTTTGGGGGCTTTGCCTAAGACAATAGCTGCTTCCTAAAATTAAAAATACTGCACGGCAACTCTAAATGCACAGTGCTGGATCCAGACCTTAATGCAAATCAGATTTTGGTTGTTTAACTAGTAATTTATAAGTTTCTTTATTGAAATAAAGAAGGGAAGGGGAAGAGTCAGTAAAACAAGACAAAGAGTAATTTTTATTTAATTAAAAACTCTTCTGCTTGCATTATGAGAGCTTAGGAGGAGTTTCCTACAGTTTATGATATTTTTGGCTTCATGAAATCACCCATCTTCTGATCAGAGATAGTAAGCAATGAACTTTAGCCACACCCAGCTATGCCAGGATATGTCATTAATTCTCATTGTTCCCTTCACCTCTCCCACTGACTTAAAAACGTGCTCCCTAGGGCACACCCAGCTCTGGAGTCCTTCATACATTTCTTGAGCACTTCTTTGACCCATATACATAGTAATCAAGATTTAGCAAAAATCTTAAATGAAAATACAATTAATTTAAAACTTGAAGATTTAATTCCCACATAGATTTACACAGTTATTTAATTTTCTCAGCTGAACTGTATTTTCACTATAATAAAGAACACAAACTAAGATTTATTGTAATAAATCAGTAAAAACAGTTTAGAAAAATGAACCTAAATCTCACAAAAAAAATTTACAACATTATAACATTCCAAAGAAATAAAGCATACAAACACATTCCTATATACTACCAGTTCCATTTAAGTACTTGAATGAACATACATACCTGTTCCCACAGCTGATAATCATTTTCTTTTTCAAAAAGAGATACATATCCCACAGTTAAGAAGCAAATCCAAATCATCACTCCAAAGAATGTTATCCATCTTCGAAACAGGGACTCAATACATAACAGTAAGTACATGACTGCAAATATGACCAGGGCAGCACACACTGCAATAATGAAGGCAGGATGAGAGTGTGATTCCTGCAAAAGCAAAACAAAGTGTTACAGTGGTCCAAATGTCCCCTTTTGAAAAATGAAAAATGCATCTATACTGTCCTGGAAACAGCTTGGATACCTTTCAAATATGCTAACCTGAGTTCCTAAGCAGACTAGCTGTGGCAGCATTAACATTTTCTGATATTCACTCAGAGATTATATATTAAATACTATTCTAGATCCTCATTCTACTCAAGTTTCAGTAGTCTGAAACTAGTAGAAACTAGTAGTTCAGTGGGGCTGGCTTGAAGAACACTGCATTTCTTTACAGAAAATCATATTGCACTACACAACGAAAAAGTCTTTAAGCCACATCTCTCCTATGCCTACAAGACCCCTGCTCTTTGCTAACTACCTACTGATTCAACAGATCAAATGCTGTATTGGGAGATTCCTGTTGCGTATCTAAAAATCTTTAAAAAAACCCATCCCCTCAGGAATTCATAACAAATCACTATAGTATTTTACATTTCTGAGACAATTCTAAAAAAAAATACGAGAAGTGCAGGACATTTAACTTATGTTCATGTTCCTTCCTTGGCTCTTTTACTACTTATTATCATAGCTAACATTTAACACAGTTTATTATTTTTTCATAACATATAGAAAGGAAAAAACAATCCTTACAGTAACTGTGCATATGCCTGACAACATTGTCTCTTTTCTTCCCATCCCTTCAAAAACATGCAGAGCATTCCATTCACAATTATTTGATTTCTTTCAGCACTTCAATACCATGTGGCTCAGAATATTATTTAGCCAAAAATGTCTTACACTGATTCCTCACCACCTTTGAAAACACTGAACACAAAGAAAAAAAAGTATACTCACATCAGTAATAAAGAAGATGATGATTAGAGTAGTCCAGAAGATGATTGCAATGAAGAGCAGCAGCAGCAGGAGGGGATGCTGCTGGCTTGTGTAGCGGTACTTCTCATAGAGTGGGTCTGATATCCTGCAGTCATCATTTTCATTGAAGAAGTATTTACCTTTAGCTGGCATTTTCCCCCAGGTTGGTCACTATTACTCTCAGTTCCCAGTGCACACAATAAGTCACAGCTGAAGATACTGCTTCAAAGAGTTTTGTCTTCTCACTGCTGCCTCTGTGATCTTCAGGCACACCGAGTAACCCACGTTCTCTTGTTTTACTTCTCATGAGCATTAGTTCAGATTTCCAATGCAACTGAAAGCAAGAATTAGCCTCCCCAAAACAACAGGCAATTCATCATCAGCTCTACACATGAGTCTCCAGATCCACTTGTAGGAATTTTTGGCAAGAGGGATTTTTTTAATTACTATTTTGCAAGTCTCTAACTCATGTCCATAAGGTTGAATCTCACTTCCTGGGATGAACTCTGCAGAGAGACAGTACATTAAAGTGTTCAGTTAAGCATACACAATGTTCCCCAAGGCCAGAGGGGGAAATAAAAATAGGTCATGCCTTAAACTCTTTACCTGCATGCCCTCACCAGTGAGCCAAAGCTGTTTGTTCTGGTGGGATGGCAGCCCAGGAGCCCCATGGGTGGGCAGTGGTGCCCAGCTCGCCAATGGCTGCTCTGCCCACCCCGACCGCGCCTTTTAACCACAATTGGAACATTTTCATATGTACATTTTCATATTACATGGGGTTTTCTTTCCTTTCAGCAAGTGACAGTTTTCAGGAGCATGTTGTATAACTGAGTGCTCACAACTCTTCTGAAGCTGTGCGTGTATATATTCCTCTGTGTGTGTGCATACATATCTATCTAAAATCTTCAATCACACTACACTTGGCGTTCTTTTTCAAAACATGCATCTTAAAAAATAAGAAATCCTTTTTTTTTATTCCTTTCATGCTTTAATTAAGGCATAGAAAATGAGAAAAAAAATACAGCTGTCCAAGCCAAAATTCATTAAACTTTTTTAAAAGATACTTAACACCTAGTTCCATATATTTTATTCCACTGTAAGTAATTGTGTTTCCAAGGCAATACATATGTTCTTTTAACAATGAACATTAAAGAGTGAACTGTATTGTTAAGCGCTAATGACCAATGTTCTTCTAATAGATTCATGAATTTAGTTCACAAAAATAGCAGGGGGATAAGATGGAGGGGAGAATGAAAAACAGCATTTCAAAAGTCTTATTAAAACTTGATTACAGGACCATGGCTTCTTTGCCACTTGACTGCCATCACCATGGTGTCCAAGGCCAGTGCGCCAAGGAGAAAGAACTCAATAAGCCTACTTTTTTTTTGGTGGGTTGTTTTATTTTTAGAAAAGCCAAAACTTAGCCAGCTATTTTCAAAAGGCACAATACTTAATTGCACACACACATTTATGCTGCACTCACACTACAACTAGGAAAAAGTTTCAGAAACCATACTGAGTGATTTTGCCTCTGCACGTAGAGCCAAACACTAGCATACTACCTAATTACTAATGGCCAAGCAGGCAAAACCAGATATAGCAATAGTGAGACTTGGGGGGAAGTCAACACTGGTAACACTGCCTGATGTGAACCACTATGTAACACAGGTGACAGGCTTGCTGTCCCAGTTCCCTCTAAAAGTGTATTTCAGAATAAAAATGCCAGTGAAAAAGTTCTTTAAGATACTTGCAGAAATATGATTTTGAGGGTAATTTTTATTATTTTTTATGAATTTTGTTAGCACCTCAAATTTTATTCTCTGGTCAGGTGACCATCTGTAACATAATGTAAATATTTGCGAGAGAGAGGTGATTTTTGCCTCCCAGTGATTCATGCAGCCCTACCTGTGCATACTCCAACGAGCAGAGAAGAAAGCACCAGACAGGAAAAATCAAGCTAATTTTTCTAGCAATTTGAAATAGAATCACATCAAATTCTTGCATTTCATAAGCGCCTTGAAGCCTCTGGCTGCAGAGGTTTTATTTCTCTGAAATAATACTGACGGAGCAAATGTCATGAAGCTCCAGGCTTCTCAAGGTGCCTTCCTAAATATATAGAGACTAAAAATTTGGCTCGAGTTCTTGTCCTGGTAACAACTAAAGAGTCTTGGCCCAACACCTCAGCTCTTTGGACCAGCAGCAGTTCATGATCACTATCCAGCAGCTCTTTGTTTCAGTTCTAGCAATATTTCTTGCTGTCTGGACAACTGTCTTGCCTCCAAAGGTCCCTAGTCTGCACTGCTTACTTGGAGCCAAAGCTAGGAGCTGCTTTCCTATGCACATCCATCCCAATTATCTCTTGGTCTCCCAGTTTTCACCTAGTGCTCAAGTAAGCAGCAGAGACCCATCAGCTCCCCCCTACCCCCAACATTCAGGCACACTGTACTGGGTCTTTTTTTTTTACATTTTCTTTTTTTAAAGCACTCTAGATCACATCAGCCCAAGGATGTTGATGCTTAGAGTAATTTCAGCACCTTTCTACCCAGCAACAGCCTGCACGGAGCAGTGAGAGGGCAGGTGGAGGAGGGATAAAGCAGAGAACACTGAAGGCATTAAGGGTCTGCTGCTCATCCCAGGGACTTCTCCCTGGAACTCTGGCACAAACAGCAGTCTGCCCCCAGGCAGTGCAAGGTGGAGCAGCAGAAAGAATGATGTGATACCAGATACAGAAGCCAGACTGATAACCAGACAGCTCTTGGGAAGGCTCTCCTTTTTTCTCTGTATTTGCAGAGCAGGAACAGTTTTCAGGTGGCAGCTCAGTCACAGGCTGGGGAGTGGATCTGGCAAACCTGCGCCATCCTGCCCACACCAGGATGTGTGGACAGACAATGATTCCATCTTTTTCCCTACTCTTGGAAGAATTATTCACAGTAGCTACTGACCAAGTTAATGCCTTTCCAAACAGAATCCAAGAATGTTGCGGTTCTGCTTTTAATTTCAAAGCTGCTGAAGTATTCACAAATGAACACATCCACAGTAGCCACCTGGATATTTTTTAAAGTATTTTTTCACTTAGCTGTTCATTTGCCAAGAACTCAATCTTGATCACCTAGAGGTGTCTGATTAGCAAAGAGCAGTCTAACCCTAAAATATTAAAACAAACCATAACGGCAAGAACCAAGTGAATTGATATAAATTGCCTATTCCTCACAATAACTGCTGCACAAAAGCAGGGAGAACCAGTTTTTCCATCTTTAACTACAGCACCAGACAGTACAGTTTATATTTTCTTCCCATCTTTTGTTTCACACAAATAACAGTGTTTCTGAAATTACTTTAGCAATTTCCATGCCAAGAATGAATGCTGACTGTAATTATCCATTAGCAGATATTAAAAGGGAATCAGGAATCTATAAACATCCAGTAGAATAATTGAAGGAGATTAGTAGATTAATCATGAATCTCAGGCAAAAATAATCTCCAGTCTAGTGGACTCCACAACTAATTCAGTCTAGGAAATGAACTCTAGCAATCCAAACATACACCACAGGAAATACCATTCATGTTAAAGACAACACTTCTTCCTTTTAGACTTTGCTTTCAAATGCTATCCTGCAGTCACCTTAGTTTTTTCTACTAATACAAAAATATTCAGCAGAGAACAGGTGTTTTTAATGATCTATTTGCTAGGAGCAGTTTCTTTACAAAGGTGAACCTTTTCTTATATA
Organism: Xenops minutus; assembly: GCA_035221455.1. Classification (NCBI taxonomy): domain Eukaryota; kingdom Metazoa; phylum Chordata; class Aves; order Passeriformes; family Furnariidae; genus Xenops; species Xenops minutus. The sequence goes on along the minus strand of JAWWEE010000018.1, from coordinate 8,088,065 downwards.
TATTGTGAAGGTTTCCATATGAAACTACACTTACCTAAATTGCATTTAATTTCTGAATACTTCCTTCTGCAATACAGAAAAATCTCCCTTACATTTATGTTCTATTTTCTTACAAAAAGTGAGCATGTCCACTTCAACACATCATCACTCAGAACTATACTTACATAAAAAAGCAATATGTAATTTGGAGAAGGAAAAAAAAAAAACCAAAACACCAACAAAGAAACCCTCAGAGAAATCCCACCACATGTCTAAGCAATCAGCAACACTACATCATCTAAGCTTTGCCCTTGAACATTGAACCATGGCAATGTTAGTGCTAAATATACTGCACAAAAAGTATTGAAACTGAACTTTTTTAATTCACATTCTTATTTCAGTAGATTGCTTCTTCTCAAAGTGTTTGCCCTACAATACAGCTCTGTCAGGATGATGGAGTGCAACAGCAGAGGTACCAGAGAGCTCTGGAGCTGGCCCAGGGTTTGGAAAGGAAAAGCAAACCACAAGTAGGAAAGGGAGGGCAGCAATGAGCTGTCGAACTGACTCATCACCTCTCACAGGTCCACAGCCTCAGAAAAAGAATATCAAGAACACCACTTCTAAAGCTGGGGGCCAGAGCAGGGAGTGTTGCTCATTTTAAAAAACACTTGTATTACAGGATGTGCTTGGAGGAAAGAGATTACAGTCACAGAAAGAAATCTCTGTGCTACTGATCCAGGCAAGAGAGAAATGGTGACAGAAGACAGCTCGGGAAACTGATTGGTAATTTAAGACTAGCTGACAAACCAAGTTAGTAAAAAAAGAAAGAATTCCCTATAACCAGATTAATGCTACTGAATTACATGGGAGGGTTTACTATTGCTCAAAGGTAGTTTTTATTGTGAAAACACATGATGGTTCAAGCAACGGATCTATTAGGCCTTATAATTAACAGCTGGGTCTGGCTCAGCGGGGCAGGGGAAGGACCAGGCCTTTTATAATCCTCGTTTGCAAAAGCAGCCAACTGCAGGGTGTAAAGAGATACATCACACCTGGTGGGAATTGAGCTGGGCTTTGCATCTTTCAAAATCCAAGGTGTGTGATTATGTCTTAGCTCCCCGACCCCCTGTCACATCTTACAGATAGATTTTTCTGACTTTAGTTGCTTTAAAATTGAACTTACAAAAGTCAATATTCCACTTACACTTTCAGTTTTCAGTGACCTATTTAAAATTCATGTCTTTGAACACAGTGTCCTCAGAAGCCAGCTTTTCATTGTGTAATTTCAGCTTAATGGTATAAAAAGCAGAGTGCTTGTGCAGTTATTGAAAGTAAAAAAAAAAACAAAACAAAAAAAAAAAAAAAAAAAAACAACAAAAAAAAAAAACAAAAAACAGAAAAAAAAACAAACAATATTAAGATATATAAGCTCCAGGAAAAAAACCAAAACAAACAAACAAAAACCAAACAAACAAACAAACAAAAACAAACAAAAAAACCAAAAAAACTTGAAACAGAACATTAAATTTGAGCACTAGGGGAAAAACAGTTTTCAGCTAAGGCAGGAATAGGGACAGAGCCTCTGTGTGTAAACCTCAATAATTTCTACCAGAATATTCCCATTTTCACAGAAATTAAAATTCCTGATATTTTCAGAACATCTATTTTTAAGGTGATGCCTTATCCTGGAAAAGGATTTCAAAGCAATATTAGTGGAGACAGACAGACAGTTAAAAAATGTATTGCACTATGGAACACTCTGCCTTTATTGAAATCAACAATAAGGGAAAAAAATCAAGAAAGGTACATTTGAACTGTCAAATTGTTTTTTTAGGCATTATATCATTGAGGTTACAGAAATACAGCATATAGCAAACAAAAATGCTCAGGATGACAAGTTTTCTTAGCTCAATATAATTAATTACAATAAAATCTCTTATTTATATTGCAATATTTTGAATATGCCTCAGATATTCTATTTCGGTAAAGCAGTCAAGAAGCACAGACTGCTCATGTGACAGAGCCAGAGTACTAGACTGTAACTGGACTCTTCTAATTATGACTAGATATGCCAAGAGATGTGGAAAAAGAATAATAAAAAAAAATTAAAATAAATCACTGAACAGGAGTGTAAGAAGCATCACATATTACTCTCATTTTTTCCTGTCTCATGTAGTTATTTAAGGAGATTGTTACAGTTCAACATAGAAATGAGTCTTTCCCACCTCTAGGGTAAATAGTGTATTTGCACAGAACAGGTGCAGCCATAATGTGGCACGGGACAAGGGCCACGCCATGGGAGGGAAGAAGATAAAACCTGTAAGATAAGAAATCACTTGCTATTTTGGTTGAGTCCAACTAAAACCAGGACAACAGAGGAGGAGGCTGCTCTACTTCCACACTACTGAAGTGAATAGAAACACATACGGGCACCTGAAACTCAATCAATGCACCAACAACTTAAGTTTCTTTGACTTCTTTTTGTCCCAGTCTCTAATTTTCACAGAACTAAGTATGTTTTTAAACAACTTTGCCAAATGTAATAACAAAAATGCAAGAGTGAACCACAGTGTAAAAACATCACTTGTGTCTACTGCCAAAGGCCAAAATTGTTGCTTCAATCTCAATTTCTGCTTACTCAACTCTCACCAAAGCAATCAAACCCACTGGCAATCTATCTTTGGAAATAAATCTTAGCACATGGCCAAGAGATGGACAACAGAAAGAACATGACTGTGCATCAGTACCTGGAGCAGTGCACTGCAGGGTGGTGTTACAGTACAAATATTTTTGTTAATGTATTAAATGCCCTTTATGAAAGCAAAGCCTTAATCTATTTATGAAACAAGGGGGAGGTAAGAAGGCAGATTAAATCCAATCCCCCCATTACTTAATGACTAGTATTTCAAGAGTAAGTCTTATCAAGTACATGCTTTAGAAATCTTATTTCTATATGCTATTTATTACGGGGGAATTCTAATGTTCCCCAAATTGAACTGTACAACATTGGTTACACCACCACATCCGTACTTCACAGCCAAAAAAACTAAAACTAACCCTGGCAATGAGGAAGTTCCCTCCCTTAGAGGTTAAATATTAAAAACATCAACAAGGAGGCAGACATTTCTAGGAGAAGCATTGTTTCTACATTCATACACTACCTCAGGACACGACAGTAGTCAAACACACACAATTCTTTTTTTTAACAGTTTTCCAAAATTTAGTATTTGGTTTAGGAAAGGTCCCTTGTGGACTCATTCTGAAATAAAAGAATGATAATGCACTGCAAACCTCTGAAATCTTGTGTTTTCAGCCTCACTAGATAGCAACACACACCAGAAAATTGTTAGGAGCTGTACACATGTTTTTCACTGCTCCACACAGCATTCCACATGAGCCACATGAGCCGTGCATTCAGTGAATGCCTGGGGAAGCCCTCTGGGATCCCAACAAAGAGAGAACCATGCAGAAGCAGCGAGGGCTTTCCAGTGACAACCAACATACTTCATGGGATGTTTTCTTCCATCCCAAGTTTTGATTATCTACTAAGATAATGAAATGTCTGAAAACAGTTTTAATCACTATCTTCTTGTTTCATCTTATCTTTCAACCTGCCATTTTCAAAGCTTTGTCTGACAGCCAGCTCTGTCAAACTGTTCCCAACTCCAACAGGCTACTGGAAACCTTCACCTTGTAAAGCACTGACTCACCAGGGAAAACATGGCTATCTCACCTGGCACAGCCAAAATGAAGCAGACACTTTTAAACTAAATTTTCCTTAAGCAGTTTTGTCCATTGGATTTGCTGATACTAAGCCCTGTTAACTAGTATTAAAACAGGACTAGCTAATTCCAAACCTGAAACAACACAATAGACAGAGCAAATCTTTAGGATATGGCAAAAGTCACTTTCCTAAAAAGCTATGAAGTTACTGCCTCAGAACAACATGAAATTCACAGAAGAACCCTCCAAAATAGTGAGGTATGCACCAAAACCCTAGTGGGGGTTACCACTGGTCAGCACCCAACCAGTCCTCAGGGCAGTGTGTTAAATCATGACAGCAGCCCTTGAGAAAGCACTTTTTACCTGGACTGTAATGCTGAGCTGTCACAGCACATTACTCCAGGCTTTTGTGGACCTAAATCTTACTGAGACTACTGATAAGAGATGTATGTTTGCTTACCATTACAGGCCACAGGATTCACTGGGAGAAGTTTTATTTCTCCACTCCACTGTGGTCTGCTCAGTCCTTTTGAAGTTCCTGCAGCAGAGTGAGTGCAGCCCACTCAGGTATAATCCTTGACATTAAATCTTTTGATGTATCACACACAGGAACCTGCAACAAGACAGGGAGTCTTTACTCCAAGGACCACTGTCAGCATTAACAATGCTTCTATTTGTTCCCCTCATAGTTCACAGGAAAAAAACCCTACTTGATCTCCATCTCTACGTACTATGAACCTTTACTCAGACAATCAATAGAAGAAAAAGTATTTAATTACACTGTGGCACACTGCAGCATGGATGCAACCTGATTGAAACACTAAATGGTGGATGGAAATATCTGAGAATAAGACTGAAGCCTGATGAGAGGCATCATCTTTATGTTAACTGATCCCAATGCTTTTCAAGCAAAGCCTCTGACAGCAAACGATGCTCTGCTAAAAATGTTTTACTAATTTCATAGCATTATAGATAAAGAAAGCCCTAAGTTCTTCAGTAAGTTTTATTACACACAAGATCAAATATCAGCAATTGAAAAAACACCTTAAGAAGAGAAACTGAAGTAAAAACAATGTATAATTCAAAACAGCATAAAATATTGCAGATCAGCAAACATGACAATACGGGAGGAAGACCAGAAAAAAACCCCCAAAACAAACAAAAAACCCAAACAAAACCCCCAAAACAAACAAACAAAAAAATCCCTCCCTGCACCTCGCAAGTCTGGATAAAGACTTTTTACTGCTAGTATGGAAATTATGAGATTCTGCCACTATATTTGCTTGTCTTGGAGCACAAGAAGGGCAGAAATGCACATTCCTAGGATGCTGTGAACAGAAGATTGTGTCTCCAGGCAGGCAGACGATCAGAAAACGTGGTCAGGTGTTATCCTTGAACCCAGTGCACCAGCTGTATCTAGTAGGGAAATTCATACCATGCCTAAGAGCTCTTGATTTATTTTCCTCTCTTCCTACTTTATCATCTTCATAAGCATTATGGGTACAACCAGTTAGATGTGACGAGCTGCCAAAGAGGTTCAATACCTGAGCACAATCCCAGGCACCAGCAGGAGCCCTGGGTGCTCACTATTCATTGCTGGAATCCAGTACATGCTCACCAGGGGCAGCAACCAAGAAGAGGAGTAAATGGTTATACAGCAGTGTTGAAATAATGACACTGGGCAGCGGTTTACTGGTGTTCATTTGGGAAAACGAGGAGGATGCCCAATAGTTAGAGTGTCCCAGAAATTTCATAATACTTTTTAGAAAAATAAACTATAATAGCTTTTAAAAATCATCCCATTTTAATGAAGGTGCTTAATCGTTGTAATTCATACTTACAACACACCAAGTTGATCTTTAGAGAAGTAAGGCACAGACTATACCAAACTGACAAAACATTTTTTTTTATTTTATTTTTAAAGGATGTGCCTAAAACCATAAACTTTGCCAGAGCCCCTGCTAAACAGTTGTATGCAAGATTCCCTTCAGTTACAGAGAGATCAAGCTGCTGCTCCACTAGAAGTGTTCTGGGGATCAGGCCCTGGGAACAGTATCCTTCCTATCATACACAGACATTACAAACAAGGATAACACCTGGGAGAAATACTTCACATCCAAACGTAAAGGGAAGGGAGTTAAAAAAGAAAGATTCTCTCTGTATTTGTAACTGAAGCTCCTCAGAGGCACAAAGACCAGTCTGCCGATAAGCAGCAAGTTTCCGGCAGTAAAGTGATACACAAAGTACTTTGAGCCATTTTTTGATCTGCAAGACTGACAAGCCTCTCTGCATTCAGCACTAACCACAGGCACCTATTTCCCTAGCAACAGCTTGTGGGGCACTTTCATTTTGACTGAAGAACATTTAACCAGGTACATTATGAGCCCTGCACCTTGCTGCTACAGCAGCAGGTGCTTTTCACACCTACCAAATTGTTATTTGTGTAGTGTTGAGCCGCTGGATCGATGCCGCATCTGCAGCACAGATTTGCCTTATTGTTTTTTTGGTGGTTTGTATTTTTGTTTTGTTTTTTTAAACTATCTGAACTTTATTAGGCTAAAACTGGTCAAAAGTGAAAAAAACCAAAACCCTACAGTATTAAAAAAAAAGGTCTTCCTCCTTAGTAACACTTCTATTACTATTTTCCAAATGTTTCCTTTAAGTCTGGAGTAGTAGAGCACACAGAAGAGGAGGATGTGACAACAGTTCTTGATTAACTTTAGGGAGACTTAACTAGCTCCAAGAAACACAAATTTCACATTAACAAACTCCATGACAGAAGGATAGATTGTTTCTGTAGTATGAAATCCCAGACTTACAATACTTCACCAAACTTAACACCTTCGCAAAGACTTGCAAAACTGTTTCATTCTTCCCAGTTTTATTTAAGACAGTCAGCAGCATATGGAATAAACTGAAAATCCAGAATTCACTGCGGCTATGGAAATTATACAGAAGCTTAAAAAAAACATTGATTTTGTTTGCCTCCTTTTTCAAAAAAAGCCCCCTTCACCTTTTGGTGCAGTTATGAGATATATTGTATTCCCATCAGTAACTTAATTTTGTCAATATAAATAGAAATTGAACTGATGACTAGCTTAAAGTTTATTTTACTCAGAAGCATCCAATACAGTCTGTTGTAGAAATATAAATACTCAGGAACCAAAAAGAAATCAGAACAAAGCAAACAATATTAGATAAAACTGGCACTACTTCCTCTCCCACCCTACCATCAAAACTACATTGAAAACCACAAGAAGAGTCAAGAGTGTATCAATTTCTCCTATAAAAAGGGTTTTTAAATTTCTAAACTACAGCATGAAGGAGCATGCTGACTGTGCATGTTACAACTCACTGAACTGCCTTCAGTTCCCATCTTCCTCTTACCTCTTGCTGCATTTGAACTTGGCTACCCCTGTCTTATAAACTCACATGAAATCACTGGGTTTTTACCAAAAACCCAAGAACATGATTTCAATGACCACATCCTGTGGTTAGAGCATAATAAATTCCAGAGTTATTTCTCGCCTGTAATCCCATATTTCCATTCTGCACATACAAATTCTCCAAACCTTCTAAGGGCCTAAGTATGCAAAGGACAACTGCTGCGGTTAAAGCAAAGAACTCAGATCCATTTTCTAGCTTTTAGCCCTCCTACAGATTTTCTGCTGGCTGGCTCTGAGTGTGTGGTATCCCCTTTTTCTCTCCCAAAGGAACTGACCTAATACCAACATTCACCCACAAAAAGTGCCAACAAAATAAATGAATACTCACGAGACATTTTAGGAATACAGTAGTCCCAAGCTTATATAAGACACAAATAATTTTGGACTCTATCATCTTTGCCGGCACTTAAATATTTTGCTGGACTTTAATCTCATACTTCCAGAAACTGATATCATTCCTGGAGGAGGATGCCTTTTCAGCTGTGGCAGGAAGCACAATGCTGGGCTTTAAATATCACATAAAATAATAATGAAGTTATTGTATAATTGCATTATATTTTTAAAAATAAATATATAATCAAATAAGAATGCATGATGTTAAGGACAGCAGAATGCCCATCCTTCAGCTCCCACTGACAGACATGGTGGTTACAAAAACATCACAGTGAATCAGTGCTGAAAAATTCAGTTACAGAAACAGGGATGGGGGAAATCTTCCATTTAACACCAGTTTTTTCAGTAGCAAACGAAATCTGTATTTCTGAGCAATGGCAGGACAGAACAGTGGGTGAAATCATTACGTTCCTTCCATTCATTTCACGTGGTTGTAACAGCAGCACCACTCTTTTAGGCCCCATTCAAGCTGACACATGCACCCCCACCACTTCCTTATTGCTAAGGTACAGCTCACTGCCCGAGCAGCAAAGCCTGGTATAACGGGGAAGGGCCCACGTGTGAAGTGAGAGATGCGAGCAACGTGTTCAAGTATCTGCTACAGCAAATGTGTGTTTATTCATAAATCACCATCCTCCCTAGACACAGAGCTTCAGTCAGTTTAACAGAAATCCAGAGAGGAAAGTTTTGCTGCTCATTTTAAAGAGCCAAACCCACAGGCTTTGGCTATGGCTCTTCACCAGGGGCATCTCCAGTAATATCTGCTCAACAAGTTTCTCCTTTTCCTCTTCCTCCCCACCACTTGCTCCTATCTTGTCACCACACCACACCATTCTTTCAGTATGTGCATGCCATCATTCCTAGATCTACATGCAGTGAGATCAGCCCAAAAATATCCACTTGTCTCTCCTAGGTTTTGTTTCTTTTTGCCCAAGAGGCAGACGGGGTCAGTGACTGTGCAGCCTGCACAGCTGAGAGCATTTGGCTGCGGAGCAGAGGCTGGGCAAGGAAGGGACAGCGGGGACGTGCTCCTTCACCTTAAAATGCTGCTGCAGCTGATATGGGAAGGAACTGTGCTCCCACATGTGCCCTGAGACGAGGGACAGCCCGGAGAGATGCCAGGCAAGAGGCAGCAAGAGATCAGCTTGTCGGGGAAAACAGACCTTTGCTAAGCAAGTAGTCAGGGTGGTCTGTAATTCTCTATTTTAACATCCGACAAAAGCCATTAACAGTTTAGTTACACAAAGTCCACAACCTGCAGGAAATAATCAAGACTGTAAAGAACAGGGACTAATAGAGATATGCAAGCAGGGAAGACTCACCCCAGTCAGACTGGCTCAGTCCATCTCTGAAAACTGAAGCTGTGAATGAGGAGATCCAAGATGCTTTCCCAGGCTAGGGAGGAGAGTGGTAATTGCATCATTTTTCTAGATGAGCAGTGTCAACGATTTAGGCTGTGAGTCAGTACTGAGCCAGTCAATGCCCTGCGGTGGTCCCTGGGGCCCTGTGCTATTAGAAGTGATGACTTTCACAAGAGGCTGCTGAGCAGGATCCAAGCAGACTTGCACTTATTAAAGAAAGGAGAACTGCTACTTTATTTTTTCAGTAAGAGCAAGAATATACTGCCAGTACTTTGGGCAACTTCCAGCAACCAGATTACTGTTAATGTCCAGAACACTTTCCACTTTTGTCTGGGAGCCTCCAAGATGAGTAAATAAAACCTCATGTACTCATTTCTATCAACATTTCACAGAAAGAAAAAGCCAGAAATAAATCACTTGCTAGAATCACCCTGTGAGCACTACTCACATCTTTTGACTGCCTGGTTTATACTTCCACCACGAAATCACACTTCAAGTTTGCTGCCTAAAAATCTAGTAATTTCATGTGGAGAAAGAACAGTGCTCTTTCCTTCCAAATTAAAAGTGCATGGCAAGAGGTACACCAAAATTATCTGTATTCAAGGGCAGGAAATAGGAGAGGAATAATTAAGGGAGTTTGCAGATAAAAACAACTATTTGAAAAGATTAACTCACACTTTTAGGCAAAAGGGAGTTAAGCACACAAACTGAAAAAACAGCAATCATTTTGTGACCATTTTGCAGCTTGTAATGCATGTTTTCTATCTAGCACACCTTCCACAGATTAATCTCAAACGCAAGTATTTTTGCATTTGATTACCAGTCTCGAAACACTTTTGAGTTCCCAGTGAGAAAGAAAACTAAACCCCAAACATTTAAATGTGTGTAGTGTTTCTGAAGTAACATAATCCTCAAATATTTACAAATACAAACCCCACACACTAACACTTTACTCCTTTTTGTTGGTTTTAAATTAATTTCACTGACTTTCACAAACCTTCACTATGAAGTACCATGGTGCTTGAAAATGAAAGTATCTCAAAAGGCAAATTTTAACAAATTAAGCAGAAACCACTGAAATACAACATAATGCACAATATGACAAATCCTGTATTCATATCTATCATTGAGTCAACCCACTTTATCCAGAAGCTAACACCCAAATGGCAAGGAAAAACATAAGCCATATGCAAACCTTCAGTGACATTAACCATGCATAAAAACAGGCAAATCTACATTTTTAGGTACTCTATATATTACACACAGACATAAAAATGCTGAAACATTTATTTAAATCATAAAACACTGGTTTGCAACCAGACTTCTACTACTTTATCACCATGCTAAGTCTAGGCCTACAGACACTGCAAGAAGTCAAAAATGAGGAAGGGAAGGAAACAAATGTGAGCAAAAAATGTCTGGTATGTATTTTTGTTAAAAAGTTCTGATCCACTGCTTAAAATTACTGTAAGCAGTTACTGTATTCACACACATATATGTTGGACTATACCAATAATTTCATTACTGTTTCTCTGTTAAATATTAATATAAGCATATACAAGTACAAAAAAACCCAACCAAACAAAAAACAGATGACAAGTTGAAATTAAATACAAGAAAACAGCCAAAACTTACGTCTCAAAACATTCTAGTCACTCCACAACATTTTTACAGACTCAACTGCTTGAATGTGTTCAGTGACAAGCATAGAAAAAGGCATTCTATGTCTTTCACACACACTCCCAGCTTTAGATGGAGTTCAAAAAAGGTGTGTGTGGGGGATAAAAGATTTGCAAGAAATGTGCAAAAGTTCAAGTGATGCTAAAAACCCCAAAAAAATCAGTGTGCTAAAAGAGAAAAGCTGTCCTATTAGGAAACATACTGTACACAGTCAGTAGCAGATACCAAGCACAAATACAGCATTAAGAAAAAATTTTTATATTTAGATACTGGACAGGTATGATGAGCACAGAAACCAATATTCACTGACCTCTCCAAAAACTCTGATTTATGAAATCCCAATTTCTTTGGCAGGATGACACACAAAAGAAGTAAAATAAAGTAAAACTGAAGCTGAAAACCAAGCCTCCCAAATACCAGAGACATTTTACATGTACTAGAAACACTAGATGTCCTCTTTACCATCATCACAGTTGAAATAAATCTGTACTGTGAACAAAAAGGAAAGACTCAGGTCACCCAACAATAAACAAAAATTAAGATTTACAGAAAATTCTAATCATGACAGCAAATATAATAATTTATACATCAATTCTTTTAAGTGGCATTAGATTTTATCAATGTCCCTTAAAGTTTCCTCCTTTGGCTGAGGTAAAGCATGGAAGTTAGCACAAAACCAGTTTCCCAGTGGGATTCTGATCATAGCCATGTGTGAGTGACCTCCTCTGGGCTGATACAGATTGGCCAGAGGTCTGATGCTCCCCCCCTGCAGACAGGGAGCAGCTCTTAGCCCGGTGACTGCTCCTCCTCCAAGAGCATGAGTGACTTCCCCAGTCTGCCCTTGCTTTATGACCCCACAGCAAGGATCAGGAGGAGGTCAGTCTAAGGAACAGGGATGATTCAGTGAATGACGCATCAAGGAACTCAGACTGCAGGTCAAGAAATCCCCAAGAAGAAAAGGCATGTTCTTATTCTGCCAGAAGTCAAACAAAAGAAATGCCAGGAAGCTCATCAATAAAAGCAGATGTTTGTGTCAGTACTCCTCCTTCTTGGTCAGAACTCAGTCTGGTGCCCAAACAAGCAAAGTGCAAACCCAAGGTAACTGCACCTATACAAAATCGTATGGCATATTCCAGAAGCATAGCATATAATCTTTGCCATATTTTCCTTCACTTAGTGTGCTTGAAATCTGAAGTTATTATTTCATTATAGGGAAATACGTGTAAAAAGACAGAGGCTCAAAGAGAATGCCTAGTTTGCTGACTTAGATAGGAAGTTATAAGAATGATTTAGCTCACTGACTTACAATGTTAGTATTTTATCAGAATATTAATGATAGCAGGTATTTTTAGTGGATCCTAAATCAAAAAACTGTGTTTCAACAAAGCTTTTAACACTTGGATGCAGAGAAAAACTCAACTTCAGCCAAAAGTAGACTAAAATTCATAAGGGAAGTGAAACATCACCTTACAGTTCTGAAATGCTGGTTTTTCTTTTTTTATAAATAATTCATAGCCAAAGGCTGTGTTTGGCAATGCTGCAAGGAGGGTGCAACAAGCCCCCAGGTTACTACTGTGTAAAAAAAAAAAAAAAAAAAAAAGGCTTGGCTTCTTTAAACAGAGAAAGGGCAGGTGAGTAAAACCTGCTGTTAGCTTTATAGCTATATAACCCATGCTGTTAGCTATATAGCAACATAGAAAAGAATTAACAAGAATGTAACAATAATGAATATCTTATGGGAATACAGGCAATGATCTTAAACAGCTTAGAACTAGAGAAAACTATATGTTCTTGGGATCCTTCTGACTCAAGTGTTACTTCTAATCAAAAGGCACACAATACAGTTTGTGTTCTACAAATCATCTGTCCAAATTAACAAATTATCTGGATTTTAAAGACTTTTTTTTTTTTAAAGGCTACCATGGCAAAGAAAACTATCTACCTAGTTACACAATTATTACCTGATCAATTATTACCTGATCAATTAAAACATGAGGATTAATAGCATGTAAAATCTCCCATAGTAACTGCCAATGTACAAACTCATAGTCTCCTGTAAAGCAAAGTAGAATTACCTGTCTCACATTTATCTTATGCAGGATAACATTATACACAGGTAATAACCAAGGCATTTTAACTTGCTCCCCGGCAACATTTTGTGCAGTCATCCTCTTAGGTCAGAAAGCAGACCTGTTACCTGCCTGATTATTGCCTAAAAACTGGTGTGGCCATAACTGGCACGTTGCTCCCCTGATGTAAGAATATACATCTATGTTAGAAGATACACACACAGCCTGACTGTGGACACTGCTGGGGAAGGTGAGGAAACAATGCCATCATAAGCAGCTCTGCTCTGTAATCACAGATTCCTTATGACTGTCACAGGAGCCTAGATATGTACTGTGAAGTTCAGCTGGACATTACTAACACTCTTTAAACATAACAGTCCTTTGTTCGGCAAGGGAACAGTTAGGAAGGGCTGGTTGGATGGCACTGCATGGAGGAAGGAGCAGTGCTGAGCTTCCTCTGCTGAATAAGACACCAATAAAGACCATCCACAATTACCCAGGCTGTTCCCAGCAGAACAGGTGGTTTAGTGCACGTAAAAACCAGTTTTTCAGGTCTGAACTCAAATTGTGTGGTAACCATGCAACAGACCACCCAAGGGTTTGTGACTGACCGGAGTGTCACAGGGCAGCAGAGGAAACAGCAAGAGAATCAGAGCCTGCTTGAATCCTCCTCGTGGAGCAAAGAAAAGCCTGTGCTGGGGGTGTGTGGTGGGACGTGAGAATGCTGGAGAGCATTGAGCAAATCCTAAAGAGGACTTCCAAGAAGAAAGATTCATGGAACAGTATGCTGGCTGTATGGTTTGGTTTGCAGTGACCTGCAATCGCCAGTCACCTGGAAAGCAGCTTTAAAAATTCCCCCCACAACTAGTTATATGTCTTGTGTTCCTAGCATTTGGGACTCCAGAGAAGTTTGTTTACTTCAAACAGACAGACTGATTTAAATGTCCAGGGCAGTAAAGTGCAGGCTGAGAGAGAGAGTGCAGAGAGGCAGCACCCAGAACACCAGGTTGCTTAAAGCACTCACACATGGGGTGGACACAAGCCCAGCTGGCTGGTATCTTGCAGAGAAGGCAAAGATCAGGGCAATACCACCACTAACTACCATACAAAAAGAGAACTTACTAGGATTCAACCACGAGGCTGAAAAGAGGGATGGAGTTGTTCCCCACTCAGAGTCTGCACACTTCCCCTGCATCCTTATATATACATATTTTATTGGCAGCAGAGACAACTTGAAAAAAAGCCTAACGATCACTGAACAACTCAGTTCAAAACAAGTACAGCAGAATGTATTTCCAAATACAACTGCCTGCAAAAGTAGGACAAAAATTAATTCCACCTGTAAAACAAGTGTTTAATGCTACTCTGATAAACCAGTTTAGCTACAACTACATCCAAATTTCCTGTGTAAACATGCTTGATATAAATGGTTGTGGAACACAGAGCCAATATAAGAAAAGAGCAACTCTTATTTCTTGCCTAAATCTGCCCAGAATCTTGAAAAACAAATCTTCTCCCTTTTACTCTTCCAAAATACTATTCATTAACTGCAATTTGATCTCCTTTATCTAACAACATTGTTAATTAATTGGTCTGCACCTGACCAGAAGCAATTAACACCCACATGCAGTTTTGCTTCCACTGACAACCTGTGTCACTAAATCATGTTCTACAACTCTGCAAGAGAGCTCTGAACAAGCAAGCAATCAACACATCAGCTCGCTGGGGAAAATAAAACTGCCTGTGTGGAATTTTGCCTACTGTGGCATTGCAAAAAATGCATCAAATTGTTTTTACAAAGTAACTATACTGCTTTTTCCCTGTTTCTTTGAAACTTTAACATGGTGTTTATACTGTTATCAAATCAAATTCTCACTTTCTAAGAGTAACTCCTAGCTCTGACTACCTTTCAACAGCTGTGAGTTTTGTGTTATTATAACACTGGATGTTCTTAAGTAAACCACAATACATATCAACTCATCTGTTGCTGTAGCGCTGCAAAGCATCTTCTGCCTTATTTTAAAAAGTACAGCATCCTGAGGGAAAAGGGAGTGGGGAGTTTGTGACTGTTACAACTAGCAATCTAAAAATAAGATACAAAAACTGCTAAATTCAAAACAGGATACTCCTCAGGAACTTACAAAAAATATAGGAGATTTTTAAGAAGTACTACAGTGAAATATTTTTATATTCATTTCCTGCTGTAAAAGTAAAATAGAGGAACAGAGCTCACTCTTAAGAAATACTGAACCTGGGATAACAATTCAACTGGCAATACCTCCAACCAAAACACAGTCCAGGTCACTTTTCCAGCATGTTTGCAGGGGTAGAACTTACCTCTTGGATAACCAGGAGCCCAGTTTTACAGTACAGCCACCGCCAAAGAGGACGGAACCATCCCCGCCTGTCTCTCTAGAAGTTCAACAAGTTCTTGCCACTTCCTCTAGCCTGGTTGTTCTGTTCCTGCAGAGGAAAAAAATATTATACTTTAAAAATGCTTATACTATTCAAAAAATTTTTGAAATAGGCTCTTTGCCCAGTTAGTTCTGTGAATCACCTCAGCAGCAGGGCAGATGAGCACTAGTGCTGACTTCAGGGAGGGGTGGAAGCAAGCAGTGCTGCCTACTTTTAGTGACACCTCTCCTTGAGCCAACTTAGAGCAGAAAAATCACAGCCCTCATTGCATTTACTCCTGTGTTCATACTCAAAATCATGTAAGAATATGTCTAGATTTTTTTTTTTTAACACAGACATCATTAGTCATTTTTACATAACTAGTGAGCAGAAAGGAATATAAAGTTTCCAGGACCTAGAAGTAACAAATCCACAGAAGTATCCTTTGCCTGTTTTATTCCTGTCTTCTAACAAATTGCATAGGGCCTACACACAATAGTATAGGTACTACACATGGAATAAGCAGAACAATAAGAAATTGCACAATTCAAGTATCAAAATTAATTCATTGTCTTTATCTGTGACAAGA
Source organism: Xenops minutus (assembly GCA_035221455.1). Lineage (NCBI taxonomy): Eukaryota > Metazoa > Chordata > Aves > Passeriformes > Furnariidae > Xenops > Xenops minutus. Next base: position 8,072,431 of record JAWWEE010000018.1, on the reverse strand, counting down.
ATTTTTAAAATATTTTAACCTCAAAACCCAGTTCTGATTAATATGTACTAGTAATACCTGCATACATTTCTCACATCTTCTGTCATTCATTTTAGTTTATTCCAATAAATGTGTATCTTACAAATATATAAATGTTTGTTTCCTTGGCATTGAAAGGACTGTCACTTTCATGGCAGCAGGCTGAAAACACTGGCAAAGGAGGAGATCAGGCAGAAATGTCAGGAAGTGAGAAAGTTTTGATAGCAGTACCCCAACTTCCTTTCAAATGAGGAAATTAAAACCAAAATTCTGTTCTGCTACTGCAACTTATTTTTTTGATTCAGTCCCACATATGCTCAGTAGCAATAACAGGGAAAAAGACACAGACACACAGAAAAGCTCCAGTACAAAGTTCATCCTCACTCAACTTGACCCAGTCTGTTTTTTTCCCCACAGCCTAAGTCTGAGCTTGTTTCAGCAAGCAGGTCCTGCCTGAAATACCGTAACAGATGGGCTCAGGCTGACATGAGCCAGGTGCTAAGAATATCTGGCATTTAAATGATCAGGGCTTTATCACCCATTTCCATTAATTCCAGCTGAGTTTGAATAAACCTCAGTGAGCTCAGTCTGTCTGAATGCACCTTTGGAGCTCCTTCCCAGCTGCACTCCTTGCCCAGCCCTTCCATGTGCTCTGTCATTCTATTGGAACGTTTGTTTCCTCACCATTTTGGTTACTTGAATGCAAAACGGTATCCAAGTAAGAATTAGTCACTGCTAGGTGGTTTGATCATCAACTAGTTCTTTAAAAGAACCCCTAACATGAAGGTATATCTTTACATAAATAAATAAAGCAGACAGAGTCACTGATTGGGTATTAAGTATTTAAGTCAATAATGACTAAAACCCAGGCCATATTGCAAATGTAAAGCATCTTAATAAAATACTTTATTCAACTCACTGAAATGGTAACTAATCATTATTAGTCATAAGAAAAATTCATTGAATGAAAAGTAACAAACTAAAACCAAAATTATATAGTCAGAGGTAAATTATTTCTACATTTATCTACCCATAAAAACCTTATTGTCTCCTCCCTTGAAACAAAGCTTGTAGTCTTTAAGACCCGAAAATCTTATCAAAGCCAATTAAAACATTTTTGTATTGATTACATTACAAGACTATGCTTGTGGCTTTATAACCAGCAGCATTATTTTAAGAATATAAGAATTTATTGCTATTCTTGCTGAGCGTCTCAGAAAAACACATTCTTTTTTGTTGGGGTCTGAACGACAACTCAGATTTCGAACAGTACTTATTTCTGCATCCCACAGAACAGAAGATGGTACAAAGCCTTATCATCACCCGTAAGCAAACTGTGATGCAGGACACAGGAGAATGAGCTTGAAAATTACCTCCTTAATTGCCTTTACCAGAAGGCCCCACGAGCTACCTGAGCAGAGCAAACATGTACACATGTACTGCAGTGAACACAGCACATGTGTAGCACCGGGGCGCTTCAGAGAGAACCTGCCAGAAACAGCCAAACAAACTTCTCACCTTTCTCTGACTTATGCTAGCTGCAGCCTTGGTAATCTTTGTTATTTCTCTTTTAAACTAGAGTGCATTATTTATTCACTCAGTTTCATGCTCAGAAACAGAAGTTAAACACACCCTGTTTGTTCCTTCTTTCTAATTACAGACCAGAAGCTACATTTAATGCTGAAACAAGGAATACAGGACAGCTGTTAAGAGAGGAACATTTTGGCCATTAGCTGTGAAGGAAGCTCTTAGGAAAAGTGGTATGGGTGGCCCTGTATCACATGAGAGCCAGGTTTGACTTTGTCTCTTCTATAAAAGCAGCAACAGACCTGAAGCCTCTGGACTGCTGTAAAATTCAAAACAGCAGCCTGAAATGCTGCTGAAAACAGGCTACACAAAACCAAGAGGTTTGAAGGACACATTTTGACATAAACTCAGGTCATAACTTCAAGGTACTGAGGTAAAGCAATGCCTTGGTTAGAAAATGAACAGCAGCCCCATGTTTTACTTCAATTTTGTTCAACCTGGACAAAATTGTTTGATATTTTACACCTTAATTTTACTGGCTCTGAAGAGGTAACACTCAGCAGTAGCAATCTACACGTGGTGTGAAGGAAATATCATTACAGCATATTTATCCCATTGTATGTTATATTTATTATGCAAAGAACACTTCCAAAGGGAAGACCCAATTGTTTGCAGCTCTGCCTGCACATATGGAATACCCTGCCACTTGGCACCACAAGACACAGCCTGCATCCTGCTCAAGGAGGCTGAGGAAGATAGGATGGTGTAAGAGCCAAAGACAAGTAACAACAGCAGTTATTTAAAGTGATTTGCAAGTCCCTGGAGATAACAATGATAATGACTTTTATTATGAGATAAGAGTTATAAAACTCTTAATTTTATAACACAGCACTTTTTTCCAGGTGAAAATGTTGTGGTTGTTTAAATAAGAGTAGGAAAAAATCCCAGATCAATGTATTTACTGTTTTCAAAATGTAAAATATAAAATTCCGGGTTTTTCAGCAAACACAAGACAGCTTCTTCACAAAGTCTGCTGTAATGACCTAAGGAAGAAGTTGCACTTCCTTATTGTAACACTAAATTATTTAACTGCACAGTGGTTACAAACTATTTCACACTGTAACATCCTGTCGCCTTAGCAAATAATCATCTTGAAACTTTGCAGATGCTACCGGAATAGATTATGTCCCTACTCGTGCAGTGTTCAGCCTTTGAAAGAACCGGCTACCTCCTCAAGTGGCGCTTTAGAGAGACTGCACTTAAGAATTTGCATATTGACTGGGCTTTAATTAGGGAAGAAAAGAGCGATCTTTGGCTCAGCCAGGTCCCAGTTTTCATCTTTAAAACCCTTTTGGTTTCAGCAGGGTCTGTAACTGCACTCTAACAGTATGCCCATGTCTCTGGAGCCGCTTGTGAGCGCAGCTGTTGCTTAGAGAGCAAAAGAGCCCCCGAAAGCAGCGAGTGGCAGCGCAGTGGCCAAGGCGCCCTCGGTGCCAGCGAGCGCAGACCTCACACCCCGGCCCCAGCTCTAACCGGGGGACAGCACCCCTTCCACCACCTGCTCCTACACACCTCAGTTCCCAGGAGGATTTTGGATGATTATAAAACATTCTTTGATTTACACAAAAGACTATTTCTACGTAGGAAAAAGTCCCAAATGACACTTGCAAAACAGAAACCCTGCAGGTGCTTAGTGCAGTTTGACCATTAGATTTTATTAATCTAAAACACCAAACAAATCCAGGTAGACTGGATCCTTCTCCAGGTAGATAAAATGTAGCTTCAACACAAACGAGGGAGCAATCACTGGGTGAAGTATTTCACCCCATGTTTTACAGCCTCCATAATAAGTTAAAATCAGAGCAAGTAATTTTGATAAATTCCGTAATGTTAAACACAAGTCAAAGTCATAAAACAAAAATAAATCCATGATATCAACTTAAGTATTCTATTGTAACTCCATGGGGGATATTGTTTCTTTTTTTTTAATCTAAGAGCAACTGGCAATTACACAAACACTCACCTTAACAGAGAACAGTGATGATCACCTCTGGGCTTACACCTTAAACTGATTAGCTCTCAACCAGCACCTGCTCTTTCACTTAGCACAAGCCATGAGAACATAAATACCCACATACATTAGGGAATGAAGTCTCTTCCTTGTTTACTCTTAATGGTATTGACATTAGCTTCATTAAGAAAAATTTAAGAAGTTTAATGGCTGCTTTACAAGAACCCCAATGACCCTAATTGCTGTTAGTAATGGCTTCTAGAAGCACAAATAACATGTTAAAATGGCCATTAGAAATCTATATTGGCTTACTGTTTTCAGAGTGGTATTCCACACACTCCTGTCTTCCCTTCCACATTTCTGGGTAGGGAGAAACTGTCAAGGTGTGGTGACTTGGGCAAATACTGGTTTTAATGCCTACCACTGCAATTAAGACTTTTTTCAGAAGTACTTAGTTCACTATAGACACAAACGTACCATGTGTGCACTGTATCACAGGCCTTAACATAGACCTCAGCACATCCTTCTTCCACCTACAGGGCATCATAAAAAAACATACAGATCAGGACTTCAACACTTGAAAGGTCAGAAACCCCTCCAGTCCACACACAACCACCCTACCCCACCGTTTATTTATTTATTTACTTTTGACATAAACACAAGCATTAAATCCTCCTAGAAACTTTCTCTTTCTCTCCAGGAATCCTGCTTGCATAAAAATAATATTGAAAATTATTCTTATTAGTCCTCAAAATATATAATAGCTGCAGAATTTCTTTATGGTACATTTTCCTTTTAGACATAAAGCAAAAAGATTAATATATACTTTTTTAAGGTGAGTTCATTTTAAAGTTCCCAGGTCCCTTACTTCGTTAATAAGGGGAAAAAAAACCCAAAAAAACCAAAAACAACAACAAAAAAAGATACCCTCCCCATCATGAATCTTAGCAGAAAGCAGTAAGGTCACTAATAAAGGTCATTTACATCTTATTTCCCACTCTGAAGAAATTTTCATATTGCAATATCTAAGACAGAACACTCTATTTTTTTTTTCTATAATAAATCACAAACACTTCAGAACCAAATCCGCAGTTTGAGGTAGGTTTGTGTGGATTTCCCCTGCCTTGTATTTGTACAGCACTTATCACAGCGTGGTCTTGGGCCACAACCAAGTGTGTCAGGCTCTCAGCAGTGCAAATAAAATATAACACATCTGACAGGAGAAAAACAGACTTCTATGCTGAACCAAATTCAAACATTACACTGCATATTTACTTTGCGTGTCCAAAAATGCTTTCAAAGTGTCTCTGCCAGTTCTCAGCATTTGTGCCGACCACATCCTCTACTCACGAAAGGAGTCTCAGGCTCTCTCCTCAGTGTGGTCCTGCTTGTTGGGGACAATATTCCCCTGCTCGAGAGTTCCTTCACCTGCCACAGGCAAATGTCAGACCCTTGCAATAATGTCCCAATGCTGTGCTATATCTATTAAAGCATTTTAATCCCTTTACTAACCTGTAATAAAAATACCATAACACATCTTACTGAAATTAGAATTTACGTCTTCAGCAGCCAAAAAGACACAAACCAAACCTCTGATATTTCAAGTTTCCCCTCGTATTTATGTACCTCCTTCAGAAATTTAAAGCCCTGTCGTGCTAAAAAAATGCAAGCCTAAAAAATCCAAAATACTTCACACCAGAGCAGTCAGCTTTTGGCTTTTGAGACCAAAAGGCAAACCCAAACTTCTCCATTCATGAAGCGGGTAGAACCGCACACCAATTCTCAGGCCTCGCTGCTTTACCAAATCCACCTTTTCTAAGCCAAATAAAGTTGGCAGAAAAGGTTTGCGGGCCTGAACATTTGTTCGCTGTTCCCAAGCGTACCAAGTGGTGCCATAGAGGTGGTAAATAACCATTAGACGGGAAACCTTCGACGCTTTTCAGCCGGCGTTCCGCGGAGCGCACCCCGAGCCCTCGCCCTCCCGGCGCGGTCCCGCCTCACCTGCGGCGGAGCAGCGGATCGGGCTGGGGCTGGGACCGGCCGCTGCTGCTGCTGCTGCTCCTTCTCTTCTTCCTCCTCCTCCTCCTCCTCCCGCGGCCGCCCAAGGTGTCTCCGGGGCTGGCGGAGCCTCCCCGGCGCGGCAAGGGCGGGACACGCCGGGCATCGCCCCTCCTGCCTCTGCCTCCTGCAAGCGGGACGCGGGCGGGACCTGCGGGAGGGACGGCTCGGGGCTCGCCCAAGAGGGCGAGGGGCTCCCCCTGACGGGGCCGGGCGCCCCTCAGCTCCGCAGCACCCCGGCGTGTCCGTGTGTCCCCCCGTCAGCAACCACCCTGGAGAGGGGTGGAAACACATTTCTGCCCCGCACTCTGAAAAATACGAAGGTTTACAGCCAGCTTTTTAATTCTGGCCGCTGTTTGGGTGCTCCTGGCAGGCCTCCCAACTTCTGGGACAAGGGACCTGCTAGTGCCACCATCCCCCAGCAAACACCCCATTGCTCCAGTGACCTGAGCCCCTCACACTGCTCCGTGTCTCACCGGGCTGCCAGTGACCCCTCAGCACATTGAGCCCCGAACATACGGCCACCAGTTCAGACCGAGCCTGGCTCTACCACATTCTAAGCCCAATGCCAAGCTCACTGAAGGCAATAGACAGAAATGCCAATTTGCCCTGATTTTTGGATTACCTGGGGAGCTGTTTGTCCGTCAGCAGCGACTGCACACAGGCCGTGTCAGGCAGGTGCGCGCCCAGCTACCTGCAGCTGCAAACACGTGTTAGTCATCCATGCCCGGACCTACCATTACTGCAATAACACCTCAGTAACTAAATACAGTTTTCACTTTTGTCCTGCCAGCCAGCTGGTGCTTCCACACTCAGTCAGCCTGAGCGATGAGCTTGAACTGCCTCTCAGAGGGAGCAGCAGTTCCATGCACACACCACAAGCACAACAGCTCTGTCTCTCGAAGATCCTGCTCTAATATTGGTGGGCAAATAGGAAAGGCTCTGCTGTCTGAGACTGCCCAGGCATTAGCATGCTTTTGGGCACTTAGGGCTGGGAATCTTGGAAAGGAATTTAACTCCAGTTTCAGCAATGTGGGACAATATTTAAGGAATACAGCTGGAGAAGGGGTTATGGACCTGAGGCACAGGACTGGGCAGCAAGTGAGCTGGACTCTGCTCCTCTGCTCCCTGCCCTGTGACACTGTCATGAGCAGTCTGGAGCAAGGGACTTACCATATCTAGGTCTTCCCGTTCCTGTTTTGGACATTGTGTATCTGAAAAGCACTAGGAAATTATTGGAGCAGTCAGATGGAAGCAGTGCATAGACTATTCAGACTGCTTCCTAGGGAAGAGGAGAAGGATCTGTCAGTAAAATGATTGTTAAAAAGAATTCTTTGTCTTCACTGAAAGTTGGATTAGATAACAAGATTTAAAAACTGCAGGAAATGGAAAATACATTTTTCTGCTGAGATCATAAATGGAATAGTTTCAGAACAGATGGACTCAATTTATCACTTCATCAAAAAATTTTGTGGACCTTCCGAGTACACAGATTGCTTAACATCATTTCTGTATACTCACAACAAATATTTGCTATCCCATAGTAAGATCTAAAACTCCTGCATGGCTCAACACAACTGACATTGTAGAGTTTTTCAATGGCAGCAGCTCCAAAGCACCCCAAGTGCTGCATGTACACTGTTGTGCAGATTATTCTTTAATATGGGCAATACTGTAACACATTTTTAACAAAATGGATGTTAAACAAAAAAAAAGGAAATGAATATCCAATTAACTGTCTCCTGTATATGCTACATATGCACTTCCCCTGTTCTTTTCCCTGCTGCCAATGTTTCTCTTGGGCACTGTGCAGCTGAAGGACAGCCAGGGCTGGTTTCCACCAGGCAGATGATACCACCCCTTGCTGGAGAGCACCTGGCACTGCTGGGAGCCCCATTCAATGCCACTTCCCAAGTGCAAGGTTCTGTCCCTGGTGAGGAAAATTGATCTAAAATAAATCTCCTATGCATATCTGATAGCTGCAAATATCTGATACTGTTAAGGTGTAGCCCTTAATTGAAGGTCCATCTGAAATGATGTCTGAATTTGAATACAGCAGTCCTTAGGGTTGTGTTTGTTTCTGTGAAAGTGTTCTCCATAGACAAGCAAGCATTACAATTTTCAAGCTCTTTCTTAGAAAAATGTCCGGCAACTCTAGAATGATATGTACATATCGAATGTATAAAACCAAAGCATTAAAGAGACAAATTTAATTTCTGAAGATTGGATAACTATAAATAATTTTAGAGTTTTAGTAGAAATAAATTGCAACACATTAGCTGGTAAAAATCTAATAAAAAATTCCACTTTTCTATTTAAATTATTTGTAGAAAGGATTTTTATACCAAATGCACTTGCAGTGTCATTTACAAACTGAGTTATAAAGCATTACAGAAGACTGTTTGGTACAATTCAGACATTTGCTTCAATGTAAATTGCCATTGTATCCAGGGCCACGAATCATTATGAAACAGAGAAAGATCACTATTTTTAAAAGAAGCAGAAATAGAAAAACAGAGTAAATTCCAAGTGTAATTCTCATGTGGGGGAGTTACATTTTTTTCTCAGTAAGTCACTGTGGGTTGAATAGGCCTTCAGTATGTGCACGTTTGTACTGTTCACAGTAGTAAAGTGGACGACAGCATTTGGTCCCAGCAAGTTACTTCTAAATAATTTTATTTGCAAAATGTTTCAACATTCAGATTTTCAGTAGCTCCCATAAACGAGTCAGCAAGGACTCAAGAGGTTGCCAACCAAATAAATATGTGCCAAAAGCAAGTCAGAAATACGGCCTCAGAAAAAATCCTTTTAAACCCTTAGAAATAATTTGAAAATTAATATAGACTTTTGTGAGTTAGACAGTATATAAAGTAGCACAAGATGTTAAATCGTACTTTTAAAATCAGCAGGTAGACTCTTAATATATGCACTCCTTTTAAATATTCCTTTGACATCCTGCAACACCATAGCTGGTAGCACTTCGGAAAGAATGCTTTACCATGGTGCCTTTCTCTAGTTCCTCAAATATGCAGAAACAGTGACCAAGACAACCTTAACTTCTGCTTTTCTTCATTAGTTTCATGATTCTGATTCAGAAAAACAGGAACAAAATGTTGTCTTTAATGAACACTACAGTAGGAAGTATTTATTACAATATTTTTCATTTGTTTTGGTTGAGATTTAGTATCTATTTACCAGTGTGCATCCACACACACTCCACTCTCTTAGGCCACTGATCAATTTAGAGAATGAGACAAATAACTTGAATAAATTACTTGCTATTTCCTGTAAAGATATCTAATAATAGAACAATCCCAACATGCTAGACACGAAATGCTTCAGAAGGATGTAGTAAGACATTACTTTGAGCTGCTACATTGCCATCACCCTCATTTACAGGACAATATTAGAATCAATTGCTGAAAACCATTAGGTTTATGCTGTTAAATGCAGGAGTCTCTTACTGCATCAGTCTGGCTAAAGAGAAGGCACAGCTTCCCTGCTGTGATGTGGCTTGCATTTTTTGGCCCCTGGATCAACTGAATAAATGATTGGGAATAATTTGCTCCTTTATTTCTAGTAAGTAAAGCAGTAAATGCCATGCATGTTTCTTTAGGGAAGTGAAAGCTATTCAGGTCTCTTGTCCTATTTGTTTTTTTCTTTTAAAGTTGTCCAAGACTCTTAACTGACTTGAAATGATCATGTTTTCCAGCATTTCAAATTTCATGAAAAGTCAGCGGGACTTAATGCTACAAATGTAATTTCTCCAAAGAAAACCTCAAGCCCAGTGCAAATTCATGGCATTGTGAAATGATAGAAGAAATTAGGAATGGTCCAAAAAAAGTATGTGACTGAGAAGTTATACACTCTTTTCTAGAGGACTTAAGAATTCAAGTCCCACTGGCTCCAGAGCTTGGGCGAGGAGGTTTTGTTTTACATCTTGGATTAAGAATCAGAAAAGTATCTCCATCTCCTCTCCTGTTCATTCTCCAGAACAAGAAAATTAATTACTGCCTTGAAGTCAGTGCCTGGCTAATTGCTTTTACCTGTTCTTGCAGGTGTGATTTGGACTGCACTAAGGCCTATAGATCAGACTTGGGTTTAAACCTTTCTGTATACTGAAGTTCACCAGTATTAAAATGAAACATTTTCTCCTAGAAATTGAACTACTCTCAACAATGACAGAAGATCCGGTTCATGACTTCCTAGAAAACTGTTAGATGACCTTCACTGAGAAGTCACTCTTTTTGTTAATTGGTAAGTGACACAAGAAAAGAAAATAAATGAAAGGAAGGCCATTTCCCTGTTAGGTACCCCAACACTGCAGGTGGGGTTTGACACAAAATGGAAGATGCTATTGATTCAAAGAACACAGAAAATAACAGATCATTTTATGCTCACAGTAAATGATGAAACTATTTAGCTAACTGTTTTCAATTTGCACCTTCAGTATCTTTGCATTAGTAACCAGGAGGGCATACTGGAAAGAAAAGAGGAATACTTTGGAAAAATCAGTAAGGAACAAGTGGAGCATGTATATTATTAGGGAAAAACACTCTTACATAAATTGGAATACAATTCTAGAACAGAAAGTTCTGAGAGAATCTACTAGGAAACATAGATTTACTAATAAACAAATAAGCAAACAAACAAAAACTGCTACAAAACAATTTTAAAAGTGTGTGGACAAACTTTATCCAGTTAAATCAGCCCTATATATTGAAACCAGTGAAGTATAACTTATTTCTTTACCTGACGATGTAGCCTTTTAAATTGCTATCACTGAAATCAGTGGGAAAACTTCCCTTAAATTCAACAGAACCAGTGGTAATTCTTAGAGTAAGGCAAATGAGTAACCTCAAATTTGCAAGAGCAAAGGTTTCTCTGCTTTGCAATCAAATCCAAGAACTCATAGTAACATTGAAATTGTGTTCATACTGCATCTTCACTATTGCAGTACAACACTTTATTAACTGAAATCAGCTGGCCAGCGATTATTGCATAAGATAAGAACTGTCCAGTGCTTTAGAACATCCACATGACAGTGGCCTGTTACTGGTACTGTTAGGATAAAATTTTTCCATGTGGATAGACTATGGAACTGGGGAGAAACCTGGCTATCTCCTAACAGGATTGTATAAAAAAATGGATACTCTGTTCTTTAACACTGATCCATCCAGCTCAAAAAATTTAATCTCAAGCAAGGCCAGCAGCCAATCTCCGATACAGGACAGCTGTGATTTGCTGTGCAGGCCAGTACTGAGGCACAAGGGTAGGAAAAGTGTACAAAAAACTGACACACTGATGAGGACACTAAACAAGAAATGAAAATAAATAACTTTCCAGTAATGACATCCCAAAAGTAAACATCAGTTCTAATTTATGTCCTTTCAGTATTGTACCAGCTCATCACCATTGTTTACTATAGGGTTTTTTCCCCCTTACTAAGCAGCACCAGGACATATAGACTCTCAGAAATGTACAAGTACAGTAATTAGAGTTTATGACTATTGTTTTTTGTGGACAGACTTTTATGTCTAAGTGTGATAATGAGAAAAAAAATTACATAATACAGAAAATAAAGAACTAGCATTATTTCATGATTTGTTACTGTTTCTCATTGCTTTTACTTCAAAAATACTTCTCTAAAACTGTAACCTAAAATATTATTCAATAAATGCAGTAATACCTTTGACGGTTTAGGAGTTGGTTTGGTTTGTTTGGTTTTTTAAAACCAGACTGGTCATGCAAAGTAAAGTTACCAGCCCAGCACTCTGTAAGTAAAAAAGCTGAATTCCATCCTTTTCTCACTAATGCTTCAGCCCCCAGATCCCCAAGGTTTGTATTTGCCTGTACTCTCCAAGAAGTTTGTTCTGCTTTTGACAGACCATCAGGTGACTTTGTTCTGAAGAGTTTAGCAGCACTTACTCATTACATGTATCTGCATAAAGCCCTTGGTGCAGGAGAGCAGGAGCAGAGCAGGGTGAGGGGGCCCTGAGGCCCCTGCCCGCTTACACACTGCACAGAAGTGATGCACTAGATAGCACACACTGCAGCTCAGGCATACTTGAAGGTTTCAGCAATTAAATGGCTTTTTGATGTTACCTTGATGCATAAAAGTTGATATCATAACAACAATTTAGTAAAACGCCCTTTTGAGATGAAAAAGCTCTTACAGAAATAATTACAGTATTTTTAAATTATTCCACCTGTGCACTGTGAAAAATTTTGAAAAGGAAATGGAAGCATGCATTGAAGGAAGATAAAATGAAAGATTTTTACCTGCTGTTGGGTTAGCCATTGATTTTTCTACCTGAGAATAGTCTTTTCATAGTTACTTATTACCAGGCAACCACAAAGGAGCTTGATTCAAGATCCACTATAGTGAAGAGGAAAAAACTCCAACCCACCCTTTATCTTACTTATTGTAAGAACTAACAGTCCTGTTTGGAAATAGGACACAGAAGGAAATGCAAACAGCAACCATTAATGCACCTTCCACTTAAACCACATCATGTTATTTTTGTAAGAAAAATATTTTTTACTCTTGATGCAACAATCTGTTGCGTACAGACCAGCAAGGTGGATTTGTTTTGTGGTTTTGTTGTTTGGTTTTTTAGGATGGGAGCTTGAGGTTCAGAACAGATATTTCTGTTTGACATTGCCAGGCAGCATAAACAAGCAATTTGAATGAGGTTTATTTACAGATTTCGCTGTCACCAAATCTAGCACAGTAAATGAACTTTAGACCTGGGAAAATGCAGCCCAGAGCACAGATTACTTTTCTCTAATAGCTATTCAGAAGCATTTGATTGCTTAAGGATCTTTAAGCTCAAGAGTCAAACATTGCTTCATACAGATGCAAAAGTAGTTTTATATACCCATACAAGAACATTGTATTTATTTTAAACAAGCAAAACACTCACCAGGTCTGCACCCACGGTTCCTCAGACTCTTCTACCACTACACAAATGCATTCTTTACAAGCCAGCTCTTGCAAACAGCCAGGTGGTCTTTTCTGCCACTGTTTTACACTATGGGAAAGTAGGACTTTATTATACAGGATTTAAAAAAATCAACCTAGACTCCTGGAAATATAGTCAAGACACATTTACATTTAATTCTCCAGTTTTAAGACAGTTTCAAGACATATTAAATTTGATGCTTTGAAAATTATTTTGCATCATTAAGCAGAAGAATCAAGTTCTAGGAATCAGCTGAACAATCACTATTTGCACTTTAACAGTAGCTGGAATAATTAAATTTATTTTTTGTTACAGCCCTTAAATAGGTAAACATACTCCCTTCTTAATAACACACTTCATAATCTCCTATAGCTTTTACTCTTTAGAAAAGGAAGTTGGAGCCACACTTTCAGTTTTCATCTCCCATGACTTTTAACATCCATCAAGATGTCAAAATGCCTGGCTGCATTTATTTACAATACATTTTTGAGGTAAGACTATTTTCTAATCAGTTTCTCACATTATATTTAGGATACATTCATGATGACTCCAGACAGAAAATAGAAAAGGGCCATTTTGAAAGTACATCAAAAAAGTTGCCAGCAGCCACTGGACTAAAATATTTTCTAAATCTTTTCTAAAGATTAAGTTCTGGTAAAACAAGTTTGTTATAAATATTTTAAAACCCGAGCTGTAAATTCTGAGGAAACAGAATCATGTCATGTCTCACACACACAGATTTACCTACATTTCAGCTTCTTTCCTGCCACAAAGTAGAAGACTCACAAAAAAACCTAACAAATACACTGTCCATTTGAACTTTTTTTTTTTTTAATTAAAAAAACCCTTAGAAAATCAATATAATGCCAAACAAGAAGATATAGAGACATTTCAGCTTATTCATGTATTTCCAATTGGTGGACTACCAGTGGCAAGACTACAAGAACTTGCAGTCTGTGTGTCTTCCCACAGAGCCACGCTAGGAAGGACGGGACCCGAGGTTCAGAACACACTTCAGTGTCAGCCGTGCTTCGGGCGCTGCCGAACACTGCTGACTTCTGGCCAAAAGGGACTCAGCTGAACCCTGCCCTGCAGCCCAGCACGTGAGGCCAGCTGAACACCAAGGGAACACAGGATCCCTATGGACTGTGAGAGGAAAGCTGGAGAAGAGTCATACATTAAGAATCCTTTACATACACGTGTTCTTTCATTCATTCTCAGGCTTACAGACCTGCTCCAGCTCTCCTGGAAGGTGGAACGGCAGACGGGGCCACTGGACCAAAACCAGCTCCCAAAGTCCAGCACGGCCCAGCACTGAGCTGGGGAAGGAGCCAGGTACTCCAGAAACTGGCCCACAGCACCTCGAGTAGCTCTTCCCACAGTGCTGTGAAGGGGGAAACAGGGTGGCAAAAATGGTGATAAACTGCAGTAGTTAGATTAAACATTTATTTTTTGTATATTCACAAAATCTTCACAAAAGTATTGAAACTCAAAAAGGAATTAGACGAGTCAAATACAGAGATGAAATGTACAAGACAAATGAGCAGGCAAACTAAAAGGTCTTGAAAGTATTTTACTTCAGATTGAAAAACGAACAGTTCAACTGTTCTGTTTAAATAAAGATTTGCAAGATATACAGTATTTTATGAATACAATGCTGGTCATTTGAGGCAATGTAAAATACCTCAATTTTTCCTTCATGCTTTTTTTTTTTTTCCTTTTTTTTTTCTTTTTTTCTTTTTTTTCTTTTAGAAAGATACTGTTTACCAAAAAGAAACTTGAGCAGTCCAGGAAAAGCTATTTTCCATTAAATTTATGAAAACCATAAATTGAGGCAAACCTAAGATTCCCAATGGAATCAAGATTATCTTCCCGCTACCACCACCTTAAAATTATCACATGCTTATTGGAACACTAATACCTGCACCCTAAGAGTACATTTGCTTTCAACGATGAGGGTGATTCTTTTAAAAACACTTCAGTGTGGTAAATGCGATACAGATCTTTGCAAGTATTAAGTTTTGGAACAGTTTTGCTAATAGCAGCTAACAATACTGGATTAATATAATTTATAAATAATTGTTCCCTAAGCGGTGAACATAAGTCTACACATTCACAATAATCTAAAACAAAATAAATACTTGACTATGCATAATGTGGTACAACTTTTACTAGTTTCTATGAACAAAAGCTGAACATCTCATTGATAAAATTATCTGATCAAATTAAAATATGAATCTAAAAATTAAAAAAAAATTGTCAAATTAACATCACTTAAGCTTAGTGTTGGAGTAAATGTTATGACTTTCTGTGTTTTTGAAATATATATATATTTTCCTTTTTGAAGTAAAACACTTTAACACATTGAAAATGTTTATTAATTTAAGTGATGACATCAGTTCTGGTCTTATTTTACTTTAAAAATCATTGCACTCATTAGTGCCCATTAAAGGTCAGGCTGGTCTGTAGTATTCTGTAAATGCATATAAAGAGTTTCTCAGAGCTAACAGTACTTTTTATAAAAGCATCATCTCAGAACTGCTGCATTAAATACAGCCACTTATGCCAAGTACAGACTTTCCCCTTTAATAAAACATGTGAAAGTAAATGCCACTTAACTCTCTGCCACTGAAGTGTCCCAACTCCTGTTCCAAGCTCTGCCTGTGAGTGCAATTACAATTCCATTCGCATTCATGGCATCAAAGGTACTGCAGCCTAGACTTGTAATGTGACTGAATCACACAAACGTGGAGTTTAAAATGAAATGAGAACTAGGTCACTGAAGAAATACTATGAGATATGAAAGGTTTGGGTCTTTAAGGCAATACAAAGTAGATTTCATTATTTGAAACTCTTGGTTTTTAATAATTAAGTGTAAATATAAAAATGCCTAAGAGGGGAGTGAGAAAAAAATACTTTAATTGTAAAATTTACTTAAAGCTTCAACAGTTATCATCTCCTACAGGAGTTAGCAAAAATATAAAAGACAAAAAAACCCAGACCTGGAAGGGGGAGGAAAGGCACAAACAAGGAGGCATGGGATTAAAGCAGCCCAGGAATGCAAACGTCTGTAACAAACTGAGTTCTGTTGTTTTTTTTAAAACCGAAAAAAAAGAAGAAAACAATCACCACCACCACCAATCAAACAGAAAAACCCCCAAGTGGCCTTATGTTGTTTCTTTAAAAAAAAGAAGAAAGGGTTGAGGAGAGACCACTCTGGGGAGGAAGAGAAGGATGCAACTATAAAACCCCATTGCCTGAAATGATGGCACTCTAGAAAACAAGGTGAAAGTTACCTCTCCGAGATGACAAGCTCAGTGTCTACACAAAGTACATGTACACTTTACACAAATGAAAAACTTCATTTGCCACCATAAACCTTTCTTTCAGAGGAACAGCTTTCGCAGATCAAATGTTCTATTAGATCTTTCAAATGCCAAGAAAAGAAATTCTGAGCAATATAACTAGTAATGTCTCTTTATATGGATGTTAAGATGACAATTCAGATTATTTTCCAAACTAATCCTGAGAAAAATTTATGTTTACAATTTAAACAGTAATGTTATGTAAAAAGTATTAACAAATCCACTATTACAAATGTCAGTTTTCCTATATGGTCATCTATATATACACAATAAAATGGTAAGTATATGCAAAAATAATTAAAAAATCATGCACAAATTACTTTCACCTTTAAAGGCTGGGTTTCCCTCAAAATACAATTTTTTGCCTTTTTTTTCCTATTTTTTTTGTGTTTTATTTGCTTGTTACCACCCCCTAGACACACTGAGTACTACCTCTACAGGTCAGCATGAGCTGATGGGAATTACATTTATTTTACATTCAAGCTTTTATATCCTAAATGACCCTGTTGTAGCATATGACTTATCAAATGAGCAGCCTTTTTCCTCTAAAAAATTTTTTCCTGGTTTTTTTTTTTCCATTTTTTTCCTTTTTTTTTTCTTTTTTCTGCAGTGATCAATCTTCATGTTCCGTTCCGTGGCGAGCTGGGAAAAAAAAATGCAGTTGCTAATCTATGTCTGAACAGTCTGAAGCTCCAGAAGAGATCCAAGGAGTCACTATCAAACTATCCTGTAGCATGAGATCATTGCACACAGAAGAACAGTCATAAAGTAGGCAACTATCTACAAAGGTCTGACAGGGCTGCATCCCTCTTGTGTTTCCTCTTTTTGCCGTGGAAAAACTGATGGTGTGATTTGCTGCCTTGATGTTGTTTGTTTGTGACTGAGGTACCGTGGCTTGAGTTTGTTGGACCTTGGAAGCCTTTGTTGGAAGAGCGAAATAACCGTGCAGATCCATGCTGGGAAAGAAAGAGAACAAGGTAAATCCATGATAAGGGAAAAAAGCATGGCATTTACACATCCCTGTTTCTAGATAATGAGGATGTTACCTTATGAAAACCTTACACTTGACAAACTTGCTGTGACAGAAGGAGCCTGACCTTTGCTGAGACAGCAGCATAGCACTGCAGCCTTCCACTTTGGTGGCTGCTAACAAATGTTCATCTCTAGACCCAAAACCATGCAGGTGCAAAGAAAACAGCAGAGCACTTGGAATTTTGGAAAGGACAGAACTGTTCTACTGCTTTACAGAAAGGTAAGTCCATAATGCAAGACAACAGAGGAAGATTGCTCAAATGTCATGCAGGACTAATTTTATACTACATCTTTTTAGAGATATAAGGTATCTTAGACTGTGTACATTCGCATTCCAGCCTGGAATTCGTCCTGCCTAATAACAAAAACACACATTCATGGCATAGCCAAGGCCTAGTTTGTGAACTGCCTTGTTAGAAGCTAGAGACAGATCATCAGCAAGGAGGAGGAACGTCTTCAGAATGATTTTCAGGAATAATATTCCAGAAGATTCTGGACTACTATTCAAACATAAAAGTCCTAAATTCTGAAAAAGTATAAAAATCTAAACTGCATATATCCCAAGTATATTGCATATAGAGGCATATAATATTTCCAGATTACTGAGTTGCCATAGAAGCATTCTCAACATGAGAAATCCCCTAAATGCATAAGCTCTGGTAGGTGTCATCATAAAGATATTTGTCTATAGGGGGAAATGAGAGGGAATTCCATGCATCAGCAAAGAATCTTCTCCTCCCTTAATGGAAGGCAGCTCAAGTATCAACAGCTAACAGAGCAGACAGAGTTTTAAACATATTTTAGCTACCTGTTTTTCACTGGGTCTAGTTTTTAAATTCTGCAGTCAAAATTGGACTGACGTGCTTTTTGCAAAGAGGAAATGGGTACAACACAGCTCTATGCTTCTGGCAAATCTAGATGTCCCTAAATAAAGTCAGTCCAATTTCATCTGTTTTAAGGCTGGGAAAGCCAGCATTGTAAATTCATGTGTGCAATCTAAAGAGGGAACCAGGTGATTTTAGACAGAATCTGTGCTGAAAACCTTTTAGTGGGGTAAAGGGGAGGTGAAAAACACAGCATTCCTTTTACAGAAAAAGTTACCCTCCCATGAAGGACGTGTGTAATAATCAAATGATCTACACAGATGTTGTTTTCAAACATTTCACAAACCTGGGATTTGTTCGTGTTGCTGGATGTATTGGCTGTTTGGCTATTTTGTGTTTTCCCACTTGACTGGGAGGATTCCAGTGACACTTCTTGTGACCCCACTCTGTTTGTGGTAGACTGACGACAACTCAATTGTTTAGAGGTTTTGCAAGGTGTTCCATCAGAATCCTTCAGGAAAATGTAAAGTATTAGTGAGTTTTTCTTAAGAGTGAGTTTTTCTACAAGTGACTTTTCCTTTACAAATAAAGCTAAACTTAAAATGTGTCTATTTTATTAGATATTAAAATTCTTTCAAACCATAATTGTTACTGAGTAAAGCAAACAGATTAAAAAATTCATTGATTTGTGATTCTGGTTTTGAGATTTACCTTTTATTTTTAAAATAAAATTCACAAACAGATTCTTTAAAAGCTTTTGGCTTTTTTGTATTTTAAAGCACGTGGCTTAGGACTGCCAGTCTTTTTTTGTTTTTGAAATACTGTTTTCCCAGAGAAAGGAGAGAGAAGAAGAGAAAAGAGAGCTATGGAACTTTGTGTCTACTATATCTACTCTCTACATGTATTTTGTCAAAAACACCCTGCAATTAATATGTATAGAAATTGCATAAGAGTACATATCTTATGCAAGTTAGGATTCTGGATGAAATAACTAACTAGGACTCTAAGCTTTCAAAATGTACTCTGTGGCAATACAAATCAGGGCAAAAAATACCCAAAGAAGTATAAAAACACCAAAGTCAGAAACTCTCCAGTACTTACTACATCACTAGAGCTGGACAGTGTAGACGATGATGATGATAAAGGACCTGATGAAGAATTTGAAGAATGTTTACTAAGTGTTTCTGAAGTTTTATTTCTAGGTTTTCCCAGTGCTTCATTCTCTTCAGCAAGATTATTGTTGCATTTGTCTAGCTGCTGAGTATCTACTATCAAGGTTACTCCATTACCTAGTAAAAACAAAACAGAAGCATCAGCACACATTAAAACAAGTTGCCTTGGGTTTTTATAATATACCCAGCAGGATACATAATGCCTGTTGCATCCTGCAGGACATGCACAGACACCTGCATGTCCAAGTAACAAAGTTCAGATGGGCTACTTTAGATTGTTGCATGCCATGCTCCAACAGCACTCAAAAACAAAGGTTTAAATTCTGTTCCTATATGCCCAGTACTAAGCAACTCCCATTTTCCTTCTGCTGGAGCTGCTAAGATCAGAAGAACTCCAACTAAGTCTCACTGCTTTGTATGATTTTCTACACTGAAAACACAACATATAGAACTCTCATATCTCACTAACTTATGCCCTAATTAAAAAAAAAAAAAAAGAGAACTGGAACTTAAATCTAAATTAAATCTACAAAACCACTGTAACTGTTACCATTACCTTCCTGATACAGGATTATTTTAATTTTTTTAATTGCTGTTTTATCTCACATAAGACACTTAGGAGTTACCTCTGATTTACATAACATACATTTGTGTATTTACATGGAGGTAGTTAATAGGGAGCTAAGGATTCCTCCAGCTTGCAGGACTGACCAGCAGTTCTCTGCCATTTCCAGTAGGGCCACAGGAGACTGACTGAACACAAATGGCCCAGAGAACATTTAACAGACAGGCAAAGTGAGGGAAATCACTAACACGAGTTCTAAAAACAAATAAACAAAATCCTAACCTAGCCCAAAGACTGGGTAGTTGCATCATCTACTCTGATTAATCCCTCACAAGAGAAAACTTGTAGTAGGCAACATTCTAAAATTAATTGGAGAGTATTAACATTAATTTCAATTTGAAAACTTCCAGACAGCAGATACACCTACACCAAGAGAGGGTGACAACTGGCTGCTGAAGTCAGAAGAAGGGCAAGGGATTAAAGATGATTTTAAAAGACATTGTCACCAAGTTCTCTGGGTAGATTTTGTGTGTTTCCATTTGTTAAAATCAAAAATCATGGTTGATGTTTCAGGATTTTTCTGTTTAAAAGGCTTATTCTGCTTATATGGTCAATCCCAGTTTAAATATTACTTCTGTACACATATGATACGTTACATTTTAAAATGAACAATAAAAGAACAGAGGGTAAGGACTTAGATTTAAACCACCATTCCCAGTAATTCTTTTTAAAACCCTGTCCGCATTTAAAGGACAAAGGAAGTGTGACAGTGACAACACGGTAATTTACATTGGAAGTTTTTCCAAAGTCTACTTTTGGAAGGCAGCACTATTTACAGACCTCTCTACTGACCAAATCTATCACAGTAGAATAAAGATGTGGCCGTTTTACTCTTGTAACTTTTCTGGATGAAAGGACAGGAATACCGAACAAAAAAAGGAAATTCCTATTAAGATGCACACACTGCCTGATGTGAGGCAAAAGCAACAATAAAATCTATATGATCAAAAATGTGCATGAAGTTTCCCAATCTCAGCTCTGCTGAGTCAAAACTTACCATTACACGAAGATTCTGTCCTGCTTTGCATTCCCCACTGCTTGGATATCCAGTCTCTGTATGTGGCCACTTCTTGTGTTACTCTAATTATTCTCCCTAATATACTGCAAACCAGGAAAAAAAACAAAACCATCATCACAATTAGTTTTCAGGCACACAGAAATACAAGCAATTACTGTCTGAGATTTAGACATGAAGAATATACCTTTCTGTTTCGTTGTTAGGGTAGTATTTAGCTATTGGGGAAACTGCATGGCTCAGAACAACATAGGCATAATCAAAAGCCTGTTTCACTTGCATGGCACCATAGGAACTCCTCCCAACATCATTACCTTAAATAAGAATATAAATAAATAAGATTGAAGCTGTCAGACAGGAGACATGGGTAATTTTAAAAAAATGCTACTAAGACCCAATTAACTGCAGTTACCTCTTGTAGAACAGGATTAGTGAAGCATAAATAGTAGAAAAAGCTTAAGAAATTTACAGATATTTACATGCACAAAAGTCCAAAACAGCAATTCTCTGGGTAAAGGTGCAATACATGAAGCAAAAAATAAAATAAATAAAAAAAAATTAAAATCCCGCACTGCATCTATTACACATATAACAGTACTGTTCTGGTTGTCACTTTTCTAGATCAGAAACATGTTAACTCTCTTCTTAGAACTGCTCTTGACTCACCACTTCAGCAGCCACCCATCACTGTATTCTGAAAATGACTGTATTCTGAGTACATCTTGCATTCCTAGGCAGGAACGAGATGTTTCCCTTTGGTTCTTGGTGGTCATTCTATCTGCTATCTGTCTATAGATATATAGTCATTGATCTAATTCTTTGATTTAACTCCACTGGATTAAGGGCTCCCCCAACTCTTCTTCCTTACTCCATATGGTAAATCTTGGTTTATGAGGATACCTGGCTGTAATGGATCTTCAATATACAGCATTGATGGTCTGTAGCCGTCCAGCATGCTTTTTTGCACTTCATCCTTGGCAACATAAGAGCCACCATCCTTTATTCGGATTCCAGTCTTCAGATAATTGAAGTGACGTCCATATAATTCAAAAAACTCTATTAAAAGAACACCATAGTTGGCATTGGGCATACAGGCATCTTCCCTGGGATGCAGCTATTAAGAAGAGAGAAAAAAAGATCATTTTATTAAGACTTCAAGTATTGCCTTTATGTTCCCACTCTTTTCACAGCAAACATGTCTAAATACACTAATAAATAATAACAAAATACAGTATATAAAGCATCTCAATATAGTATTTTCTCTTGATAAAGCATTTTGCATCTTTAAAGCAAGATGCTATGAAAACTTTTATAATTACTGCTTAAAAAAATGCTGTCATGCATTAACATTGTTGCATTTGAACTTTTAGTCCAAAAAGTGAACTTCCAGCACTAATGGTAGGGGTTTTGTGAAAAAGCAAAGATATTCGCACCTCACAAACCTGGGTCTGCAATGCAAATACAGGCTTCTCATGCACAGCTATATACATGATTCCCTCTGCTGTTAAAGTATGCAGCCTGAGAAACTATGAACAAAACCAGCTCATAATTTTAACACAATACAAAACCTGACTTATTTTTTTTATTTCCTTTTTGCAGGAGCAAATGGCAATGCTATTAGTCAATATAAGAAAAATGGGTAGGGAGAGATTTTGGTTTCTTTTAAAAAGATATGCCTGTTGCCTTAACTTTTTTTGTGCTCAGCAGGCAACTGCAACAGCACTCAGCAAACACTGAGCTCCAGTTCCAGGCTCAGGTTTAAAAGTAATTACAGTCTGGAAAAGTACAGACTTACACTTATTGACACACACAGTTATACAGTAACACTTAGTTCAGGAAAAAGAATTAGGTTGATACAGCCAGAAATTGGCTACTTCATATTTGTACAGTATTTTCCTCCCCAAGGCACAATAATATAGATTTAGCTCATGCATTTTGTCCTATTAGATTTAAGAGAATGTTGTAAAACACGTTTAGAAACCTAGAAAAACAACTAAAACTCCATTGCATTCATTAAAGCATGTACAGGGCACGTGACCTGAAATCAAGTGTTATAAAGGACAGCTGCATGTAACACCAACCTTATGGAGCTTGTTCCAAATAAGTTACACAATATTCAAGTTGTTTTATCACATATATCAATATCACATGTCAGTATCATATATATCGCTATCACATGTCAATGTCATGCGTATCAGTGCCCAGCATGGATACACCAACAGATGCTCCAAACATCTTTCACACCAAAAGTATGAGTAGGGGAGAAAGAACAGAAGACAGATGGGATGTATCTATTTTTAAACGAAAAGGGAATGCAAAACCACAACATGATAGCTTAAATGCTTAAATTTAAGGGTCGATCAAATTCCTTCTGAAAGTGATGCCCTTATGCACCAACAGCATTGAGAGATTCCATTAAGCTTACCTGAAGGAAACTGACAGCCATTAAAAAAAGACTATAAGAACCGATTCCACCTGTAAATACTTCATTAAGGTCCCTCTGCAACAGGAACTGTTTCAATACTAAAACTAGAAATGGTAAGACAGGGTATTTCTGAAAGAGAAAAACAAAGATGTTAAGATACTGTGATGTATGAATATAATGGATGCTAAAAGAGAATATTGAAACTATCTGTTATATTCAGCCTTAAAGTTAAGTATAATTCTAACCTATTATTTTTAGTAACAGGAGAGAAGCCAAGTTCTCTGCCTGTGATCAGTACAGTTATTTTACCTCTTCAACTCTGGTGGCAGATATTAACAACAGAAAAAAGTTATTGTATCACAAAATAAGAATTATTTGAATATATAAATACACTTTTTTCATACAATTAAAAGTATTGAAAAGGAAGAACTATGGAGATAACCACATTTGTAACAAAACCTTCCTGCTGCAACTGAGGTGATAGCCCAAAGCGGGCTGAGATTTCTGTCTTGCAAGTACTTCAGACACCCGGAATTAAAACAAGCCCTTCAAAATTACTAACCTCAGATAACATTTTCAAAGGAGCCAAATACTTACCTCTGGGTAACCTTTAATAGGTTTATCCACATGGATTCTCTCAGAGGTGTGCATGTGCTGCACATGTGGAGAACATGGACCTTTTGGACAGCAGTGGAGACTACGCCTGCACTCTGTGCACCCTCTCACAGGAGAGGGGTGAAAGAGGCTCAAAAATACCACTTTTATCAACACAGAGCCAAAAAGTTCCTTAGTGTCAGAGATGAGAGGTGGATCATGTCAGTGACTGCAGAAGATTAAAGGGAAAGGAGAATTTTGCTAGGAAGTCACTGCATGAGCCTTACAGTGAGTACTGGGAGCCCTACTTAACTGAAGATCCCAAAATTACTTTTGGGAACTATTAAGAACTTACAGTCACGAGCTGAAGTGTTGAATACCAGTATATACCAAAATGTAAAGGCAGGAAACTGCACACCCAAAGAGAAATAGGCATTTCCAAAGATAATACCAAATATGACACCTCAGTTTGCTACTGAAAGTTATGTGGGACAAAATAAGACCCCTGAGAATGCCCTGCACATGTTTCATAAAGAGTGCTGCAAGAATACCAAGGAAGTCCTTTGGCAAGGACACATCAAGATTTCCCCAAGTTAAACAAAGGACCCTCCACAGCAGCACAGCCAGCCATGTGCCACCTCCCTGGCACACTGGGCTCAGCTCAAGTGAGAACTGCACTTCACTTCCCTACACAGAACATGAAAATCCAAGAAAAATTCTCTACTGCTTTATGAGGCATTTACTGTGAGCGTCCAATGCACTGAATAGGGGAAGGGAAGCAAAGGAGAATCCTAACAAACTGATCCCATCTATTAAACAAAAGTAACTGTAATGTACCTATGATATATGTGTTAATGAACCTCTCTGAAAAGTAAGTTTAACTTACTCTACTTAATTAGCATTCTACGCTGAGACAATATTCAGTCTAGAACAAGATGATTTGTACTTCTTCAGGAATGTGTGGCTATTACAAATTTTAAGCTGAATGAACCATGGTTAAAAGAGCAGAACATTTCAGACAGAGATTAGTGCATTTTCCTTAATCATAGTACCATTAAAACTACTCCATACTTTCTTTGTATACTTTAATATTGTCATGCCTTTTAAGGCAATATATCTAAAACTCAAGAACATCCCTCAGAAGTATACAACAACAAAAAATAACAGAGAGTGAAATTGTATCCCCAGTAAGGATGCAGTCAAAGTAAAAGAGGAAATAAAGTTAAGTCAGCTCTGTAGATCTATTATAGTGTTGCCTAACCTTGATAAAATCTTTGATGAGCTGGGCTGCTTTAACCCCATTCTGTACATTAAAGCTTATATCAACTTTTACTTCAGTGAAGGAATCTGTCAGTTTAATAATAGGTACCTGTAAAAAAAAGACAGGTTAAGTCAATAAAGATTTCCAAAACACATTTGGTTTCATTTATATTTATATGCACCAGTAAAACTGAAACATTTTATGGATTTGTAGAGAGAAAGTAGGCAGAGAAATCAGGACTCATTTTTATGAACTCACTCTCCTTGCCCATCTGTTTACTTAAACTTTGCTAACTCACAAAAGCTATTTTCAATTTACTGTCCTGTTGAACAGAACTTAACACTCCATCTTCCATAACAGCTTTGGGATTGGTTTGGGGCAGTGGCTGGTGCAGCAGCTCAGCTCTGGTGGGAACCACAGACACCAGGGGGAGACAAACGCTGGAGAAACATAAGAGAAAGGGTACTGGAGACTCCACTGACACAACTCAGGCCACTGGGGTCATCGCTCCCTCACCAAATTGAATTCAAACAGTAGGCAGAGAATGGTGAGAGTATTCTGAGATATCTCCACCTGAGAGGCTGCCAAATTACCTTTCCCTACTAATAGTAGCAATGCACTAGACACCTGTTTAAACCTCAACACTCTTACATACGCTTACAATCAGCAAAAAGTAAGAAATTATAATGGAATTAATCCTACTGTGTGCAAGACATACCATTAACTATCTACGCAAGACTGTGCTTAGTATTTTTATGTGAAAATTTACTTTGCCTGCTTACTTGCAAAAAGAGAAAATAAATAATATCTTTATGTAAAAATTCAATCTAGAAATTCACAAGTTTAATCACATTAATTCACAACAATGACTAGTTTAATCTCTCTTAAAAGCAAGTGTACGTTGTGCATATGGGATACCAGATCATTTCCCCAACAGAAGAAATGCTTCTGTTATTGCACTATCAATTATTTTGGCAGTAATAAACCCCATTTTAAAAAGTTCTATAGGTTCTCTTTCAAATTTAATATAACAAAATAGTTTCTGCTTATAAAAATTCATTCTTTTAACTAAGATCTCTCTTTGATGAGAAATTTGGCTTAGAACAAGGAAATACCCTCTTTCCCCAAACTTACAGTTGCTTTATCTAAAACCTTTACTGAGTTTTCATCTGCTACATTGTGCTTTCTAAGAGCTTCTTCCAGGGTCCAAAGAGGTAATGTCTCCCACTTTCCAAACACAACTAAATCAATATCACTGAAATGGAAAAAAAAATAGATTTATTCAAATTTAAAAAGTGATACACTTAAACATAAAAAATTGAAATTTCTACATACATGGAATAAAGCTCATAGAACATAGCTTAGCCAAATAACTAATTCTTAATTTTCCAAGGAAATGGGTGGGGATGAACTCTTACACTTGGGGAAACACAGAACACTTCAGGTTACCAAGGGGAGGGAACGATACACACACACAAATCAATTGGGCTGCCAAGCCTAAAATTTTTCTCCTCAGGCCACAGTGGGAGCAGAGACGGATCAGCTTGTCCAGAGTGATGCAGAGCAAGAAATGAACATGTTGTGATTCACCATCTTTAGGCTGTATTAACCAGTAACGCCAATTTTTAACAGCCAGTCACCAAAAAGCAAAGTCCTGCTCCCCATCCTCTACTCCCAGACACACAGCCCTGTCTCCTCCTTTGCTCCAAGTCTGGTGTTGGCCTAATCCACAGCAAATCAGTTCAACCTATTAATGGGTCTGGCAGAAACCTTCTTCGCCCCCTTCTTAAAAGAGCCCTCCAAACATTCTGAAGTAATTTCCTGCCTCTTTGCATCTCAAAGTTGGTGTTCTGGGTGATCAGAGCACCAGTGGGCACATGGTAAGCAGCTGTCCTGCAGTGCCAAGAACAGGGAGCAGGGAAAGGGAGAGGTAAATGTAGCAACTTTGACTTCAGGAAGCAACAAGCTGTTAAATAAGATCAAATCACCTAATTAACTTCACTCATTAACTCAGCTCCATCCCGCTACACTTCCTCCCTATGCACACATATTCACTTGACTACACAAGTTGCTGACACCCCAATTCAGTCCCTGAACTCAAATTCAAACGGTGGCTGGTGTCCCAACCAAAGCCAGTGAGTGCTACTGTGAGATCCTGACGATCTTCCTCTTTGCTCCCCAACTTCTTTGATTTCCCTGCTTGGTAGGGAACACAAAGAAGGTGACCCTGTAAACCTACAATTATGCTAGCAGAACACTTCAGTGATACGGAAAACTGTGTAACAGAAACCACAAAAAATTTAGCAGTACTTCCTCCCCCTCCAGTAGATTTTACAGGTCTGCTGGCTCACAAACAACACTGCTTTAACAGTCTCAAAGAAACTACATCTGCTTTAGATGAAGCAGCTCTTGCCAATGAGCAGCGCCGGCAGCAGGAGTTCAGCAGCAGTTCAGCCACACACCACTTGGCTGACAAGGACAGGTTTCAGAAAACTATGTTCCAAACTGGCTTGGAGAGCAGGAAATGCTGCTGGACATTTCTCTTCTAAACTAAATTAGTGTTAAACCCACTGCTGACAGTTAATAACAGGAGGCATTTTCCTGATGCACACTGAGACAGAAAAAGCAGCTCTGTTGCCACCTGGAGTATAAATACTGCCTGCAAAAGAACAGAGATCCAGCAGCTAAACAGCTGTGTGCACAAACCTTCAATATGAGCTAAGTAAATGGATATAAAGCAAATTGTAGCACAGAGAAACAGGACTAAAAAACCACTGTACGTCTTTCTGAATCCCAGAGCCGGAAATCAAAATTAACGATACAGTTACTGACAGGTAGGGAAAACTTAGGGCAAAGGGGAGCTTTGATGGAAGGCAACAGTGAATTAATGACCAGCACGTAAATGCAGGTTATTTTCAAAGTCTGCCAAGCACTGCCACGGGAAGGTTCTTTTGTGGGTTTATGTACTGTGTTTGAAGTATCTGCATTTGTTCTCCCCCAAAACCTCAGCTGAAACAAACACTGAAGCAAAGCAGCATAGGAAATCAAACAGACAACAGCAAAACACTTCTGTTACATCAGTTTCAAAACAATCAAGCATAGTAAAAAACTATCAGTCAAATGGATAGGAATCTCTCTCTCGCATTACCAGCATCAAATTAAATTTAATTAAGCCTATTTAAAATCAATGAAAAAAAGGCCAAGGAGGGCACATGTGAAAACAGTGAGTATTTGTATACCTAATTTCTGGCTTTCCAAACGCACAGTGAGCAATTCAACTTCTCTGCAACTCCTGGGACTAAAGCAGGTACTTTCTTTTTAAAAAAGAAATGAAACAACAAGGGTATCCATCACCTGCCGTCAGTTCTAGATGTCCTCATATTCCCAAAGTATGGAACTTGGTTCAAGTGCTATTCTCAAACTTATGCTATGTAAATGTGTTTGTCCCCTGCAGCCATTTAAGCCTTTCATTTCTATTTCTATTTAATTGTCAAAAATACTTACAATTTCTACATACAAGATACCATTGTCACTGAATAATGATTTTTTTAAATGAAAACTAGTAAAAATGTGGAAAAGGTAGATGTTGACTATTGTAGAGAATTCACAAAAGAATACTGAAAGAAAAAAGCCAATTCTGTATGTAATCTTTTCAATGCAAACACCAACAAGGTAATGTTAAAGGTTTCAATGTAGTCATCTGTGGAGAAAAAATGTAGCTTTTCTTTTAAAGCCAACTTCTTCTTGTGGTATTAATGAAGCCAAATCAGAACATAAGTCTTTTTTGACCACATGGCAATTCAGATCTTTTTGCTGATACATGCAAAATCTATATAGACATGTATTGCAGTTAATATTATTTACTGCATTTCTATATACTTTGCAGAGAACTAAAAGCTTAACACTTTCTTAACATAACAAGTATTGACACAAGTAATACAGACACTGGGAGAGCACGTAAATCACCATGGGGGTACAGGTTCAACAAGTTATCTTCTCTCTTGTACAGAATTAACACTGAAAAATTACTAACCTTGTAGGCAAATATAAACCCGTTTTAAAACTTCCAAATATCTGCACCTGAAACACAAGAATGAGAGATATATGAAAACAAATTTTCAGGCTTCAGAAGATAAACAAGTTCTATTAAGCTGCTTGTAAAGGTTGACCATTGCTACCCTCCATTGGTAGATTCTGGTATTGCTAACAGGCACTCTTAACACTCCTGTTAAATCATCCACATCTTCAGTGTGCTATAAACAGCTGATCTTCACTATTATTGCCATGAAACCTTAATAACTTTGACTTTTCTATTAAAAAAAACTCCCCTGTAACGTAAAAAATTGTCCCCATGACCAAATTTGGCAGTAACTCAGAACCCAAAAGAATTTGAAGCACTTAAGGATGACAGAACATTTAAAAAAAAACAACCCAGTAACAGTTCAATTTGATTTTTGTTTTCATATCTCAAAGTATACCCTTGTTTCTAAGCATGTTCTAAGTTTAATGTATTTCCATTGCTTTGTATACTTTAAAAAAATTGATTACATCACGACCCTTTTATTTTTCTGAATTACAAAGCAAGTAGCACAACTCTGTTTATTTCTGCTTAAACAACAAACAAAAAAGTTTCCAAAAGCTTCACATCCCACAGAATGACATTATTATGCTGGATTTTTACTAGCACTGGAGGTGTAGATCATCAGGTATTCACCACAAGCTGCCCAAAACCTCACTCATTACTCAGCCAAGCCTTGCAGGGAGGTTGGACTCACGCGCTGAGTCTCAAAGGGGGGCTGGTGAGACTTCAAAGAAAAAATATCTACACATTTGGACTAATTTTCACCCAGACAGTCTTCTGATGTGTTTCCTGGAGCCACCTTATATAGACTTGTGTATTCTGCCTTAATGAGTCTCATAGAGTAGCTTGATTGCCACCTATTTGGATGTCAAGTGACCCACTTTTTAAGTTTTCCCCCTTCAGGATAAGAAAAAAGGAGAGACAGGAAGAAGTTATGTTTTGCAAGTGTCTTATTAGCTCAATAGTCTAAGAAGCAGTTTGAGTGGCTCTTCTTGATTATTATCTCTTCAATCTTTTTACCCCCTCACCTCATGCCCAATAAAAAGTACATACACAATATAATGTTTAAAGATCATAGCTTCTCAAACTAGCTAAGACTGCAAGAGCTGCCACAGAACGAGCATCAGGATTGTATCAGATCTTAACAAATGCATAAAGGCATCACAAAGCTAAGACTGCAATAATAATTATCACTATTTTTAATCAAGAATAATAACAAAAGCACTCTCTTATGAAACTGGGTTCAGTCAAATCAGGATTTATTTGGCCACCAAAAACATCAGAAAAGTGTTTTTGCACAATAAAATGACCACTGATGGGTTCAGAAAAAACTAAATGTGCTTTCACATTATCAAGCAAAACACAGTGTTCAGCTGAACAGGAAAGAGCCTTTACTGAATAAACAACCCTGAAAGTATTCATAAACTTAATGATACAACATATATGACTTTTACTAAAAGGAATGAGACAACATCTGCTCTTGTCCAATAATCTGGAGTATGAGAAACACTAAACTATTCTAAAAGAAACCCACACCCACACTTCAACCCCTCTCTCACAAAATCTGGAAAGACAGATGAGGAAGAGTGGGAAATAAGAACACAGATTGCAAAGGATTTTGATTTATTAGCAATTTGGAATTTAAAGTGTTCAAGTTCTGTAGCCATGGGCATATCCAAAGCATCCTGAACACAGGACCCTATTATGGCCTGAGAGGTGAGCATTAGTTTCTGCGATGTACCAACACTGCTGCTGATATTTTTATTCTATAATGACAGAGAAATATATTTACACCCATAAGGTATCTTCAGACTTCACAGCTCTGTCATGATTTCTTCTACTCCTCTCTATGTTATTGTTACTATTTATCCTACATTTCTGTGAACTTATTCATATGAAATTCCAAAGTTCCCAAAGCAGCTTTAATTACTATGTGTCCAAATACATGCTCACTATGCACAACACAACTTGGAAACCTACAAAAGTAGAATTTTCTGAGATTTGCTGAACTGAACAGAGTTCATCTTTCTACTTTCATTCCATCATAGTATTTTCATAACTGAAGTGCATGAAGTATGCAACATTACCTCTTTTCAGATCCATGAGGTCACATAGAGACAAAGCTGAGGACACTCTGAAAACTGTGCCGTAAATTCCACTGTGTAAGTATTTATTTGTTCAATAATTTGCATATTCAGCTGGTCAAAAATCTTTGTCTTATAATGTTTTCTTTTAATATTTTGGAATGTTTGGTTTCAGCGTAATTAAAGTGTTTCTTATGGTCAGAGCCTTGCTGATGCCAAGAACAGTTCTCACTTACTAGGAATGTTTCCTTCTAAGCACATTCCCTTGAGTAAGAGGGCAAATGACACAATTGCTAACTTCTATAAATAAAGTAACAGTTCAGGATACCTAGTTTTAGCCCCCCTCCATCTGCTTTTTCAGCCTTTTCCTAAGTGGAACAGGGGAAGGAGAAAGGGAAAAAAAAAAGTACAGGCTCAGGCACATTCCACATGTTCTCTGTTTAGATTCATGAAGCCTGATTTCCCTTGTCTTGGTATCTGATTTTTACAGACTGTGTCTTACCTATGAAAAACTACAAACTAAATGTGTATGTTTAACTTACAAGTTTATTTTAGCTGGTTTGGCTGCATCTATGACTCAAAATGAACAGCTTAAACATTAACTCATCACTTTACACTACAGCTAAAGCTGAGGACATTGAACCAGATAACACTCCACCTTCTCAGAGCATGTACCCAAAACTTGAATCTTAGAAGTAGCTAAACCAACACAGATTACCAAGAGGTTAGTGATTAACTCAGAGGACTGAAAAATTACAAGAGACTGTCAAAGTTGAACACAGTTGAGTTCAGCATTTCAGTTCCCAAGTTGATCTGTTAAAGTAAGTGTTAGAAAAATAACAGCACAGTCATTTCTAAATTATAGCCTGGAGTCTGTTGTCACCATTCAGTTCCTTTCTAGCCTCCAGAAAACAGAAGGACATACAAAAGGAGAATTCTTCCTCGATGTTACAACTGCAGACAAAATGCACTTGCGCTTTGAAGAACAGTTACTGACTTGAGAAAAAGGAACTGGCACACTCTCGCTCTCTAACATTTTCAAGCACAGCAGAGAAACAGTCCTGGCAGTTTTAACTGGCACTAATTGAAAAGTGAACTTCAGTTTTCAGCTCCACAGTGTCTGCTTCCTCTTGGTCACGTTACAGCTAAGCCCAGTGGTCAGCTGTCTCTTGTGGTAAGGCTTTTAAATTGCTTCCGCTTCTTAAATGCATTGTGGCTACGAAATAGTTCCAGTAGTTTAAAGGAAGAGCATTTTCTCAAGGCTCCAAAGCGATACATATATAGATGTACACAGACACATATATATATGCATGTAAAAAATTATTTTTAATACAGAAGATGTAACTTTTACAGATCAAACTTGCCCTGCAAACAGACGATCTCTGGAAGCACTAAAGTTCTTGTGCCCCATGCAAAGTGGGGGTGGTCACAAAGGGAGACAATAAATCCACTCAGCCCATTGCACTAGTTAAGTCTACAGCAAACAAACTTGCCTAGGAAATAGCGTCATGTTCTCTAGGCTGAAGCAATTAGTGATTTTGCTGAAATCTCCTCCTACAAGGCACCGGCAGGGTGTAGCACAGCATGCAAAGTTTCATACCCACAGTTTCCTATACTATTGCCTGTCAGACTGGCAGCCCACTGCTCCTGCTCTTGATTAAAGTCTACCTCACTGTTTCACTGGGTTAGAGGAGAGCTGTACAACCCCTGACACACATGCTAAAGTCTCTTACACAGTTTCCATGGAAAGCTTACTGGTTGTGCTCAAAATTCCCAGATACCTATAGCAATGACTCCACCAGCTCCCTCTAACTGTGCAAATGCAGCTATCACAGTGTTTGCTTCCACATGACACCTCCCTGATACATCAGCCATAACAACCACCACCTTGAAACTGTGAGTATATTTTACACAAAAAAACACACACCACATACAGAGAGCTTATACAGAATTCATATTCTGTCCTATTCTGCCAATTTCTAAAACACATTCCAAAAAAACAGATTAAGATTTGAAATGAACAAGGGATTTAAGTCACTCATGTCAAAACATTACCTTTTACTGTGGCAGGATCAAAGAGCATTCCTTATACTAGAGATTCTGCTGTCTGAATTTGGTTTGTTATTCTGCCTCACAAGCCCTTATTTTCAGCTACTGTTATCTACAAATAGATGACTACAGCTACAAATCTGCATTCTGGAAATGAACACCGTATTAGTTAGAGGAATACTATTAGACTAGATTCAATTATGCCAGAAATCCAACTGTGTCCCCATAAAACCACACGGACTTGTAAAAGCAACTTCTGTCTTTAATCCAACTTTTATTAAAAAATGCATAGCTTTGCACAGGAGAAAGTTTTGTTTCAAATGACTAAGTACTAGGAAA
Source organism: Xenops minutus (assembly GCA_035221455.1). Taxonomy (NCBI): domain Eukaryota; kingdom Metazoa; phylum Chordata; class Aves; order Passeriformes; family Furnariidae; genus Xenops; species Xenops minutus. The sequence continues at coordinate 8,038,986 of JAWWEE010000018.1, read as the reverse complement.
AAACCCATCTTCAGTGGGAAGAGGCATTACAGATTGCAAGCTCAATACACAGATCTACAGATTTGTTCCTTCCTATATCGAAACGTCTGGCTTTTAAAAATTTATACGATATGTCAATTTAATTTAACTGTCCATTAAATATGTCATAGTCTATGTAATGTGGCACTGCTGGTATCCCACATTAACGGATTTATTTAAGGCTGCAGCATCTCTGGACTAGAAATCCTGCTACTAGCGAAGGAAGAAGCTTCAGAAGATTTTTTTTCTTTAACAAAATACATACATGCATGCATGACTGGTAAGTTTCCACAAATCTTAGCAAATTCATGAGAGTGAATGTTGCCACACCTTATACCCTTTCTGTGACTACAGGAGGACTACCTTGTCTTTAATCCTATGTGTGATAGAAAATGTTAACCTATATTATTCTAGAAAGATCACCTCTCTCATTTGGCCAGAAGTCTTTTTGTCGTTTTTTTAACATGGAAAAATACTCAGTATTTTCAGTATTCAATATTTCTTAAACAGGCACAAAATATTGCTTTTATAAGTTAACAAATAAAACTGTCCTACTCACATCTGCATTAGGCCAGAGCTCTTTGATAACGTTTTCTATTCTGTTCACCACTTCCATCCGCATTCTCTCTTCTTCAGGTCTGGGAGACATATACTTATAAAAGTCAATGATTTCTTCATGAAGACTAAGAAAGAAAGAAAAAAAAAACAAACCAGAAAGTCAGGAAAAAACCCACAGGCAAATGAAATACCAACTACTCTAATCAAACATGCTTTTTAAGCTCCTAGTTCCCAATTTCCTCCAGGGGCAGTTTTAGAGCAGCATGCAATTAAAAAAATCCACATTCACAACACTTTGTAGCGTTTAGTTCCATGTACGTTTCCTACGCCAACAGGTCAATATTGCACTTCATTTGCTAAAAGCGTGGAAGCAAATCTAAATCCAGTTCAATTCACATTGAAAGTCACACTCTATTTTAATGCCAGTGTAACACAGAAATGGTTCAGTCCTCAACTATGAATGCAGCTGTAAGCTCTGAGTACACACTTGACAAAAATTTAAACAGGAGGTTTTAGCCAACACTTCCTAGTCAGCCCCTTGGCACCAGCCAGGCAGTTTCAGGCAGCAGTCTGTATTCAGTACCACGCTTGCAAAAGTTGACAGTAATTGTGCCAGTACTAGAGCTAGAAAAACTGCTTCTTTTACTGCTTGCAGAAGTCGCATAAATTAAAAATGCACTCTCCCCCCACAACCCCAGAAAATAAGTAGCACACGTAGAGCAGCAGCGGCTCAGAAGTGACTGACAGACAGTTAGCCCATATATAGTTTACTGTATTAAATGTGCTTCTCAGTCAGTAAGTCATGTTTAACTTGCCTAGGATGAGAGCTGAAATAACAATGTCTTCATGTCTTCATGCAGTGCTGCAAATTTCTGTGCTTCTCTAGTATCATAAACACATCATCATCCTGACTAATAATGTAATTCCAGCCACAGAGTAAAACTAAATTAATTCCATTTGTTTCCTGCAATGACCACTATAGTAATAGCTAGTTATCTTTAAAAGTGGATTGTTTCTAGTTACCAAGCACAACTGCATCTCTCACTAAAGCTCTGAGGGACCATCAGAAGAGAGCAATTTATTAAGAGCAAGCCCTTAGCTGAGACAGGAATCTAATACTTCCCCACTGCACAGACACTTAAATAAATCAAACATTAATAACTGGAAGTTGTATACAGGTGTCAACAAAACTGATTAAAACATCTGACAGTTGTATTTAACAGAGTCGGGGTAGGGAAAGAACTGAAACCACCTGCATTAAGTTCTTCAATACTGCAGTGTTATGAACAACACAAACTTCTTTCCCCATAAACACTCCCCCCAGTTAGGGGAATAGTCACAAAAGCCTGGCAACTTGTGGTGGCCACCACCACAGCTCTCTATAGGAAAGGCGAAGAGGAAAAGTCCTCTGACACAGGAAATTTCTTACCTCCTTCCACAGCTGCTTTCTTGCTTTTTCTTGAAAACTTACATCCTAGAGTTAGGGAGCACACTCCAAACCACCACTGCAATCCTTTACACCATACACTGACTACTGTCTTGTACATGATAAAGCACTTCAATGACCAAGTTCACCCTCTGTCCTCACTGTCAGTCACACTTACTGAATTCAATTTAGTTTCCACATGCTTGACTATTAAGCTAGCATTCAAAACCAGAAGCAACAAGGAAAACAGGCAAAAAAACAATAATTAAACCCTCAAAAATACAAATTATTTTTCAACTGTAATTTGGTGAACCAGCTTACAGGAAGACCCGGGAGTCAGATCTGTCTTTGTGGGCTACACGGTGGGGAATTAAGAAGGAACCCAGCCCCAATTCTGCCTCTGCTCCTCTGGACTAGCTGGAACAGACAGGTTACATCCACAAGGCACACGGTTTGCCCCAGAGCAGTGTTTTTAGGAAGCACAGAATGCACACATGCACTGCCAGCCAGGAGGAGTGACACCATGTTGTCTGAGGGCACTGAATGGCACGAGACACGCTGGGATGACACCAAGGGACTATCCCTGGGGATAAATTCATGTGTGGCACAGCACAAATCCACACTGCCCATCATTAGTGGGCCCAGCTGCTCCTGGGCTTCCGCTTTACAGGAGTTAATTGTTCCCCTGTCCCATCAGGGAACTTTGAAAGAACAAGGCAATCAGAAAAGAGGTTCCCCAAAGTACACAGAAAGCCAAGCCATACAGACATTGCAGTTCTTCTCCTTATTAACTCCACTGACACTCTTAATAGAGATAATTATATCAATTGGTGCATTCTTTAGACACACAAAGTAATGATGTATTGTCAGAACCAGATGTATTTCTTTTTCTAAACATAAATAACAGATGTCTGCAACTTTTTAAATGGGATCCTTCTTAGGTAGTCATGAAAAATTTTGTGGGAAAACAAAAAATTAAGCTTGTAAATACACAGAAACTTACATTACACATGCACAGAATGTTAGTAAACATTGCAGATGTAGAAAAAATGAAATCTAAATTTTTTCAATGACAGAAGAAAGGCTTAAAGACTACCAGAGACAGTTCACATCAGCACACCAGTTGGAAATAGTACAGACATATCTGTGTTTCATCTGCTGCAGGACTGCATGCTGACAGGATGACCTGTGCTGCACAGAGCCTCAGTATGCAGAAGGCAGGCAAAGGCTTCAGAGGCTCAACACTACACCTGGAACAGTATTTCCCTGCCCTACAAAGGTGGCTGCCAAGAAATAAGGGAATGATTAATTAAAGCCAAGACAAACAGAAGTAGCCACATGCGGATTTCAGAGCAGTACAACATGACTTAGAGGCGTGACTCTAATTAATGTGGAGTTAACTCACATTGTATTGAAAAAGAAAACTCAAGGTTATTCACTGTCTTAACATCTATTATAGTAGCCGTTTTTCAAAACAATTTTTTTGGATTAATGGAGTCTGTTTACAATAGTCTCTAGTGAAATTTTCTATCTTTAGCTGAAATGAAGATCAAAGAGACTGAGATGCTCTTTTTGGCATCATAATGGTATTTTATTATTCAATTATTTAATACCATTACATTCGTTAGCTATTTCAGATAAAAGTCCTTAAAAGGATACTTGTTTTTAGAAGGAAATTACACTGTAATAAACCTGGCTTCACTATGGAAAGGTATTTCATTTGGCTTTATAGTCACACTGAAGCATACCAGCACCCAAGACCTACTTGGGATATACGGAGGCAGCTCTCTGCAATGCATAAGAGAATTAGTTTGCTGTTTTTATTACAGTAAACAGGAGTAAACAAGTGGGTCTTTGTCCTGTACTTCCAGAAATCTTAACACATGGGGAAAATAAAAATAAAATTGTTCTAAGACTTTCTCTAAGTAGGTTTTAAACCAAAGTTCTACCTGGATCACAGCCTGTTTTCAAGCGTGTAAGCTGTTTCCATCATAATTTCACAGACCAAACGGAATTAAAGAGACGAGAAGCCACACAATTTAGTGGATTACAGCGTCTGTTATGTTCACCTGACAGAGACAGTGATGAATCATTAAAAAACAAATTGTGACTGCAGAAGTTGTAATCACAAGAATGACTTCTGATGGTAGCAACACTGAACACAGGCCATTTAGGTGAAAAGCCAATACTTCTGTGCAGGTGCAAGTACTATGGAACATCCTTTCTTAGTTTGATCACACCTTATTTTGTAGCACAACTCATGGGCTCTAAATGTGCAACTCAGGAATCTCAAACTAGTTTACATATAACCAAGATGCTGTTATTCTGGAGGATGAATCTTGCTGCACACCTGCCAATCAATTAAAAGTTAGTCACATACAAACGCAATGTTATTTCTGTTTTATATGCAGAACACACAGAGAGATAACATGGACAAGAACATACACTTCATTGTACACTTGGCACATAAACCAGGACAATTCTCTCCTGCTGCAAGTCCGGAACTGGAACCAAGAGTGACACTGGGAGGCATGTCACTCTATGAAACTCAGCTGGAGACACTCCAAGTTTCACTTCCCCGCACTTGGATCCTGCTGCAGAATGAATGACCAGCCCACCGCACTCACAGATTTCGGCAGCTTGGAGGAAGCCAGCCTGACCCAAGCAGTGCCCAGGGCTCAGCAGCCACAGCAGCTCCAGGTGGGACCATTCCCTCAGCCTCTGCTGCCCCCCGGGGCAGCTGAACAGCAGAGCTCAGTCCTGCTCAGCAGAGCAGCCAGCGGGATCAAGATGATTTTGACTGGTTTTGCTTAATCACAGGAGCACAGATAAGTGTTGCTTTTGTGTGCTAACATGCCATATTATACTAACAAGAATAATTAGCTTTAATAGAAAAATTTCCTGCTTTTGTCATTCTGGACTTGTGTTACACTTCTAGTTTCCTCTGGCTCTTCTTCACTCTTCATTTCACAGGAGAAATTATGCAGACACGCATGTTCTAATTTCTCTCATCAGGGCGTTACCCATGGCTTCTGCTCCAACTGCTAAAAACTCTGCTCATCCATCCCAAAGAACTTCCTCTGCCTTGGGTGCGTGTATTCCTTTGCACTGGAAAGGCTATTTGCAACATCACTGAAGAGAAGTTAAAATAATGGATATCAACGACACTCAAAAAAAATCGTCTAGTACTTGTGCAATACAATTTGGGTTTGGCAGAATTTTCTGAAGGAAGCTTCATTTTCAGAATGATGAAAATCTAAATTATTTAGAAACTCCATGAACACTGGGCAGAAGTAAGCAATGAACACACAGGTGACTTTTGTTTTCCCAAACTCTATGCTTCAAGATGAATCACTTCTGATTTAAGAGTCTAATGATTTTATATCCACACTTGAAAAGCATATTTGCAATGTACCCCTGTAGCACTAAAAAAGCTTTTTGTATCCCAGTTTTCTTTGCATGAATAATTCCAACAGGACAATGCTTAGTTGGTCCTATAATTTTAAGTCATCTGTGAAGGAAAAAAAATAAATCAAAGGCAACAAAGAGAAATACTGTAGATTTTCAGGATATAACTGTCTTTGGGGAAGAATGTGAAGGAGGAATCTGAGGTATTCTAGTTCCTGAAAGCATCTATCCTTAAGAATCCAAACCACATCCATCCCTCCACTCCCAAGATGAAAGTTAGCATTGCACAGGAGAAGAGACAGTAACTTCAGTTTGAAGCTTCACAAAGTATTTTACTAAGAAAAAGACGGTACTGGTAAATTCTGCCAAAACTTTCACAGACTACATAAAGCTTCTTCCCCTTCCATTCATGACCTACTTGGTCCTGAAGTGGTTTTGAACAACATTGTACTAAGGTAAAGGAAAGACACAGAGAGCCCAATCTTCCCTCTCCCCCTCACAACTGCACTGGGGAACCCAACAGCTTCCCAAGATAGCTTCCCATTTTAACACTGATCTCCCACAGGCCTAATAAAATAATTTCTAGATTACTATTACCATCTACATGTGTTGAATAATGAAGCAGGAACAACAGCAGGCACTGTAAAGATCACAAATTATTGTCCCCTCTACAAACTCAAACAAAACCAAACATGAGAGTAGTGAAGGGAACTGCAAATATGAAGCATCTGCTGAGGTCCATTCCCTGCCACCTGGGCCTCTGCAGCAGACAAATCCTTTTAATACTTGCTTGTTTAAGCTACAGAGACCTAGCTGCATCTGCAGGTGATTTAATAGGCAGTTAACTTTCATGGTGACTGACACATCAGTCCTCCTAAGAAAGTAAAATTGTGCATAGTAAGGCAAACAATTTTCAAAAGCCCCAGAGATTTTGACCGTCACTTTTTATATCCCTAGTTACTAAACCGTATCAATATATTTTAGGTCACATAGTAACTGTACTTTGAACCACATATGCCCTTATGGGAACTTCAAAATGAAACATCCTGAAACATGTCCATAAGAGTAACCTAAAAAAACCAGGAAAGCTTAAGGAGCTGGTTTTTTGCTATCACACCTCTTTTCTTCAGTTCACTCACTTGAATTACAGCTTCACAGACCAGCTTTTCACAGTTTACCTAAAAACAGACATGCAGAAAAAACAGGTATTCCACTGCCATATGATTACTAAACATCTCTAGAAATCAGGATATCTACTGTATAAACAGTTTCTGAAGATGCAAATGGAGAACTTCCCTTTGCAGAGAGCGAGGCAAATGGGGTTTATATCTGTCCCTGTCCACTACAGCTCAGGTGTTTGTTCCCATCCCCCAGCTTCACAGAAACAGGGTCTGTTAGAACACGATTACACAACCTGTCCTAGTCCATCCAGAGCAAAGTTAGCCAAGTTAAATCCCACCACCTCCACTGGTTCAGCTAAAGCAGCCAACTTCTCCTAAGCACAGTGGGCACCCCGAGGAGGACCTGTCAGTCCTACCCACATAGCAAGGGGAGACAAGAGGTCAGCAGAAGGAACACCTTCAATTGGCATTTCTACACCCACACCACCTCTGGGTAGCTTTTGGTGTTGGGTTAGCTAAGAACAGCTTGACCCTTCTAACTAATAGTTATCTGCTGAGTAATTCACAGAACTGCCTTTTAGGACCAAGGGAGGGCAAAATTTTCACAAATAATTCAGGAACCCTGATCCTGTTTTCAGGACTAATGTCTTTTGGGATTAATCTGATCATTCTGATCCTGAATTTGAAAACACGGAGTTAGTTTGTTCACTTCCAGGAATTATGATGGAGTGATTACACACATTTCCTCAAATGCTATGGGAAAAAAAAAGATGCCACTAAATTTACACTGCAAGACCTACAATTTCTATCCCGTGCAAGTATTTGAAAGCCTAGTGTAGTCACACACTCTTCCTCCCAATTAACACCCATTCACCCCAAATCCTTCAAATTACTGTAGCTTTTTCCTTTATGTTCTGGATTTTACATTAATTTATGGGTTTAACTGCATAATAAAAAGCACTAAAGTAGTACTGCTTTATGGAAACAGTCATATTGTAGTAGAGACATTAAAATACTGGACAAAGAACAAATGTGGACAGTTCTTTTCAATTATTTAAACAGTTATTTCCATCTTTTCAGTTTTTTATTTATTTTATAGATACTTTGCTTCAATCAAGATTAATGCCCTCTTCTTTAAACCGATTCAAGTTATTCCTAATTAAAACTCCCTAACGTTCTTTGGTCAAGAAATAATGTAAGATATTTTTTTCCTGTCAAGGTAGAAGTGAGCATTTTTTGTCTGTTTATAAATTTCAGTGTGTGTTTTGCCTTCCTAAAATACAATCAGATGTACTAGAATTTTTCCTACAGAAATTTGTCTTTTAAGAGGTTGAAAAATTCTACTGAACTTTAATTATAAATCAAATGCTTGAATTAGTCCTACCAATAAGCCATTTGCAGTGTAACTGTGAGACTGATCCACTGGTTTTTAAAGCCATGCCATATGTAAGCTCAGTCTTGCTCTCTATTTTTGCAGCATTTCCAGCAAAAACATCAAATGCCAGCTAGAAAGACTGTTTTGAGAAATACCCTTACTTCCCACTGCCTTTTTTTTTTAATCACACTGTACATAAAAACAATCTAGCTGAATCACTGCATGTGTGGGAATAACTTTCTATTTCTTCCCTGGGAAGTATCTACATATTGTCCCTCCTTCCCATATCTCTGTAAGCAAGCGCTGAGAGTCTCCTCCTTCTCTTTTCCCAGGAAATGGGGTGCCAAAGATGCATTTTGCTAACAGAGGAGTGGGGGGGGAAAAAAAAAAAAGAAAAAAAATAAACTGCTACATCAACTGCTCTGAAATAATAAGATGAAGCAGGAGAAAAAGGTTTTGGGCAGGAAAAACAAAGTGGGAAGAGCAGTGATGGGGAATTGCTCATTTATTTCATAACAACAAACAGGCTTCAACTCTAGTAATATCTAATTATTTGGAAACACACCATTAACTCCAACATCTCCTATAAAATACTGCCACAAGGTTTTCTTCAGCTCACTTGTAAAAGAGTGTTAGTCTGTTGGAATAGTTACACACACAGACCAGCTATGCAGTTTGCAACCTCATCATTTCAAATACTGATATGTATTTTTAAATGCTTTAAAGTGCAACTATTATCATGCACTTCACGTAGTCTAATTACAACTTGAGGTAAATTTCCAAACAATTAGAACCACAGACAAGTTAAAGATATCTGTTTCTTACAGTGGGGAATTAGTAATTCCTCAGCCTGCCAATTCCCCTTGCTTAAAAAGCTCTCAAAAAGACCCAACAACAATTTGTAAGTTGGTTGGTTTTGTTTGTTGTTGTTTCTTTAAGTAAGAGCTTAACAAGAAGTAAGAGTAGCTATCAGCATTGGTAGTAGGTCCATTAATATTAGCTGAACTTTCCCAGTAACACAGCAACATTTGGGTTAGAGATCTAACAAAAGCTATAGCCACTAAATTACCTTAATACTTGCGAATAGCTCTGACCCCTTCTGAGCCAGCACAACACATAGGAGCAGGGAGTTAAAAAGAAAAAAAAAAAAGGTCTGTTAGATCAGATCAGATCAGTTCTACAAATCTCACCAATGATGTTACTATTAAACCAGAACAGAAGGAAACAGCAGCTCAGGTAATCCACCTTTCTGTCTGTCTCCATAAGCCAGACTAGCACAGTTCTTTATACATCACTAGTATACTGCTCCCGTTTTGTTAGTGCAGTAAATATTATCACATAAACAAACAATCTGTGACCTGCCAATAACTGACAAGATGTTATCTGGGCAGAGGCGAGACTAACACACTCCCAGCAGGCTGATGAGCCCTTCTGGTGGATAACACGGGCTCGGAAAAAAGTCTCCACCTGAGGACTGACGGGAGCTAAAACCGCGCAGCACAGCCCTCTGCCATGGCCTGAACGGCTGCGGGCACAGCGGGGCACCACACAGGAAGCCTGGCAAGCCTCGCACAGGTTTCCTCACACAGAACAGTGGAGAAGAGTCCCCTACTTCCACACACACAGCACGTTCTGCCTGGCAAATATTCTTGTTTATGGCTTGATAAATTATTTCACTTGAAGGATTACTTACATGAAAGGAAGAAGAGCAATGTAATTATTAGCTCCTGTCTCTCTCCCATCAGAGCTGATTTACACTCTCAAACGGTCACCTCGAACAAGCCCACACCAGTCCCTAAGAAGGAAGAGACACCATGACAATGGCAGGCTTACCAAGACATAAGCTGCTGGAGGCCTGAGCTCCAGCGGGTGCTGCTGATACACTTGGCCCCAGAGCTCAGGAACACACCGCGAGCACACTGTGCTAACTCCACAGAGCCTCCTCACACCCATCTGTGCAGCCAGCCTGCGTTTGAGCTGCTAAGTAGGCAGAAGAATCAAAACCAGAGTAAAACTCCAACCACTCTTCTTCAGTAACATGAGATCAAACTGAAAATAATTTAATATAAAAATATTAAGCCAAATAACTAGCCAGAGTTGCAGTTTGTTAATAACTTTTCAGCTCCAGAACAAGAACATTTTCAAATTAAGCCTGAAGTGCCAATATGCCATCTGGAAAGTTAATGCAGATTCCCAAGGCCTTCCAGCATCTTCTAATATTTACAGGGTTTTGGGGTGACCTTTTTGTTTTGTTTTGTTTTTTTTGTTTGGTTTTTTTTTTTTTTTTTACAGGAGGGAATTTTGCACATCATTTTGGAACATTCAAGGAATACAAAAGTGAGTCACAAGTTACTTTGGTATACTTCCTACACTAGAAGTACTCAAAACACGTTACGAAAAGATTTGAAGTTAGCAATTACAATTAAAACCACAAGGCTTTTAAGTTTGTACGTTAAATTTATATTCCTCAAGCAAAACGGGCAATGACATAGTGCACTTCTGTGACACTCTGCTTACAGTACCAATACAAGTTTAGATGCACTAAGGCAAAATTATATCATACCCAGGCAAAATTAAAATCATAGATGCAGTTCTCCCTCACTTCCAAATGCTTAAAAGCCACTACACTGGGTGCATTTTGAAGGAGGAGAAGGAACAATCACACTTACTATGGCAAAGTTACAAGGAACATTTCAGGTAACTTTTTACTTTGATGAACTGTTATCTTTACAGTAGGGGTGTGCACAGTGGACTATGTTCAGACTAAACAATGCAGTATTCATTTTAGGACTCACAATGCAGTAATATGCTCCCTTAAAGGTATATATTAGAAACTATTTGTTCATATTCTGATTTGTTCTGTTGTGGTCAGATACTCCTCCTTGCAAGGCAGGCTGCATGGGTACCAGAAACATCATGGGCTTGGAGCAGTAACAGCAAAGTATTTTGGAGTCATCAGCCTCCTTTTGCTCTGCTTATCATTCCAGGATAGAAAGCTACAAACAATACCCATCAAGAAAGGACACTGTCTAAGCAGGTCATGGAAAAAATTTTCCTGTGGTCACCTCTATCAGCCAAATAAAAGAAATGCACACTCAAGACCTAATATGTCAGGAACTGCAAGAAGTGCTTCTTCCTCCAATGCAGATGACAGGTCTCACCCTTCAAATTACTGGGGGAAGTGACTAACCCTATGGATCAAAATGGGGTTTATCTTCTTTCTTTCCCCTAAAGCATCAGCTAGGACATGTTAAAAAACTACCAATATAAGCCAAGAAAATACTTCACTGAAACACCAAAATGTGAGTCCAAAATATTAAAACTCAGAGACACCAATATATGCTGAAAGATGACTTACTAAAGATTTCATGCGGCTACCTCAATTGCTGGGTTCAGCTTGGACATAATGACAGAGGAATCATCAGCACATGATGAAAAAAAAGGGACTTGTAATGGTTGAACCCAGACCTATTACCACAAAGGTGACTACTGGAACCCACTCTGGGACAGGATATCCCAGGCATGGCACAGCTCTTCACACCATCCACACATTGTGCACTGACACATCTGTGCAGTCTTCTGCCAAAAGTAGCAAATGGAGAGCAAGAGGCTGTGCAGAGCTCTCAGAAACCCACTCAACATTCATCTGACTTGCTGAAATCGCACAAAATAATTTGAAGATCAAGTAAAAGTGTCTAGCATACCCAAAAAAATGAGTAGCAGATGCAGCAGTGGAGAGCAGCTATAAGAAAGGCATAAGAGGGTCGCTGTGAGCTTCACAAGCTGAAAAATCAATAGCAACTGAACAAGCGTGTTTCAGCATGCCTGAAGCAGGTTTGCTTCAGAGGAGCAAAGGCTGAAGTGAATTATTCCAGCATATAATGTTCAGTGACTTAATGCCTACAGGCAAATACCACATTGTACAAAAAACAAGAGAGGAAGTGTGTTAATACAGTTATTCTCTTTCTTTGCTTCAAGGTGCTGCTATGCCAGGAGCTGACACTATTACTTACTGCCATTGAAATTTTATCTTTTCCCACCTGTATGTGCCCTGTCACATTTGTCTAGGTTGTAACATGAGCAGCTTTGGAAGATCACTGGTTAGTTCAAACTTAGGTAGAAAAATGGTTGCAACTGATGTATAATATAAACACAAGACAGCAATAAAAGCAGGACAGTACTATCCTTTCTCCCTCATCTCAAAAACTATCCCATAAGATGAAATCTAACAGCTTGATGAGGCCAGTATCTTTTCCACCTGATGTTGGAAGCAAAGGTGCATGTAAAGAAGCTGCTTACCTCAATAAGAAACTAGTTCTTCAAGGCAAAAATCAACATGAAAATTTTCTCATGTGAGTACCTGCCAAGTATGACTACTACAAGAAAAAATCCCCATGGACAAATGAGCATGAGATGCTGAGCCCAAAACACAATTAGAAGGCTGAGTATATAAGAGATCCTCAAGCATGCGAGTTGAATCACCCAGATGAAGAGTGTGACATAACAAGGCAAAAATCAAATAAAATAAACCACCAGGACCTCATTTTTTTCAGCCTGACTCAATACTGTGACCCAAGACTGCAAACATGACCATTATTCAGATCTAGTTCCTTCACCACACTAAGCTGAACTCAGTACTTTAACTGGCAGTTGTGGAAAACTTGCCAACCAGGAGTGCCTCTGAATACATGAGATAAAGTCATGTGCCAAGGCACAGCTCCTTCACACCATTTTCAAAAATGATATGCATACTTATTTTAGATTAAAGTCAAAAACTTATTTTAGATTAAAGTCAAAATCTTACTGAGGGAGAAGGGGGAGCAATGCATATGCATGTAAATGAGTATGCTTTTTATAACAACCCTCTTGAAACAAAACAAACAAACAAAAAAATCTTCGAAACCAGAACAAAACACAATTGCTTTCTGTAATACACAGGAAAATATCAGCTGTTCCTAAAGTAACATAGGAAGTGAATAGTTCTGAAATTAACAGTGAGACTTAAGAAAGCTTAAGAAAATAAGTTTTGTTATCACACTTCCTCAGTCTAGATCACAACATCAAGAAGTCAGGCAAGGTCAACAAGCTTTGATTAAGGACTTGCAGTCTTCAGACTACAAATTGACATGTAACAGTAGGACCAGCACCTTAGTCATTACACAGACTGCAGCATGATATCTCTGCATGCTGCACTTTTACTCTAATTACCATACGACGTTACATGAAGGGCTTATCTATATCTGGTATTTGTGATAGCTTAATCCAAGTCCTTTCAGGTGTTACTGCATCCATAAACAAAGTAATTATAAGAAAGCACATGATACTTTCAATGGACGTACTTAGATCTAACTGGAAGTAAATCTACACTGAGTGAAGATAACGAGCCAATGTTTCTACTCATCTATATACCTCTCATATATCATATAATATTACCCTCATTTCCCTGATTTGAAAGTTCCTAGAGGACTTCAGTGCTTGCATTTGTCCACTGTTATATCCTATTACTTGTAAAATCACAACACTATTTCCTCCATCCTGTCTAACAACATCTTCAGTATAGCGTTGGCTGCTTCTCCCATAAGAGATCACACTGACAACATGGAGGAGCAGAGATGCACAGACACTCACCATGATCCTAAGCCTCTGCTACCATTGTTTAAATCCTTAAAAATGCAATGCAAAAAAGAAGTTGCATGATGTACACAATACAGTGTGGTGACTGAGAATCCCACACCCGAAAGCCTTCTCAAGCAATTGTAGCAAGACTGTGCCCCTTTCACTGCACCTTGCTTTTGAATAATTCAGATGCAGTTCTCATGCCATGGAGGACATTATGAGATTGTCAGAGGCTGATCTGGAATGCAGGCTGCCAAATAATCTTAATTGTCACCACGGGAGGAAGAAAATTAACAGATGTTGCTGATGCACCAGCATAAGACATCCTCAGCCACAGCCAGTTCACACTCACACCGAGCTGCTGTGCTAGAGCTGCTGGCACAGCTGCCTCCCATCCGTGACCCACCCTCAGAGCTTGGTGGCCCCGGGAGTGGCCAAGGGACACGACCAGCTCGTGGGATGGGGGGCTCAGTCTCACACATATTTTGTGACACAAGTTTAAGGATCAGGAAGACAACCACCAGGGACAGGCAGTATCAGAAGACCTGTAATGAATGCAGCCATACTAAAACACTGGTGGCATGACTATGATACAACACGAGTATCACCAATACAAAGTTATTGAAAAGATTTATACCACCTCTAGAGATCTGTAGGAGAGATTTTTGTACAAACTTAAAAACAAGAGTGTCTATCCCTTGTTTTAATATCATAAGTTTGTAGCATTCCTGGAAAAAATTCCTGTTCTCTTACCTGTTATTGGTAAAGTTACAAAATTACTAAAAGTTTCAATCATTCCTTCTATACCTTTTTGTAGCCTAGGAAAAATAACTGAAACCTACATCCAGTTCACTATTTTTCCTCACTTTTTCTTGCTTATAGAAATATACTCCTTAGCCCCGATTTCTAGGCAAAGGGACAGAAAGCAATACTCAAACACGACCAACATCTTCAACACTCTTTCGAAGTTCATTCAAAAAGGTAATTCAAAAAGACAATGCTCATAATTTAAGAATTCCCAGCATGTTCAAATAATGAATTATTGCCAAGTGCTCACTGAGAACAGCAATACTATTTATTTGCTTATAATATGTATTATGCAAGATTTTCACTGGTTATGTCACTACACTGCTACCAGCACACACACCTAAGCTGGCTCTGGGCCACATTCTGCTACCGCTGCCAGTTCCAACATCCAGCAAAGAGAGCACAGGAATAACTGTTTTACATCACATACAACATAAACAGAAAGTTTTGAAGCAACTGTCACTTCTTACATTTTGCCATATGCATTATTTTGGGAGCACACACACCATATTAAAAGATGTGTTGAGAATCCTCACATTATGAGGTCAATAAACAAGAAATAATAAGTATTTTTATTATTGCCTATTCTAATAGTAAAGTCACACACACAACTTCTGAAAACCACATTTTAAAGTTTTGCAAATTCCCAAAATGAAAAACAGACCTCATATTCCAATTTTAAGTAAGTGACTAGATACTGCCCAGGAACAAACCAGAATAGTGAGATGACAGAAAAAGAAATTGAAGGGGAGAAAAAAGCAACAATATGCTCTCGTGATACAGGTCTCCATCTACTTGTGTTCTCTAGGACTGACAATATGATCTCAGGCTTCCTAAAACTGACCTTATACTAACAGTTTGACAATTAAAAAATAAGAGCTACAACTCCAACATGGTTTAACATAATACTAACAAAGATTCAGGGTGAACAAATCCTCTTTCTTCAATGCATACTGCTACCTAAAGCACACAGCAGTTCTCAGGAATCAGCAAGCACACAAGAGGGAATGATATGCTCTTCCTATTACTTAATATAGACATCTCGATCTACCAAAAAAAGTCTGCCAAACTTCTGTGCCTTATATAGCCACTCCAAGGTAAATAGGTATCCCAGTCCCAAACAGAAGATACGAGTTGGAGAAAACAGGACAGCTCACAGGAATACATCCACATGCTGTTCCCTTGCACATGAAGAAATCAGTAGATTCTGAAGTCCTCCTTAAATTGTTTAAACAAAACATGCTGAAATGTTGGCCCCATTCCAAAATTCTGCAACTTCAAGCAATATTATTATATAATATGCACAGTATATTTCTTGAAGGTTTCTTCAAACTGCCTTTAGCCCATCATCTTCATCCCCTAGTACACACACTTGTCTCTCCCAAGCCCTCCAAAAGAAGTCATTTCTTACTACAGAAGGCTGTGGGGAAATATCCGATTTCACTTCCATAAAACCCAGCTGACTGGCTTCAAGAGCTGCACAAGCTGTCACAAGGGTACTGCCAGGACGGTGCTGTGGCATGACTCAGGACGAGACAGGGAGCGACAGTGGATCTCATCACACGGGCACATGAGCAGGATCTGCACTCGAGTCACATCCCTGTACTTCTACCTTACAGCCAACACACACAGCTAGGGAGTGAGGACAGAGCTGCTCTAAGAGGCTTTTCCAGAAAGCAAGCAGATTTGTGTCTATGAATTTTTCCCAAATAACTCCTTCGTACATGTGATATACAGAGTGAATTCACCTGCAACCTATGTTTCAGTGTACATGAATTCATCAAATCCAAACTACATGCAACTGCTGTAACAGAAGACACATGAAGTTATGCACACCCCTCTTGGTTATTTCACCAAAATCATAAGTCTCTGCACAAAGGCACTTGTTTCACTTACATGAAGCATTTTTATCAAGTAACACAACAGCAAATCAATTTTGCTGCATATACACAGACCTGCTCTGCTCACACTACACTCAGCTCTTTCAGTTCGTGCTCCAGTCCACTTGGAAATCATGCTATCATGGCTGATACCATGCAAGGGCCTGAGCAAACAGGGCTAAGGAGACGCGGGGTAAATTATCAAGGCTGACAGCTGCCTTAATGTGGCTCCATGTCCTCTGGTCAGCTCACACCTGGGAGAAGGAGCTTGTGCTTGCCTTAATGCACTTCTTTGAAAAAAAGAGATTGAAACACCTGAGAAGCTGACAAACTTCACGTAAACTCACAATGAAATTTCTGTAGCAAAGATGTATAGCTTTAAGCTATTTTCTTCCCTGAAGTAATTATGATTTTATTTCATGGTATCCTCTGTAATCCTGGGCAACATACTGGAAACCCTTATATCGAATAAAAAGAAGTCTGCTGAAGTCTGTGCCAACTAATTCAGCAGCACAGGAGTGCGTGAATGTCTGCGTGCACCCTCCTCCTCTGGGGGGTCACAGGATTCTCTCCCTTTCATGGAAGAGTTTCCATCAGTATTTCAAAACAGTGTACATTCAATATTTCAAAATGCGCTGTTTTCTATGTAATTCATGTAATTTCTACGTAATTCCTCCTCAGCAGTACAGATGACAGATTTAAGTCCTTAAACTCGCAAATTAACTGGGTTCTCACAGTCAGCTGTAGATTGTTGTGAAAACTAACCAGCTCCCTACAGACTCCCCAATTCCACAACTCGTCCCTGGGAACTGTGTACAAACTGGACTCTTTCCTTTCGCAGAAGAACCACAGAAACCAATAAGAAACATGACAAACTTAAGTGCAAGTCTCTATTATTGGGTTTTGTTATGCTTGAGGCTTCTTGTTTCAGCAGTTCTTCGTGTGTCACCTTCTAGTCAAGCTCAATCCAAACTCGGTGAAAGCAGTAAAATAGTGTTTCAGTATCCCAACTACTTTTTGTTCCTTTCTAATTGTGACACTACAAGAATTACTTATTGCTGCCCTTGGGACACACACACAGAATCCCATCCAAAACCCCCAACCCACACATCCTCCTACATCCTTGAGTTTTGCTACTAACTGCTCTACCAAGGCAAATCCAATTTAATTCTTTTAAGAGCTGTGGTAAGGCAACAGTAACATCATACACACGCTGTAAAACTTTTCATTCATTTTCTGCATTATCTGTTCTTTCTAGCACTACTGTCTGATGACAGAGTCCCCAGAGGATGGAAGACACATAAACCAAATCTGACTGGTGCAAAGCAACTTGCAGGCAGCACTAGACAATTGATTTACAGTGGTATTTCACAAATCACAAAGTTAAGAGTGCCACAACAAAGTAATGCAAACATCTGCATTATTAATAGAATTTCAAGCCTGAGAACTTAAGACGGAGGAAAAATATTAAAGACAGGTCAGAGTAAGATGTATACAATAGCACATTAACTCCATGGGAGCAAAACATGGCCATGTGTGGAATGTGCATATTTCAGCACAGGTAAATGCTAGCAAATACTGTGCATACTTTGTAAAAAGTCTATTTTAAAATCAAAAGTAATATTTTTGTGGGGTTTTTTTTAGTTATTTGATTATCTCTTTACGCATGTAAACAGCATTAACTGAAAGAGCATATTGCTCAATAAAAATAATTTAAAACAATTCCGAGCTTTGACTGAACAGATACTTAAGCTTTTAAACAAAATCTCTATTTCAATATGTTTACCTTACCTAAATCTTTAGACACTTAGTTACTCACTGTTATGTGCTTATATAATCTGTCCAACAGGCTAAAAATTATCGGACTGTTTTTCCAGACAGCTGATCAATAGAATTGCATATTCAGAGCTGGTTTTGCACAGCCATACACACAAGTGACATCCCTGCACTGGAAATATGAATGCCACATATCAGCATTCAACTGTGTTTGTCAGCAAATCAGGCCTAATCTTTCTGAAAATGGGACTGTTCTACAACACTGTCGTACTTCAAATACTCAAAATTTAAAGTGATTAACTGAACAAAATTACAGGATGAAATAGAGGGAAAAGCACTGAGAGCCTTTACTACTGCTTCACAATTTGCACAGTAACAATTAGGGGAGAAAAAGATAACTGTTAACACACAAGTAATGATGTAACAGCAACACCGGTATATTTTTTTCCCAACAATTGCTAGAATTTATGCTGAAAATAACAAATTTAAAATATTTAACATTTGCTAGTTACAAACCTCTCTACCCACCACCACTGTCCAGTGTCTCAAGATGCAAACAAATGCCTTACAACAGACAGTTACTAAAGAGAAACTTGCACTCACAATGGCAGCACCTCTGTGCACACCAAGGCACAGGAGGCTTCACGTGGCCTTGTCAGCAGCCAGCAGGTCACACTGCAACCTTCACAGGACCTAAGCATTTTCTAGGCTTTCCTAAGAAGCTCCAGGCCCTTTTAGAAATTGTTTCCACAGTTTTTCATTCAAGATTGTTAGCCAACAGCCCCTATAAACTTTTGGAACAAACAGTATTTTAGAAGCTAACTTCCATAATTTATGAAAAGCAACGCAGGGTGTTATCTTGGAGACATTCTACCTTACTCCACTTTGAACAAAGGAAATAGCTAAAACAGAAGCTCAGCATCATGCCACAAACGAGACAGTCAATCCATATGTAGACTAAGATATCTGAGCATGTTTTGATACTATTAAAAAAAAAAGTCCACCATGTGCTTTCACTTGGAGTTTGAAACTGACTCCACCAAAATTCAGCTCTAGCAACACCTTGAATACTCTGGGACAGTTGCTATTATTATTATTAATCTCTTGCTGAAACTCATCCTTTCCCTTCTATATCTTCAATACAGAAAAAGGTTAAAAATTCACAGGACAGAGAGAGAGCAAGTTCTAAAAATGTTCCTCAGCCTTCAAGTAAATAAGTTACAAGGTAGAACATAAACAGAGTCCAAAAACTAACTTACAAAAAATTCAGTACTTGGTATGTTATTTTTAAGTTGTGTCAAGAAAGTTTGAGAATGTTCTAAGCTACAGTGATCAAAAAATTTAAAATGTCATACTTCTGTGGTGTCATTTTATTCCTTATTATTACCCCAGCAGTAACGGCAACACAGGAGCTTGCAAGAAAACAGGGCACCAGAGGTGGTTTGTCTTCCAAAACAACCAGCCAATTTGAATCGTCATTTTGACAAATCTTACAGAAGAGATATTCTGGAAGGCAAAGAGGTTGATGCTTTCCAGTGGGAGGGGGCTGAAGGACCCTTAGGTACAACCTGAGCACACAAAAACTCATTACCCAGTCACTCCTGATTGCTAAAATGAGCTCTTCCAGGCCTTCAACTATTACCATGAACCTCTGCCACATGGACCCCGGAGGATTCAAGGCAAAGGTTATATTTTGAAAAGCGTGAACTTTAAAAAAAAAAAAATCCACACAAGTTACCAAATGGCTTTTATCCAAGGCATCACCCACATCAAAAGCCATTTCTGTGTTTACAAGAAGGGGAGACGAGAGCTCAAACCAGTTTCAGGTGAACAGAAGATGGGTATTTGCCTGCCTTCCATCTCCGCGGGCTCGTGCAATGCCAAGCGATGAGACCTAAGCTAACATAAAAACACTAGGGACAAAATATTCATATCAGCACATGCACTCCACAGTCAGAGATCCACGACAACCATTAACAGCCCCACACCGAAACCCACAGCACACTGGGCACGCATGGAGGTTTATTTCTGAGAGCAGGTGCCTGCTCTGTGCACTCCGGCAGGTCTTAGAAAACACATTACCCGGGAAATCACCCAGTCCGTGCGCTTTCTTTTAACACCACCAGATTTTTTTTTTAAGTTCTAGTCCCTACCACGCCGTTGTTGCACAGGCAGCACAAAGCGCCAGAGCAGAGCTTGGCAGCGCGGCGGAGGGCCCTGCTGCCGGGCCCGGCCGGGGCCGCACGTGTGAGCAGCGAGGGCCCGGCGGGGCACGGGGAACACGCCCGGCCAGCCCGGCCCGCAGCGCCCCCCACGTGCCCGGCCGTGCTGACAGCCGCGCCCGCTCCCCCGGCCCCCGGCAGGCCGCTCGGGCTGTCGCTGTCACCGCGCCCGGGCAGCGCCAGCCCGAGACCCGCGGGCCGAGACCCCGGCCCGGCCCCCCCGGCCCCTCGGCCCCCGCTGCCCGGCCCGGGGCGGGGCAAGGACCTCGGCCCCAGCCCCCGCCTCCTCCTCCTCCTCCGGCCGAGCGGGGCCGGGCCCGGCGCCCCCTCCACTCACCCCACGACTCCCTGGCTGTAGTTCCTCTTCTTCCAGGGGGTGCCGGTGTAGAGCGGCTCGGCCAGGCCGGGCTGGGCGCGGGCGGCCGGCTCGTCGGCCGGGGCGGGGGCGCGGCCCAGCAGCAGGCTGTAGTTGAGCCCGAAGGTGCTGGCCTTGTTGTCGCGCTTCCTCTTGTTGCTGGCGGCGCTGGCGGCGGTGGCGGGCGGCGCCCCCCGCGCGGGCCGGGCCCAGCTGGCGGCCG
>JAWWEE010000018.1:7993252-8018101 GCA_035221455.1 Xenops minutus | reverse complement strand
CGGGCCGGGCCCAGCTGGCGGCCGCGGGCGGCGGCGAGGCCTGTGGGAGCCCGCGGCGGGGCGGGCTGCCGGCGCTCTCGAGCGGCAGGAAGTCGGGCGGGGGGTCGGCGCGGGGGGCGCGGTACATGCCGGGCGGGGAGGCCGGGCCGGCCGCGGCGGGGGCGCTCTGCTGCTGCTGCTGCTGCTGCTGCTGCTGCTGTTGTTGCTGCTGCTCCTGCTGCTGCTGCTGCTGCTGCTGCTGGAAGTAGAGGTTGCGGACCCCCTGCGTGGTCTCCCAGATCTGCATCCACAGGCGGTTCGAGGGGCCGAGCTGCTCTGGCTGGAACCAGGCTATCCGGGGATCCATCAAACGGGGACCCACCCCGGCTGATCCGCTCCCCGCGCCGCGCCGGCCGCCGCCGCCGAGACCCTGTCAGCGGGTCCCAGCGCTAATGGCGGCTCCTATGGAAGGGCAGCTCCGCGCCTGCCTGCTCGCTGCTGCCGCCGTCGCTCCACAGCCCCCGCCCCTCCTGGCGAGCGCGGCGAGGCGGGGCCGGCCGGGACAGCCGCCGGCTCGGCACGGCTCGGCTCGGCTCGGCACGGCAGGACTGGGCTCGGATCGGCTGGGCTCAGCTCGGCTCGGCTCGGCACGCGGGGTCGCGCGCAGCCCGGGGGGCGCTGCCCCGGCACCCCCGTGCGGGGAGCGCAGCCCGGCGCAGCCCACGGAGCCCCACGGACCCCCCCAGAGCCCCACGGAGCCCCCCGGAGCCCCCCAGAGCCCCCGGCGGCCCCGCGGGCACAACGGCCCCGCTCGGGGTGCGAGCCCCGTCCGGCCCCGCCGCGCTGTCAGCCCCGGCACACGGCGGGAGAGGCGCACCCGCAGGGCAGCACCCTCCCCTCTGCCCCACGGCTGCTCCGGGCACGGCCACGGACACTGCTGGCTCTGCTGCCTCCCAGTCAGCTCCAAAGCGCGGGGAAAGGCAGCCTCGGTACCAGCCCCAGCTGCAGAGGGAAAAACACATCGCATACACGGCGCCCCAAACAGCAGCCGGAGTAGTACCGGTTCTTGTCAGATTTCAGTTTGTGTTTTCATACTACAGCCTTGAAACATCTTTAATATCAGCTACAAAGTTTCCTGCTTGCTGCATGGAGGGCCTGGTGTTTCTTCCCCCAGTTTCAGAATTGCATGGGAGAGGATTTCTCTTTAGGAAGCTGGAGGTGGAGGTTTTGGAACTAAGAAGTCGCATTCCAATTCCAAGCATTCCATGAAGTGAACAGTTTGCAAAGATTTAGCACCACTTCCTGGTGACAACCAAAGACTGAAGTTCTGGCTTCTCCCCACCATTCCAGGGCAGGACATTTTGTCCTCAGCCCTCCTCTCTTCTGCCACAGTGTGTCTGATCTGCATTGCTCAAGAGAAAACCAACAGCAGGAAGAACTATAGGGTGAAATCTGAGGGTTGACAAACTTAATTGTTTTGAAAATTAGGATTTGTACCTAAAACTACCACCAAAAGCCAAGTGCGAACTGGTGGGACTTTACCACACCTTGGAAATGGGGAAAACCCACTAAGAGTAGCCCTCTTTTCCAAAACTCATATTCTTCATTTATTCTGTGAATTATAAGCATAGCAGGAAAAGGTAGTGAGAAAAGTCTAGCCTGATGCTTCCTGCACATCAAAGATGCAAATAAAAAGTTTCAACTCATAACCTTTTTTTAATGAAATAAAGAAAAGTACAAGTCAAATAAAGGATTTTATGTTATCCTTAAGGAGATAACAGTAAGGGAAGAAAAAACTGGATTGTTTTGTTTTCTTTATTAAAAAAGTTAATTCTGCAAAACCCCATGATTTGGTCTACACTCATGGCACATAAATACAAACAAGTTTTGTTATAGGACTGAGGTTCATAAATTTACAGGATTTCTCCGTAGCAACCCTAGTCTCAAGGAAA
Source organism: Xenops minutus (assembly GCA_035221455.1). Classification (NCBI taxonomy): domain Eukaryota; kingdom Metazoa; phylum Chordata; class Aves; order Passeriformes; family Furnariidae; genus Xenops; species Xenops minutus. The sequence continues at coordinate 8,016,170 of JAWWEE010000018.1, read as the reverse complement.
TATAGCCAGGACACGATGCAGGTGGTATAGTATCACAAATGCTTTACATTAGAAAATACAGCCAGGGGGGTATAAAAACCAAACATAAACCCACACTTAAATATGGTCAAAGCATTTTGTTTAATCAACACTCTGAATTTAACTCTTTTACTCACTAAAAAGAGAACTTGCCAGAAAAGGTTTTTAGAAATATCATTCATTTACTAGCTGAATCAGCCATTCTTCTGTTAAATTCTGGAAGTGCTCTTCACTCTCCATTTGAAGGGGAGGAGGAAAGACGCTAATGCAATATTCCCAAAAAGTTTTTTAAAAATTCACATGTCAGAGGCAAAAGAAAATAATCCTTGATGGGACTTTTATCGTAACAGGAACACAAAACCAGGAGAAGGTTTACTGAAATCCCAGTGCAACTTGAAACATGGTACAGTGATTTTTCTGTGAGTGCCTCACAACCCCAGGGCTGCAGCAGAGAGAACACGCAGCAGCCACAATCATTCCAACAGTGTACAGATTGCTACAGTCGGATCTCAGTTCAGTTCCCAAGCAGTTTGATTTAAGCCCATAATGTAACAGTAATGCAAAAGGCATCTTACCATATCCTTTTGTGTGCAAGTCTCAGACTGGGTTTTATGGGGTCACTGAACTACATCTGTATGTCTGACAAAATGCTTCTCACAGAAACAAGAAACTTAACAGATACAGAAACAAGATGACATTAAAGAGAATTGACTTAAACACCTCCTATTTTTCCCAGAAGGTACCAAAATAAAGAGTTTGAATTTATTTGAAAATTAGACCAAAAAAACCCCAGTACTCAAATAAAAGCTTCTTCAAACAGAAAGGCTCACCATTATTGTTAGCCCTGGTGGAAAAACTCCCAGTTCCTTAATCTGCTATGACTGTCAGACTTTTCAGTTTTTGCCAATTATCTTAATGTTATAGATCTTAACAGCATGTCCAGTGCAAACTATATTTAGATTGTTTGCTCAAGTCACCTGTGCCAGAAAGAAACAATTACATTATTTTCAATTACCACTACCTGAATTGGAATTTGCAACAGTAAATGTAAAGCTAGATGTTTCTATCCAATCCTCTGGGAATGCTTCTACTGAAAATCACTTACAAAGGAACAGAACTGGAGTTTATGGGCATTTTTGGTTGTTTGTTTTTTTAATGTTAATATTCCACAAGATATGCATTTCATTTGTAATATTTAAACTAACAAATTTTAAATTAATTTGTTTTCCAACACAGTTCTTACTTTGTAATTTTACTGTCTCATTTTTTTAATATTTTTCCCTCAATATACAAACATATGACCAAGCCAAGTAGTACTGGTTGAAGTTATTCTTGTTTCTCTAAGATGATAATCTTTAAAAAAAACCATACTGGGCAAAAAAAATACCTTCAACACACACCATAACCACCAAATAGTTCAGCTGTTGACTACGGTGGTATACAGCCATCTTCTGAATGTCTAGGCATGGCATGATGTATAAAAAGTACTTCACAACAAATGCTTATTTAAATCTTGCCATTAGTTTCTTTTTGTAGAGCGCAAAAATAAAAAAAACACAGCAATGATAACTCCTTCTCTACACAGTTGGGGATTCAACATTTTGCAGGCTGCAGAGATCAAAGCAGCAGCAAATGCCAGCGGTCCCTCTGCTTCTGAACAGGGCAGAGGGCCCACAGCCCCCTTCATACTCTTTACTTGATACCACAGACCAATGTAAATTCAGCACTATTTTGGTATTACATCTCAAGAACCAGATTCTGTTGTGCTCAGTGTCACAGGGAGACAAAGCAGCAATCCATGCTTTCCAAGGATTGCAGTTTTTAACTGAAGTACAGACAGATGATGCCTTAGGAACCAGAATAGGCAAACAAGTTCAGATACCTGTTCTGACACCAGTCTTATCTGTGTGATTAGATGAACTGATGAAGATCACTTACATGTATTTAGCATCTATTTACTTATACTGCACACTGTGCAGATCAGTCCAATTTCTGCCACCCTCAAAGTATCTTCAAGATCTCCTTCCCTTTGTAGGCTGTCAAGGATCTTCTCTTCATCTGAAGCCTGCCCTAAACCTATTAAAATAAACCCGTGCTAAAAGAGTACCCAAAACATTTAATTTACGCATCATCATTTCTGCTGCTGCCTTAATTTTCCTTAATTGTGTCAGAATAACTTTCATAGCCTTAATCTTTCAGTCTAGCTCTTCTGTACCTATATATCTCATCTGGCTTTAGGCCCTGATCTGACACTTCTTTAAATCACTAATAACTTGCTTGTCTTCCATAGGCCCAAGTCTTCAGAAGTTGTCCATGCTTTTCTATTATTTCCATCTTGTCCCTTTCAAGCACAATGTGCTCTCTAAATTAACAGAGAAATTTTTTGCCTCTCACTCAGTCAGAAGCCCCTCACTAGCTATCAAAAGCAAGTAACACTGAACTGGCAGCTGGGCAGATGATAGAGAAGGATTTTTAGTGTTCAGAGAAATAAAAATATGGACATCAAAATATGCACTTGGCTAAATATTATTAGATAACTATAGTACCTTAGAAACCCCAAAGGAAGATGAGAGCTCCATTTTTCCATGGGCCACTGGTAAGGGCAATAGACTTCGGCAGATATCTTACAACATGGGATATTAGGATATCACATATAATATCATTAATGGACTACAAAAACACCCCCCAAGAGCTACAGCTCACCTCTCTATCACTCAAACATTCCTGGTGAGCTGGAGACAGGGCCACCAGCCTGTCAAGTGTTTCATGCCCCCAGCCAAACAGGCCCACTGAAGTGCTCTGGTCTCCTCAGACAAAACAAGTGAAGGGGATGTTTTAGGGTTTGTATGTCAGCACAAATTTGCAAGAAACCAAAATGCTTTCCCAGGTTCTCATTTCTCTTTCAGCTATTAGCTAGAAATAGCATGTGTACCAGAAGATAGAAGCAAGTATTTTAAGCACTAAAAATCATATACTTCTGCAAGCAATATGGTTCATACTATGCACCTATCTTATTATGGCACAATATTTTTTTTAAGACATTCAACTGATCAGTGCATAGCAAAAAAATAATCTGTGCATTCCTACTGCCAGAATAGTGTAAGATCGAAATGCCAGTTTGCTTTTTCACTTGAAGAAAAAAAAACAGGGTCTGGTAGACTACATTAAGAAAATCATGTTTTTCTAGCGGATGCCCTGTCTTCTGTATATTTATCTGCAACTTTCAGATGTGTATTTGAAGATGAAATGTTTCTTGTCATTATTAACCTAAAAGAAAAACACTAAAGAGAAAATAACATACTTTATTTTTCTGACAGTCCCCAGAAACCAGATTCTGACTGCTACACTTGATGTAAAATGCAAAGTTCTACACTTGGAACAGGGCAGGCTCTTGACTGAAGGACCAAAGAGGAGCCTTGAAGGGCCAAAGAGTCCTTGAGGACAGTAAGTGCAAGAGAAGTCAGCAGTGCACCCTTGCAGTGATGACAGCTAACAAATAACAAGGCTGCATTGGCAGGAGCATGGCCAGCAGGTCAAGAAAACCAATTACTTCCCTCTACTCGGCACTTATGAGATCACATGTGGGGTAGTGTGTCAGTTCTGGGCCCCTCAGTACAAGGCACAGTAGGGCAGGTCACGCAGAAGGCCACAAAGATTGGTTAGAGGGTGAGAGCTCTAGCTGGAGTACAAGGAAGGGCTGAGGGAGCTGGGTTTATTCAGCCTGGAGAAAAGAGGAATATAATTGTTGTTTTCAGGTACCAAGTGGGGGTTATGGGACAGAGCCAGACTCTTCTTGGTGCTGGGGACAAAGAAATGCATTTTGCAGCAGGGGGAAGTCCTGCAAGGAGGAAAAGGTATAAAAGTGTTTGCAGTGAGGGTAGTCAAAGTCTGTCAGAGTTGTTGCAGGATTTCTATTCTGAAAGATATCCAAGGCCTAGCACAACTTATCTAACTCCAGAGTCAGTCCTGCTTTGATCAGGGGACTACACTAAGAGACCTCCAGAGAGAGACCCCTTCCAACCTAGATCATCCTTCAGTTCAATGTAGCACCCAGAAACTGAAAGCAGAACTTCCCACTTGGAAGTCCTTTAAGTGCTAAACAAATAATAATACCCTTCATCGGGCCAATATTATACTATCCTCAGTATACTGCAAGTATAACACTGGGATTAAAATCCACATGCTGTGCAGTCTTATGCCATAATCCACCTTTCCTCAGCTGTTAACACCGCAGCCCTCTTCACTGCCTGCCTTGCCAAATCCCTGGATAACCTTTCAACCATGCTCCTCAGGACCTCTCCTGGGTTTCTCCAGACCATGCTGAGTGACCCTCGAGCCCTCCCAGTCCCACACTGTCACTCATCTGATCAGTAGCCATCATATCACACATTTCATCTGACTCCTGCAAAGTAACAGCAATAACAGGACTTCCAGACAGTAGAGCTGCTTAAACTCATCTCTCACTTTCTCTTGCATTTGACAAAATACCGTATGTCAGGATTTCATAAAGTCAGTCATTTGCAAGATATCCAGTCAGTTCCCAAGTCTGGTTTCCAATTGTAAGAGACTGAAATCTGACAAACTGAGCAAATTTGGTCTTTATAACTTCCATGCTTAACACCATGGGCAAAATTTTGCCAAAGATTTGATGCCTGTGCTAAGACAGCAGATAGAGAAGGGGAAAAAACCTCCAGTTTCAAAACCCAGTATAACAAAATGCTTTTGTATTTGGTTGTGGGGTTTTTTTCTTGAAAAATGTGTATGAGAGGATCTCATTCACAGAAACAAAATCAAAGTTTTTGACATATAGAAGCTAATATACAATCTTTATGAATCGGTGACAGGTTTTGAAAATAGTTTCTGTATTTTAGAGCTTAAAAATCTCCATCACAAATATCTGTAAAAGGTATTTTAAGCAATTATAAATTTACTTTAGGTATTACCCCAATATAAAAAATACTTTTTATTAGGCTTACTACTTCCTTGAATTCAAATTCATCCTAATGTAGAATTACAAGGAAGAATGAAAATTAGGAGACTTGATTTTCAGAAATACCAATCAAAATAAAGTAAAAACAGGGAGTTGCATCTAAGCATTGGATCTGCTTAAACTGATTTCCACAGCAAAAAGCTATCATACTGAATTTACCATAAATGAATCTGAAACAGTTTTCTCCTCAATAAACCTCATGAAATAACAGAACCAAGTGCCAACAGGAATCTACACACTTGTCACAAACTTCTTTCAGGAAGTCTGCCATAAGTGCCTGTGCAATTCTAGGAACAGGTGAGAGCAAACAGCAAATAGGAACATTCTGCCACTGCTCAGTTCCCTGAAATATACCTTGAGCTTTTAAAATTCTTTTCTTGATCTGGTACATAACTGAGAATATTCTCTAAATTACTTTTCCATGCAATTACAGTTTTCTGTCAGGGTACAGGAAGATTTCTAAACAATGACAGTGGTGCTATGTACAGACCTCAGGGTTGCAAGAGCACTTCCTTATCACTGCAACAATCTCAGAGTATGCTACTTTTTTTTAAGTTGGTGTGACTTTCATATTGCATCAACCCAAGTGTATAAAAATACTGAACGTTACAAAATGTAGTATTAACATCAAAGCAAAACTGCTCTGCTCAGTACAGTTTAGAAGTTCAAAATCGTTATATTTGTTGAGAACATTACTCAGTAAGGGAAACCTTAAAAGTTCCTTGATGTTTCAAGCTGGAGTTTTCCCTAGTGTCTCCTGATATGCAATGAATCTTCTCAAATTCATCTTCACGTTGTCAAGAACACACAGTTGATCTGTACTATATTGTCCTTTGCCTTCTTTTCGCATCTGTAAAACCAAAACAGTACATGCTTTACTAATGCAGAGGTTTCTCCTATTAGATCACCTCAAGTTTACTGTAATTCTATATATAGGTCTTCTAACAACATATGCTACCCGTGGCTTTTGAGAACTTCAAGGTGACCATGTGTGCACATGCAGAGCTAGTCAATTTACTATAATATATTGCTGCCTAAAACTAGAACACTGGTATGCTATTTCACTCAAAAATCTGAAACATAGACTTCTTTTCTGCAGCTTTTTATATGGAAAACCTTGCACATCTAACCCAACAACTGATGCATCATCAGGTATGTATTTTGTGTGTGTAGTGCCTAGCTTTTAGACAATGAAAGTCACTCCTTGGGCTTCATCTGACCATAGAAATAATATGTGAAAGGTCATTCTCTATTTTAGACAGGGATATAACTAAAATTACATTTCATATGTAATGCGGATTACACATGAATTGCATTCACATGTAATAATGCTGGTCTTGTTACTCTTGCGAATACAGAATGCATGATCTGTTTTAATTAACCAAGAGCAGAATAAAAGCATCCAACAGCAACACGTTAAAAACAAAAGATGTCAATCCAACTTCACAAGGGACTTCTCTCATACCAGTTTAGCTGCACTCTTCCAGAGAAACCTGTAGGATTTTTTTTTATTTTTTTTTTAATCAAGTGTTTCAGAACAACGCAGTGATTTGGACATCAGTATTAGTGATGGTGTAATGCAGATGTTGCATCACAGGTGCTGCACTGTCACCTTGACAGTTCCATGAACTTTAAGGTAAGTGTATTTGCTTTCCAAGTGGAATATCAGAAAATTACACACACTTTTTTTTGGTCATCTTATAAAATTATACAGTACTGCTTAATTATCTCTTCTAGGAGCCCAAATCTCAAAGTTTTAACGCACATTGTGTGTCAAGACTCTGAGCTGGCACTTGATGCCTACCCTCATTCTGAACACTGGCTGAAATTCCTTCAGTGTTGGAAGCAACTTGATCTGCATCGCTGCCTTTTCTGCTTCTTCACCATCTGCAAATACATCAAAAAGCGCATCCAAGGCTTCCCCTGCTACCACAAGAGAAGATTCCTTCATAGCAACTTCAAGAAGAAATTTTCCAATCATCTGAAACAAGAGAGAGAAATTGATTTTTCCAACAATGCTAAAGAAAAGTGAAAGAAACATCAAAACTCTTTTAGGCCTGCAATGCCAAGTTTGCTTTTTTTACCTTTAGTGTTTCAGCTGTATCTTGTCCTTTTGCCAGGACGCTGCCAGAAATTCCAAGGATGCTCACTACGTTCACTCTAACACTGGCATTGCTGCTGTGAATACCAGCTTCACATAAAGCCAACAGCTGCTCAGGAGTCATACACTGTACAGCAAGGGGAAAGGAGGGAAAGAAGAAAGACAGACACGTTTTCATGGAAATATTCAAATGTGACATTTAGATATTATGCTTTTACAGGACACAGGGGAATTTGTAACAGAGAAATAAAGAGCCCTGGATTATGAAAACTACATGAATTCTGAAAATGTAATTACCAAGAAAACAGTCAAATTCTTCCTTTCAACCTAAGGTGTTTCTTCCAGAAGGTAACCAAGGCTGTCCTTAAGGTGAAGGAAAAGGTATTTTCACAGACTTACCTTGCTAAATAGCTGCTTCCACCTCACTATAACTTACAGTACAGAAGCTCATTTTTCAGCTTAAAGCCAGAAAGGACCAGAAGACTCTCTAGTATTGTCTTGTATAACAAGCTATTATGTTTCATTCTTGTATTTAGCTCACTAATTCATGTCCAACCAGGATTCTAGAAGGACAACCAGCTTCAACTACATGAAATCAAGAAATAAAGAATACACATTTCTAGGTGCTAGTTTACTGAATATTTGTCACTATATCCATCTCCCAAAGATACTACCTGTGGCTTATTGCTATTCTGGTTTTGAAACACCTTTCATCTATTTACATGCTGTGGAAGAGATAAATGAAAAAGTATTGCTACAAGGTCCATGAAAATCACCAAGAGTTAATCTGCTCTCTTTGTTCACACCTGCTGAAATTTTGCACTTCATTTAAATAATTTTGTTTCAAAAACTTTCCAGCCCAGTTTCACATGAATTTGAATCTACCAGAGCATTTGAGTTTGAAAGGTTTTACCTGGGAGATGTTCTTTGATGCCATTGTTTGTAGGAGAGCCCTCAAAGCGCTGGTTATGGCTTCCAGGAATTCTGTGTCTGTAGGGAATTCTGTCAAAGAATTGAAGCCAGAGCCAAAAGTTAAACAGTAAGATGAGGGACACGGAAAGCAAAGAAACATAAATTCCTTAATCCCTTAATTGTTCCTTCAGGTACTACCACAACAGGAAAAGCCAGATTTTCATCGAGCAGTCTCTGTAGGCTGTAACCATAGTGATTGGTTTGAATTCAGCATTAACTGTATCTGGAGGTTAGACCACAGCTGGTCCTCATTTTCAGGCACGTTCCTGCTTGAGGTACTTGTGTGACCTAAGGTATGGTACAAACCACTGTCACCAGAACAGCAGCTTCAAAACTGGTATCACATTGAGGCCATAATACAGGAACTGAGAAAACTACAGAAGCTGACTGTGTACTTTACCTCCTTTCTTCTGCCTTCTTGAGCAAGCTTTTTAGACACCCAGAACGCTGGACTCTTTCCAATTCATATAAAGAGCATGTTTTCCGGTGGTTTAATAATATTTCAGGAATGTATGACTCAAACACTGCATTATTCTTGTTTAACTAAAAACTAATCAATACCAGCCATCATCTTCAATGCATATTCTGCCTTTCTTGAGGCTTTTTATTTTTCTCTAATGTCTTCTTATTTTCTAGACCACTTCAGATGCAGAACTTCTTGATTCATGCATATCTCCTCCTTTCTCATGTAAGCAACTAGATCTTTATGCCTCTTTTTCACCCTGCAAACCACAGGATTCCTTCTGACCACATGTTGGTATTTTATCAGCTCTATCTGGCAGTATCCATTACATAGCATTTAACTATTAAAAAATAGGCCCAGACCATTAAATTAATTTTATTAGCACCATCTGTCCTCAGCTTGCAACTTCTCCAGCTTCCTCTGAAAACTTTCTATTGCAAAGTTTAACATGTAGACCCAAAATCTTGGAAGTTGCCTCTTCAAGTATGAGATAAGTATTTTATATGAATTTTCTTGCATATGTCTTCATATGCATTTTCATTTTTTCATTTTAGTTTTTCAAGAACTATGCTCCCAGTATAATGTTCCCACAGACTCATCACATGCTTTTAAAGACATTGAGAAAAAAGTGTATTTTGCAGGCAGATGCATTTCAAGCATTAATGCAGTGTCATTCTATACATTACAGCAAGGAATTACAAACCCTGCATCTGTGCCTACAAATGGAGACACTCGAAAAAGGAAGAAAACTGAGTTTCTCCATCTTCTAAGAGACAAGAAATGACACAGCCACACATATGCTCAATTTCAACAGATCTGTCTCAGGGAAAACGTTTTCTGACAATTTTGAGAATTGGCAGGCTTTTCCAGCCTCTAAGAATATCTCTTATTTTTTGAAGAGCCATCACCACTCACCTTAAATAAAAACAGAGTATCAGAATAGTCTGAATGAAGCAGAGCCTGTCTGGGACTCACATCATCATTTTGGAACCAGGTGGGGCTTTCTTGTCTTTTTTTTTTTTTAAATCAGTTCAGCTTCTCTAAATGTCACTAACAGAGAGATCACAGCATAAATGGTCCAACAGAATTATTGAAATTATGCTGATCTCATGTGTAGGATTACACCAAATAGCTGGAGATGCCAAACTGCTACATAGACTATCCAGTAATACTGGCACTAGCAGATGTTTGGGGAAACCCTGGAGGAACTATAGTGGATACATTTCAGTGTTTACCAGGATATATCACTGAATCAATGAGGTTGGAAAAGACCTCTGAGATAAAGGAGTCCAACATTTGACTGAACACCAACTTGTCAGACCACAGCACCCAGTGCCACATCTAGTCTTTCCTTAAACACCTGCAGGAACAGTGACTCCACCACCTCCCCAGGCAGTCCATTTCAATGTCTAAATATATACCTAATATATATAGTTGATATTCTAAAATAGTGTAACATTTATTACCTTCTCCACTGAAACCAAACCAGAACCAGAACAGAAAGGGGAGCAGCTTTAATATCTAGTCATAAAAACTTTGCACGTTTTCATCCTACAAATATGTTTTCAATAAAGCTATGCCATCATAAGCATAAAGCATGTCCTGGAGACAAGGTGGCTCCTCTCTTTCCTACTCTAACAAACATGTACATTTTTTTTTGCAACAACTGCCTTTGCCATAATTTCATAAGTCCTAGAAAAAAATTATGTGAAAGACTGTGTTAGACATCCTCTTTTTCATATCTCTTTAGGCTAGCTACTTAGCACATTTAAAAAGAAAATGTCCCATCTTCTTCATAGCTTGTCTGACTGGTGAAAACCTATTATCACAAATATGATCAAGCAAAGTTCTGGTCTCATAGCAAGGCAGGATTCATCCACTAACTGACTGACTTTCTGCATGGACCCAGATGTAAAGTAGGTTCTTGCATTAGGAGCAGGCTTGCTCATGGTGCTGTTTAGATAAATACATCTTATCAGGATATACTGTTTTGCCAGCACACTTCCAACATTCAATATCCTTATTTTAAAAGGCCAAAGGGATACAATTAGTAATAAAATGGCACTAGAACTTTAACAACATACATGGCTACCATAAATCTATATGATCAGCAGAGGGGGTTAGCAAGTCCCCTTTACTAAATATCTTACCTGTTTTAGAAAAGACCAGCTGTGAGAGATGCTGTGCAAGGGACTGAAGAGCTGAAGGTCCTCCAAGACAATCCACATCTGACACTAACAAAATGCTATGAAGACATGTTAAAGCTCTACACTGCACTGCATTCAGTCTGAAACGAAGACAAAAAATGCACTTAGCAGATGTCTTTGAAAACACATGTCAAAACACAAAGAATCTTAATTAAGGCTGTGATCGGGTGTGCAGTTTACAAAAGCATTTATATCTCTTTACTCAAAGTCATGTATCAGATCTGCCAGTGTCCAGATCTTAAAAGCAACCCAAAGATGGACAATTTTTCTAAGAGTTCTAAAACAGCTGAATATAAATTACAAATGCAAAATAGTAAGAGAGATAATGAAATTCCTACTTTTTAATTAATGGCTTCCAAGACGGATTGTGCATACAGATGTCTAGAGCAACACTGTTCGGAAAAGCAGTTTTTTCAAGAATCTGAGGAGGGCAAAAAAAAAGATTCAGCAATAAAGCCTGTTTTTTTGTTATTTTTTTCTTTACTATAGTGTGTTTGGAGGGAAGGCTGGAATTTCATCTTGATGTCAAAGAGATAGTTCAAACTATGTATTGCAAAGTTTCCAGGCAGCAAGTGTCTCACCTGCTAAAAACGCCAGCATTTTTCTCAGTCACTCAAATAGTGCAACTATACACTGGGTTCAGCATAGCATATTTTAAGCCTCCAACTGTACTCAACACCAGGAGATTCTCTAGGTCTCTGCTATTCTTTCTTATTTGGCGCTTTCTTCTAACTGATGCTGCTACAGAATTCTCAGATAGCTGCAAGTGTAGAAGGCCTTGCCGGAAAACTGTTTTTAAGCACAAAAAGGCTTCCAAGTTTTCATCTCATACCTTGATGTCTTAGGTTGGAATTCTACAATGCTGTTGAACGAACACAGTAACTGATTCAAAAAACAAACTCCAACTTTACAACCCCAAATAAAAAAGAGCAAAACAACTCTGAAACAAAAACATCTAAATTCCTATCAGTGTCAAATACTGTATTTCAGGCACTTTGTATAAAACAGGGGAAGAGGAACTTGTACATTTTTAGTGCTGACTGTTGCCACTAACATATATTACTTCCACCTCATTTAGCTAATATGGAAATTAGCTTAATACTTCACCAAAATTTTCTTTCTTTTTGCAGGTAATCTTTTTCATGACTAAATCAAGGAATAACAATGTTTGTATTTTGGATAAAAAACACAAAAAACAAATGAAAAGAAACTCCACCAGCTTTTGAAACAGATGACTCTTCTATTCCAACTTACACGAAGCAATTATTTAGGTCAAGACAACTCATGCAATGATTCACCTCTAGGCCAAAAAAAGTGAAGCTAAACTCATTTTAAAAAATATTCCTTTCCTCCAGGTGGACTGGGATAATTTTCTTGCCTAACCCGGGATACAAAGCAGGAGCTAGGGCAAGACTGTACCATGCGTTGAAAATATAATAGAAGACAATACCTTCTTTGGAATGAGGTTGTTCAGAAATGCTGAGTGAACTTCATCAGAGAGGCACAGGGGCGTCATTAGCAGCCCACTCCCCTCGTTGTATGAGTTTTCCATGAACAAGTCACTTTCATCACTGCTGGAGAGTTCTTCCCACTCATCATCAGAGGGATCTGAGAACAGAAGATAGACTTGCAAATATAACAACCCTCATGCAGTAGGTATCCTACTTCTCAATTCTACTTGGCCCCACCTCTTGGTTTAGGAATCTCTAAGCTTTTGGGCTCTGTGAGCTCCTCACAAACCAAGTGCCATTAAGCTGCAGTTCTAAATATTTTATTAAAAAATATTGTACATTCACTCAGGCAACAAGTATTCTTACAAGAGAGCTTCTTCATACATAGGTAGTTTAATCTCTGATACTAACAATGTGTTACTTAAAAATATCAAAAAAGGTATAGAAGAAACATCTCAAAGATTTACTAAGATTTTAACTTGGATTGTACCTTTTCACTTTTTGAGGTAGACTCAAGCATGCAAGTACACTGGTTTAACTTAAACTGACTGCAGTTAGTAAACAAGTTAAGGCAACTGTTTCTCTGGCAATACTGAAGCCACAGACAGATGTTCTCTGTCTGGGCAGTAACTGGGCTGGATGAAGATGTTACTGTCTCCACAGCAAGGCCACTCCAAAGGAAATGATGACAGCAAAACAAGCCAAAGCAAGCCAAATAACCTCTGCTAGTCATTTCAGGCATCACATTTTAAGTAGGTGAAGCTAGATTTATAGTCTTAAACCTGAACTAGGTTTATACTTACGTGACTTACTCTACTAGCAGATCTGTAAGGGCAATCACACATGGCGAGAGGAGCTGAGGTCGTATTACCAACAGGCTACTGTAAAGTGAATAATCTGTCCACAGCTAAAGGCAGACTTGGCCTGACAGGCACAAGCTCAGTTCATCATTTATATTTAAACCGATATATCTACATCCACAGGGTTCACACGGATTTATCTGAAGTTGCTTTACACCTGGTTACATTTTAACTGGTGTTTACCCAAGTCCTAAGTCTACAGGTTGTACTGATCCTCCTCTCTAAAAGATGAAAGCTCTGCCTGCATGCGTAGGTCAGGACATCTAACTACTCTGAAGAAAAAATATCATATTCATCCCCAAGTAATTTCGTCTGCCAACACAGATTCTCCTGAGATGTAGGTACTGCAGTGTAACAGCCATGCATTTCTGTGGCAACAAGTAAAATCACTAAAATACAGCAAGAAAGGTCTAAACTAATGTATTTCACCTGTACTGTGCAGCAGTTAAAGAATTTATTTGAAGGTCATGGCTATTGTTTATCTGATGCAAAAAAACTCATCAAGCTGCAGCAACTTCACTACACAGGCATATTCTATTACTTATGGTAATCCTCAATTAATTCTGCAGCCACAATATGCTGGTGTTAACAGCCTGTGCATGAGAAAATGGTTCTCTTTTATGCTTTACCAGAACCTGGCAGCAAGAGACACGAAAGCAAAGTAGGCATCCCCTTAAGGCTCTTGGCTTTTGCAGAAAAATTTCATGTGCATCTTTACAAAGCAAGCAAAAATCTGCTTTGAACAATAAATGATAATGATATGAGCTGACAGTGCAACTGAGGAACAACAAAGACAGCAAGTGACCAGGGCAGAGCAGGAACTGAGATCTAGAACATTGGCCCATAACTATGATCAGGTTTCTTGTAATGTTCTGGGATACACAGAGGCATTTCCAATGGCAATCCCATCTTAACTAGCACTGCTAACCTCTGAACTACAGACTGCACAGCAAGGCTGGAGTCCTCTGGCTTCCTGCTCACGTCCCCATCAAGGGGAGAGCACTCTGCTTCTTCCAAACACCAGCCAGCCTGGTTGTTTCCCTCAGTTCTGTAGCAAGCCAAGTGTTTGTATGAACTCAGCATAATGGCTAAAGCTATTTTAGTCCTCAAATAACTTGTAAACGAAATGAACAGCTGCTTCTGGATTCCTCTTAATTTCTACAGCCTATGTTTCTGTCTGCCCCTGAATGGGTAAAGCACTGCACTGAAATACAACACAATCAACCTTACATTACACTGAGTGAATGGCAGAATATGCAGCTTATCCACAAGAGATTTTCCAATTAAAGGAGAAAGCTTATGAATTACAGCTCATTAGATGAGAAACATAGTTATGAAGGGAGCTTCATACACTAGGTACAGAATTTCCTTGTGCTGTTAGAGAAAAAAAAATCACCATTGGGAATAACTGGGTATTACTGTGGATTTTATTAGAACCTGAAAGTTTTACTCTGTTATCTCCTAGACAATTACTTCTGCATCGGGCTAAAACTGTAACAGCAAGCAAAGTTTTCAGGTTTTGGAGGGTTTCTGGGATTAGTTTTGTTTGGTTGTCAGCATTTTAAAATAAAATTTGATAACCTCTCATTTGTTCTGAAGGTTAGGAAAAAGCTACCAAAACTGTGTGTCAGAGTTCATAGAAGATATAGAGTAACTATTTCCTATTTCCCCCAAATAAACTCACAAAGACAGAACTCTGAAAGCCTAAATCTACATTGTTGCCAGAGTTGCATGCAAAACCTGTCTCTCCTTCTAATTTTGCAACACTTGTACTATCCAAACTAAATCAAAGCTACAAGATCTATCTGCTTTAAAAAAATTGATGTCCCCATTCTGCAATAAGATTCACACACTTATTGTGTCAGAAGAACACTCAGACCACACTAACTGAACAAAAACTGTGCTGTAACACTTCAGGAAATATCTCTTTGGCATAAGTGCTTTTTTCTTTGTAATTAGATGTTGGCACAAAGCAGTATCATCAAAAAAAAAATATAATTAAGCATCATAAATCACTTAAATGAAAAAACCCAGCTAAATCAGTGACAGAAATTACAATCTAATCTGCCCCCCAGATGAGGATATCAGGGACAATATGCCTATGTGCATTCACCCTAAAAGCCAAGATGACTAAACAGCAAACTAAATGTGATCTATTCAGAAACAAAACACACCACAACACTTGCAATGAAAGAGACTCCTACAAACCTTCACTGCAGCACATATTAACAATGATTTCCAGAGCAGTCTGCTGAGCCGTCAGTAGAGCTGTCAGTTCTTTCAGCTCCCACTTATCAGACTAAAAAGTAAAAACATGAACCAATTTGATTTTGTTAAACATGTAAGTGCAACTTAAAGTACCCAAGCTGTCAGCTAAAAACACAGTCATTTCCTCTTCTCATTCTACACCAAGACCCCACAAAATCAAGAGGTGTTATCTACCGCCTTTCTGTTGGATGTTCCAGATCAAATTTTATCTTCAAGAAATGCCACTTGCACTACAGCTGTAAGAGAAACAATTACCTAATGTTAACTAAAGCCCTAACAGAAACATATATTCCTGTTATCCTTTTCACATACACAACAGTGAACGCATTTGTTAATCTCTGAGCCACCTCCCCTCACGACTGAGCAGTTTCAGCCACCACAAATCTCACTCTCCAGATGCAGAAATTGAAACTTCCTGCAGTAGCTGCAGGTAGAAGTGTTAGGAAAGCCTTTACCTTCCACTAGAGGAAAACCAAGGAAATGCACTTTCCTGATGTGCTGTGAAACTTGGTCACACTGGAACAAGTTGTGCTGAACTTTTCCATGCTAACCTTGGAGGTTTTAGCTAAAACTGCCAAGCTATTTGGGAACCAGTATTAGTAACACTCAGAGATCATTTACTCTGGCCAGTGCTGAGTCAAGACTAGTCCAGTGCTCAGCCAAAAAGCACCAAGTCCAAGAGCCAGCCAGCCACACTTACTGGAAGTAAATCTGAAACATCATTTTCTCTCCTGAGTTTTCCTTTTGGTATTTCTTCCATGTTATCATCTTCACTCAAAACACAGTCGTCCACCACATCACTCATGTTTTCCTCTGTTTCTGCGGCAAGTTTTAACCTGCCTTTTTCAGCTTCATTCATACGAATAATTGTTTCACCAGCGTCTATTGCTAATGATTCTGAAAAAATCTTCAGTATTGCATTAACCATGCTTCCCAGGCTGCCTGGTGGAATGGTATCCTTGATATTCCAGATAGTACCTAAACATGAGAAAAACAAAATATAAAAATTATTACTCAGATCTCTGTAATAGCCATATATTTGGTAAGCACACAGTCTCCACTACTTATAATAAAGAGTGATTACATTCAGTGTAAATGTTGAAGTCTTTGCTCTACAGATTTACATTGTTTTTTGTTTAGCATTTCATATACTCATCTGTAATAACTATGTTATGCCCACATCCTAAGCTCAAGTAAATTTCACCATGTAAGTATTTACAGAATATTTGTGTGGACCGACTTTGGTGTCACTTTGTACCTAAGACAACAAATCCATATGAGAGAACCATTTTCTAAAGATTCTCAAAATTAGTTTATTACGCTCCAGTATCAAACATCACCATGGTTGCAAGAAGAACGCAAGGTAGAGAATCTGAGTTAAAAATCTACACCTACTAAGATCAAAACAACTCCTGTACCACTTACTATTGACTCTTACTATTGACACTGTTGAAAACCAAACGAGCAGTTAAAATGAATTATCACGCTGAGCAGCGACTGAATTCAGAAGTAAGCATTTAAGACAGTTTTAAAACTAGTTGTAAAGATCTATTTGCTGTTCCAAAAGGCAGATATAACCTCATGAACCATCAGGCTTTGACAAGCAGATGCCCAGACTTTGCAGAGAAGACTAAGCATTCTGTCCTCCCCACCCTCCTTTACCTGCCGCACTCCCCATCACAGAGCAGTGAACACCCTGGAGCGCCGTACCTGCTATCAGTGTTCTCAGGAGGATATGCTTCATCGTGCTCTCTGGACACATCATCACTGTTTCCAATACTTGTTGTGCAGAAGCATTAAATGAAGAAAGAAGGTCTGGATTATCTTCTGTCACTGCCTGCAAGCAGTTTGCTGCAACACACAAGAACAAATATAATTAACACACACAGCACAGTAGTAACTTTCACTCTCCTAATGAAAAAGCATTATCTTCCTGAAAGATGGATTAATGAAATACTGACAGGAAAAAAACCAAACCCATGCAGCACCATGTTGTAATGATAAGACACTGCCCCTCACAAACTGTGTTTTAGATAAAAAGACATTCTATGGCAAACCTGTACACAAAACAGATGAGGACAATAACATAGAGACATGGAACCGGCTGTCTTAGTTTCAGCTACTCAAAAATCAATTTCTGCACTGTATACTGACTAGTGACAACACAAAAAACGTTGGGAGCACACACACCTCTATGACCATTATAAGACTATAATAACAAGACTACTAATAAAACCATATTGAAAATGACTGGAGTTGTTTGGTTTTCTTTTAGATGGACTATGTCCTTTGCTTAAAAAATTAAACCCTCTATTACCAAAACCTGAAAACAAAATGAAAAACTCAGCCTCCCTCTAGACCCTTCTTTCCACAGAATTTTTCCTCCCATGTAACCACCAATAAGGCATTCTCCATTGGATTGAAAACAAGTATAACAGATGCACACTTCTGACTTATGTGCTGTTCAAAAATGACTTTCAAGTCTTATATTCAGTGCAAAGCTAAGCAATGCTAAGGCAGGTGCATTACACAATGCATGTAACATCAATGTTAAATTTATACAGTAAAGGAAAAAAAAAGTATTTTTAAATCTTTATCTTCTCGTTTTGCCACTTACCTACTGAAACAGCCAGATCCACATTTGTGGAAAATCTCTTCATGTAATGTAACACAGCCTCCAGACATCCTTCTTTATTGAATATGTATACAGCAGTATTGTTGCATTCACTAAAGTATGAAAAAGATTAATTAAAACACTTTTCCCAGGGAAAAAAATACTGTAACAACATTTTAAGTAACCTATTACTATGCAAGTACACTATCACTCACAGTTTAAAAAACTACATAATTATGCCTTAGTCTAAGAGCTATTAGTGAGGTTATGATTGACTCTATATGAAGATGCTGAAAGAGAAACTGCAAAATCATGGACATTTTAGAGGGAAGCTGGCTTCTGCCAGCTGCTTTCTCATAGCGAGTGGGAGTTTATCTAGGAGCCTAAATACTGATGTGGACAGATGCAGCCAGAGAGTGAAAGGCAGCTGCAGGCTACAGGCCAGCCCAGGGCTTTCTGCAGCCATAGAAGACTTCACCCACAAACCCACTGACCAGGGCAGGCTGCTGCCTCTTGCATCAATATTCACTCACTCCATAAATTACTGCTCTTATCATTCAGAAAAGCATTTAATCTCCTTATCTAACAGTGGGATTTGCAATTCTTCAAGTTTTCACAGATTCTCCCTTTTTTAAACTAATATATTGATACAAGACTAATTCAAATTAAAAATGCATAGGACCTAATCAGCTATAGTCTTCAAAAATTTACTTTTGGAAATATTATGTCTCAGCACCAATGCCAGCCCCAATTTTATAAATATCAAACTTAGCAGTTCGCATTCATTGTCACGAAGGTTAAAATACAGAGGTGATTTATATCACACTTAATGATTACTGTTCCTGTTCCAAAGCACTGACTACAAAAGCCAAAAAAAAAAAAATGAACACACAACACTGTTGAGTCAGAGTTACAAAGGGTCATGTATTCTGTTCAAGGTGCTGAGCAAGCAGTTTCTCTACTGTTCTAGATTCCAATCCCTAAAAAAAAACCCCAATTTAGAAATAAGGCCTCAAACCAGCAGGCATACCACACAGTCAGGCATAGAGGCAGCTCCACTGAAATACTGTACAGCACTAAACAAAACCCTCTATGCAAAGTGTATAATGATACGGAGCTGTTAAAAAATTAAGAGAAACAACACGAAGTTCAAGAAAAACTTTCAGAACAGGTTTGTGTTGCTTCAATGTTTATAGTCATTTCTGTGTTAATAATGTTGCCATTTCTCTTCCTTCACCTGGTGTTTCCAATGTAAAAGATTAACTGAACAATTCACATTATTTCTCACGTAACTAAGTAGATTTGTATCAGTGTCTCAGTAACTAAGGGATAGTTGGTCCAAACATTTAATATTACTTTTTGGGATGACCTGCAGAGGGAGGAAGTGGTATAAAAACTCCTCATATTCCCACATTGCTGGAGTTCACTGATCAGAATTTAGTTTTCTCCATTTCTCATAGCACAATAAGGATCTACAGGCACGACATGCAAAACACCATAATCCAAACTGTAGAGCAGACTATGACAGAACATGTTCAGAAAACAATCAGAACTCAGGATGAACAACCAATAGAAAAAAAAATTGTCAGTCTCCTAAAACTAATGACCGACTTAATGAACTTCTGGAATCCTTCATTTAAAAAAAGTAATTGACGGAAGAAGACAAACCTGTATTTCAGATCAGTTGAGGGCTCACCATTATTAAAGGGAGGCACACGTAGGAGCAACACAATCAAAAATCACAATCAGCAACTGAATACTTCTTCCCTTGCCAGTAATTTCTTTTCTGCCTCAATTACCACGCTACTTTTCAGGAATAATTCAATTTAGTTCTTCTAAAAGGCAAGTGTTTCCACAGCACTTACCATATATTCCACAGCAAATTAATAGCTTCATTGGCTATGTCTTCAATATAATTTTTGTTCCCCTCTCTGCACTTCTTTGGAGAGAGCTGGTTAGCATCTAGCCCAGAACTACACTACAACCAAACAAGAGAACCAGGGTTGGGAAACAATCAAGACACAAACAAAAGCAAAAACTTAAAATATTAGCAGCACACTAAGTAGAGAGATTGTCTCACAAAGTGTTTATTACCAAAAAACATGACTAGCTTCCTATTCTCTAAGGAAATTGGGTTACTATGGAATTGAATTGGTGGTAACTCTTCTCTTGTAGAAAGACTCTCACAGTACTTGCTTTGCATTCAATAACTCTTAGAAGAACTTTTTATTAAAAAAAAAACTTGGCAATTTTAGAATCTTAATTGCTGTTTCTTGCTAATAGTCTGTATGCAATTGTCAAAAGTTCTTTCTAATCAAAAAGGTAAATTCAGCTAATATCTCGTTATCCTTTAGAATAGTGCTATTACTCACTTTAAAATGGGGAAGAAACACACAGAAAATTATGGTATTGCTCAAGGCTGCTCACACAAAGACAGCAGGTAACAAAATTCATTTCCAAGCTGGACCAAACAAATAGCCATTCAGTACAAGCTTTCCCTACAGTAACTACCCAGCTGTAAACCCAAGCTTTCATTTAGACAGAACTGCTCCCCAAAAAAACCTCACTAGAATAATGCTGCAACATAAATGTTGGACCTGGATTTTGACTGACAGAATAAACTGGTCTTGACTGATGCTCCAGACCCAAAATCTCCAGACCTTTCATACAAAAATCATTCCAGGGAGCAACCTCACCATGGACCCAAGTTAGCCAGTCAGGAGACAGAAGCTAGTGGTTTAAAATCTCTTCTACCATTAAACCTATTTAAAATTCTTCTAAAAGATCTTTCAAATATCTTTTCTTAATAATAGCTACAAAAAATTGAATTCTTTTTGTAAATGGGATAATTCAATGGCTAGATCGGTTTTAAAATCAGAATAAAAGTGAACATACCTCTTTCAGAAGTGCAACAAGGGGTGTCATAATGTCATTTGTCACCATGTCATCACAGACTTCAAATCCTCCACAAGCGCTTAGATTTCTGGGAAAAACAAAAAAATTAATGCTTTGGGTCAGATACAATATTTTCCAAGAATGTTTCAAAGAACCCACGTACTTGATATTCTCCTCTAAAGAGTATGATACTTATTGTTTCAAAATCAACTTGCTTAAGCAGTAATTTTAGTCTTCCGTCTAATGAAAAAGAACTTTGGTGGTGGTAGGAAAAAAATATTTTCTCTTACTTGTCAAGTGTAACAAGAAGGCTTATCTGTACTAAAACGTCAAGACACAAAATGCCACATGAACTGCATTGAAGTTCTGTATATTTCTTCACGAAGCCATATATTTCTCTCAAAAAGCTTGCTCCTGACATTACTGTCTCACAGAGTAAGAAAAGCCCCTCTCTTCCGGACTTCGGCTGATGTGGGCCAACTTTCTGAGGCCAGAGTTAAAGCAAGACAGGCTGGCATTCAAGTTCATGGCTGTCACCAGCAAAATCCCACTGCTTTCCCTCCCGTTCCGACTGCTCACCGGAGAGCACCTGCAGCCGTTTCCCGGACAGCCAGACTGTGATCCATCAGCAAGGGTCCCAAACACCGCACGACGTCCCTCTGCAGAAAGGCTGGGATGACGTGCTTCTGCTGCAGCAGCTTGGAGATGCTGGCACAGGCATACTCTCTCACTTCAGCACTCGGGTGCTGCAGCTGGGGGGACACAAACGGGGCACCTCAGGGTGAGGGCAAAAGGCAGCTGGAAGTTTTCACTGAGTGAAAAGATTTATCTGCCTTTTGATTTGCGGGCCCAGCAGTGTAGCTCCTGTTTTTCTGCTCCTGAATGGAAGCAAGAGCTTTTAACTTCCCCAAAAGTTTATAAATATTTGCCTGGGTTATGTGTGTTAACTGTACGGCTAGATAAAAACTATTCTGAATGTTCAACAAGAGAGCCATAGTCCAGACACAGATTTTACACTAGCTGGCACTGGTGAGAACTCCTATCTACTTACAGTTGCTGTGGATTAAAAAGAAAAATGGACAAAGGTGGAGGGGAGAATACAAAACATATGCCACCACAAAGGAAAACTGAAGAATCAAAAAATTTAAAATATAGCCTTTAGATAAAAAGCATCTGCTTAACAACAAGAAGGAAGTGTTTACTACATCCACAAGATGATACTGACTTGTGCTGTAACAGGGTCTTAGGTGTGAGAATTGCAAATCATAAAAATAATAAAACAGCAGAGGTGCATATCCTGGAAGGTCATGGAGTTCATTGCAAACCTAAGAGAAAATATAAACACCTGCTGAAGAGCAGAGCAGTAGAGTGCTACAGCAGCTCCTGCCTCCCTGACACTGATAGAAGCCTCCCAGCTCATCACCTGTCCCTTTATTTACTTTCTCTATTTTAAAACTAAATAGGTTAGTCCAGAAGAATAATCAAACAGTGATTTGTTCAAGGAGTTCAGCTAGGTAAAGTGAACAAAAGGGACTTAATTACTGGAGGGGAAAACAGATTTTTGCTTCCGATCCTGAAGTCACATGTGCAGGAGGAGGTTTACATCACTTCTCATCTGCAGTGCTTAACCCAAATCAGGACTGCGGCCCACAGGTGGCTCTCGGCACTTCCCACCGGCTCCCCCCGCACTGGCCCACGGACCCACCGCTCCGGCCACCTGCGGGACCGGGGAGGGCGGCCCGACCAACCCCAAGGGCTGCGGGAACACCCTCGCAGCCGCTGCAGGGACCGACCGGGTCCCGGCGCTGCCCCGGGCTGTGTGCGGGACGGGCGCGGCCCCTTCCCGGGGGGATCCCCGCACCGCGCCCGGCACTGCCGCGGAGGGGGAGCCCGCACCGCGCCCCGCACCGCTCCCGAGCGGGGGGCGCGCCTCGCCCGCACCTTGTCCAGCAGCTCCGCCGCCGCCTCCTCCGTGTCCTCCTCGGCCTCGGGGCCGCCCCGCCCGCCCTGGCGCTCGGCGGGCCCGGCGGGCCCGGGGGCCGCTCTGCGGAACCGCCGCGCCCGGCTCTTGCCCATGGC